>CM077158.1:166374669-166548405 GCA_039583875.1 Platanthera guangdongensis | reverse complement strand
CTACCCTAAAGATTCTCATAATTTTTCCTGGCCAATTGGTCATTTAATTAATCTCTTAATTTAATTACTCGGCCACTTTCACATGAAGTGATTTAATTAAGCATCCACTGACTTAGGGAATTTTTCCTGAGAGTATATTGACCAGATATTGCTGCCTTCAAAATTTCATAATTTTTCTTAAATTATTTATTGTCATTTTCTATTTAATAACAATCCCACATAAATTCCATTTTACACATGAAGTATAAGCATTACATATTCAAATTCCAGAAACTTTACAGAGCCTTTAAGACACTAAATTATGGCTATTGCAGAGATTCATCAAAATTGAATGTAAGATGGCCTATGGGGTTCCATTTTAAGGTATTTACCAAATGCCATTGTACTAGTTTAACCCAAGTAATGTATCCAATAAATCTGAGAAATTCATGATAAACTAATAACAATATTTTATGACAGTAGAATAAATCCCAAATTTTCAGAGTATATACATATCATTTCAAGAATTATCATGATAAGGGTAAAATGGGAAATTTAGGTTATCTACTCCAAGGTTCTTCAAAACAGGGAAATCATAATTTCCTAGGTCAAGTGTGATGTAATCTAAGCCTTGGTAATGTTGTTTGGATTTGTTCTTGAATAAATCCTATTTTCCAATTTTTAATTCAAAATAGCTATTTATAAAGTAAATTCAATAAATGGAATTTTGATTCCAAAAATTACAATATTAATTTGAAGAGTGCCATTTACTCTAATGAACCACTGGAAATAATTTCATGACACTTGCATGTCACCATTGGGCTAAATACACAAATTTGCATTTTGCTATTTGCACACCAAGCCTTAACATAGGCTAGCACATGCAAGTGGATTCTCCCACATGCAGTGATCCCAAGGTGCTGAAAATTTATCATGCATCAAGGGTGACCCCACTGACCCACCACCAAAATTTGGGGCCATGGGGAGGAGTAGAACTCCATATATGCCATTAATTTAAATTTTATATTTTCCAAAAACTATAGGAAAATGTTTTCTAAAAATTCCTAAATTTTGGCAGGAGGTAAATAAGCCCTAATAATGCATGTGCCCAAAATTTGGGATCATGGTGACTAATATTGAGACTAGGGCATCAATATAATTTTTGACCTAGTCTAGGACCAGTCCTAGGAGAAAGGTCCTACAGGGCTGTACCCTACACCAAAATGTATGTTTAGGGTGGCATTTAAAGGTAAGACCCAGGCTACAATTTTCATTAAGGGTCTAAGCTCTGGAAATGTCTCTAAGAGGCCTAAATTTGACATGCAAGGGTACTGATTAAATGTGACAGAAAATGACACTATTCATATATTAATTAATTTAATTCAATTTACTGTTTGCACGAATCTTGAAGCAAAACCTACGGGATCTGGTCATCGTCCCCGATGAGTTAACGGCCACGATTCATTTTACCTGGACGATGATGGCCGCCCTTTTCCGGCCAGCTGAGCCACCACCACCGCCGGCGGATATCGCCACCACCTTCGTTAAGGTGGGGGCTAGCGTTTCCCGGCGGTGGGGCCGCCGGATTTGGCTCCTCCGGCGAACCCGAGCAAGAAATGAAAAGCTCGAATTTCTCCATTTCCTCACATGGCATCGGGCTCGATTGAGCCCGATCTCTCGCCTAATTGATCTAAGAGGCTAGTGCGGGTAGAGGTGAAGTGAAACGCACCATAATCGGGGCTTGGCTGCGGGTCAGGCGGCGGTTTGCCGTGGTGGTGGTGCGCCGGCGAGCTCCTCCCCGAAAGTTGCATTCTCCACCGTTCTCCATGTGTAGGTAGTCGAATTCCACTCCTCTGGACCTTCTGAAGCTAATGGAGGGGTCTGTTTGGACTGAGGTGGGCTATAAGTGGAGTTAACTCCAAGGTGAGCTCGGTTTGAGCTTTGGTTGTGTCACCATGGGTGCCATGTGGCTCTCAGCTCTGTAATTCTGCTGGAAATGAAGAGGGGAAGTCAGCCACCTGGTTTTGGGCAGCCAAAACCAGCTGATGGGTGGCCATGTGGCCACCATTCCTCTTCATCCTCTTTCTCTCTCCACTTCTCCTAAAATTTCCAAATTTACCCCCTTGCATGCATTCTCTCTCCTGATTTAGAGGGTAGGGTTGGTCTTATTCACTTGGGCTGACTTTGGGCCAAGTTTAGTGGGCTTGGTCCAAGGAACTTGACTTGGCCTTCATTTCACTCTTTAGGTCAATTTGTTGACCAAATTGACTTTTAGGGTTGACTGGTCAACTATGGTGGGTGGACTGACCCCACTTGGTGGAAATGGGTCTAGTGGCACCACCCAACTTGGTTTGGGTCAAGGGGTGCCCCACTTAGGTTAATTAGGCCTATGGGTGTGGGTTTGACCAAATTAAGCCCAAGGTTGACCTTGGTCAACTGGGGTCAAAAAGTTGACCCAGTGACATACCCTAGGGTCCACTTAGATTGTTTTAGGGTTAGGGCAATGTGGTGGGGTCATGGTGTGGCTAGGGTCCTTAATTAGGTTAGTTTGACCTAGTTTGACTTGGTCCTATAGTGGGCTCCACATGGCCACCACCCACTATCTAGGGTCAAACTAGTTGATCCCCTTAGATCTCACCTCATGCCTAACCCAATCTAAGTTGAGGGGTCCAGAAGTAACATGGGATGTTACAAATTCCAATAAACAAGAAAATAATTTCGTCCCCGAAATTTAAGTTCGGGTCTACAGGGTTCTATTTGCAAGAATTATCAAGAATCTTAAAAGCATAACTTAAATGTACCTGATGCGAATAGCTCCGGGTGTTGCTCCAGCATCAGATCTCTCGGCTCCCAAGTGTGCTCCTCCCGTCCATGGTTAGACCACAGCACCTTCACAAGGGGAACCTTCTTCTTCCGCAACACTCGGATGGCTGTATCGTCAATCCGGATCGGCTCCAATCTCACTGACCTGTCAGGCTCCACCGGTCCGGCTGTAGTAGTAATGTGCTGCTCCGGCCGAAGAAGAGCTCTCCGTAAGGAAGAGACATGAAAGACGTCATGTAGTGCACCCAACTCCGGTGGCAGCTGCAGTCGGTAAGCTAAGGGGCCGATCCGCTCCAGGATCAGGTAGGGCCCCATGTATCGTGGACTGAGCTTCTTGTGCCTCCGCACCCGTGAAACACCGTGTACCGGACGTATCTTCAAGAACCCCTGTCTCCAACCTGGAACTCCACCTGCCGGTGCCGAGCATCATAATACTTTGCCTGCCTGCTCTGGGCCTCCAGTAGCCGATCCCTGATCAATCGAATCTGAGCCCTGTGTCCTCTATATAATCGGATCCCAGAGCCCTGCTGTCCACATCCTGTACCCATGATAGCGGTGTCGGCATCTCCTCCCATAAAGCGCCTCGTACGGAGCCATCCTGATGCTAGCCTGGTGGCTGTTATTATACGAGAACTCGATCAATGGTAGCAGTCTCTCCCAAGGCCTCCCCGTATCCAGTATGCATAATCTGAGCAGGTCTTCCATGGTCCGGATGGTCCGCTCGGTCTGTCCGTCGGTCTGCGGGTGGAAGGCGGTACTAAAGGTAAGCCGAGATCCCAAGTGAGCATGCACGGCCCTCCACTCACTCGAAGTGAACCGACCATCACGGTCCGAAACAATAGACCTGGGGATACCATGATACTGATGTACTGCTCCACAAATAGTCTCACCAGAACTGCAACTGGGGCATCCTTCCGAACTGGGATAAACCGCGCGACCTTGGTCAATCTGTCCACTATAACCCATATAGAATCATGTCCGGAGTGGGAGCGAGGCAATCCGTGTACAAAGTCCATAGCAATGTCCTCAAACTTCCACTCTGGAACTGGCAGTGGCTGTAGTAAACCTCCTGGGCTCTTGCATTCCGCCTTCACGCTGGCAGGTCTCGCAATGCGTCACAAAATCCGTGATCTCCCTCTTCATCCCGGGCCAATACATAGATCTCCGCAAATCTGCCCACATCTTGGTGATGCCGGGGTGCACTGAATATCTCGAGCAATGTGCCTCTCGGAGTATGTCATCTCGAACACTGCCCCCTGCTGGTATGTAGATGCGCCCCCGGACCGAAGAAGATCATCCTGTAGTGTGTAGTCCTCGACCTTGCCCTCTCTAGGGCACTGAAAATCGGCTGTAATGCAGCATCCAGCCTCTGATGTGCTCGGATGCGCTCCTGTATATCATCGCAGCTGATCACTGAGCTCAAATACTCTCTATATACCACTGGCTCGGTCTCGGACACCACGGTAATGTGCATGTCCTCCATCATCTGAAGCAGCTCTATGGACATCAATCGGGGTTCGGTCCAGAAGTGCCGGCCCTCCTGCTCAAAGCATCCGCAACCGTGTTCGCTTTCCCGGGTGATAGTGGATCTTGTAGTCATAATCACAGAGGAACTCCAGCCACCTCCTCTGTCTCAGATTTAAGTCCTTCTGCGTATCAATATACTTGAGATTCTTGTGATCTGAAAAGATGTCACAATGAATCCCGTATAGGTAATGTCTCCATATCTTTAGGGCGAAAACCACAGCCCCGAGCTCTAGATCATGTACTGGATAGTTATGCTCATGCTTCTTCAACTGTCGCGAAGCATAAGCGATAACGTGTCCGTGCTGCATCAAGACTGCACCCATCCCCTGATAAGAGGCGTCCGTGTAAATCTGGAATCCTTCGCTCCCGGATGGAAGCGCAAGAATAGGGGATGAGATGAGCCGGTCCTTCAGCTCCTGAAAAGCCGTCTCACACCGCTCTGACCAAACAAAATCAGCATCCTTCTTCGTCAAGGACGTGAGGGGGAGTGCTATCCTTGAGAACCCCTCCACGAACTTGCGATAATAGCCTGCTAGTCCCAGAAAACTGCGGATGTCAGATGCGGTCTTCGGCCGCGGCCAATCCCTCACTGTCTCTATCTTGGCCGGGTCCACAGCTAACCCAGCCCCACTGATCGTGTGCCCCAGGAAAGCCACCTCCTGCAACCAGAACTGGCACTTCGAAAATTTTGCGTACATCTGTGTCTCCCTCAACCTCTGCAGGACCTGTGCCAAGTGCTCCGTATGCTCCTCCTGAGTCCGAGAATATATAAGGATGTCGTCGATGAATACTATCACAAAGCGATCCAAGAAAGGCTCGAAGACACGGTTCATCAGACTCATGAATGCAGCAGGAGCATTCGTGAGCCCAAAAGGCATCACCGTGAATTCGTATAGCCCATAGCGCGAACTGAAAGCCGTCTTCGGTATGTCTTCTTCCCTGATACGGAGCTGATAGTAGCCGGATCGCAGATCTAACTTGGAGAACCAGAATGCTCCCTGTAGCTGGTCAAATAACTCATCTATCCGAGGCAGAGGATAGGTGTTGCGGACCGTCAACCGGTTCAGCTCCCGGTAATCTATACATAATCGCAGTGATCCGTCCTTCTTCTTCACAAATAGAACTGGCGCTCCCCATGGCGATGAACTAGGCCGTACAAATCCTGACTCGACTAGCTCCTGCAGTTGAGTTCGGAACTCTGCTAACTCTCTAGGAGCCATCCTGTAGGGTGCTCGGGACACCGGCTTCGCTCCCGGCACTAGCTGAATCCTGAAATCCAAGTCTCTAGCAGGCGGTAGCCCGGGCAATTTCTCCGGGAATACGTCGGAGAAATCCCGAACCACCGGAATATCTGAGATAGTCGCCTCTGTCCCCACCATCTCGAAGCAGACAATATAGACTTCTTCACCCTGCTCATGGGCCTTCACAGCCTGTATAGAAGATAATAGTAGGTGGCAGACAGGCTGGATACCTTCAACGATAACATGAGAGTCGCCATGTCTCAGCGTGATCCTCCTGGACGGACAATCTATCTGGGCATGGTTCCGGTGCAACCAGGCCATGCCCAAGATCAAGTCAAAGTCCTGCAGCTTCAGAATAGTCGCCGGCGCCTCAAAGCCTTGCCGCCAATCTCGGCTCCATGTCACAATGTGCAGTAGTCCGCAGCTCCGACCCATCGGGTAGGCGTACCCTCATCTCCAGTCCAGGGAACCTCTCCACGCCTTCAAGTCCGTCGATGAAGGCCTCGGATACGAACGAGTGCGAAGCACCGTGTCGAAAAGAGTATGAGCGGGCTTGCCGCTGATCATGACTATGCCTGAGGTTTGTTTATGTGAAGGTTAATGGTTATCCTATGGTTCCAAGTACTATATATATATCATTGGAAAATTTAAGGA
This sequence comes from Platanthera guangdongensis, assembly GCA_039583875.1. Taxonomy (NCBI): domain Eukaryota; kingdom Viridiplantae; phylum Streptophyta; class Magnoliopsida; order Asparagales; family Orchidaceae; genus Platanthera; species Platanthera guangdongensis. The sequence goes on along the minus strand of CM077158.1, from coordinate 166,542,181 downwards.
AACTCAAATTAACTTCAAGTACCTGTAATGACCTCCTCGGGATTTCTCGGCTCTGTGAGGTCCAAGGCGTATATCTGCTCCTGCTCGCGCCTCCTGCCATGATATCCCGGCCTCGGCCTCGTCCTCGGCCTCGTCCTCGGCCCTGCTGTACTGGGGCCACTGGAGGTGGAGGAGGAGGAGGGGATGGAATCGGTGCGGGCACTCCGACCTGATGTGCCCAGGCTGGCGGCATCCATAAACAACCACTTGTCGGTGGCCTCGGTCATCCTGTCTCCTCGGATCATGTATCTGTAGAGGTGGGGGAGCCAAAGCTGGAGGAGGCCCCTGCTCCTGCCTGAAGTTGGGACGACGACGTCCCCCACCCCTCCTGTATCCAATGGTCCTGCCCCTCTGAGAGCCCCTACTGCTCTCACCTGACGTCGATCCATCAAATGGTCTCTTCCCTCCGGCTCGCACCATCAGCTGGTCAGCCTCCAGCTTCTTCGCCATCTCGATGATCTGTCTGGATGTGCCATGAGAAATGAATAACAGAGCCTGCCTCAGATCATCCCTGAGGCCCCGGTAGAACCTCTTCGCATACCTCCTATCGTCGGTGTCCTGAATCCCCGCGAACCTGGCCAAGGGAGAACTCCCTCTGGTACTCTATCACAGATCTGGTCCCCTGCTTGAGGTTCAAAAACCTCTCCTCCAAAGCATCCCTGTCCGTAGTAGAGACGAAGTGCTCCAGGAACACATCGCCAAACTCCTCCCAAGAAATCTCTGACAACTCAAAGTCTGCATAAGTAGTCTCCCGGACTGACTTCCACCATCTCTTCGCGTGGGCCTCTAGCACGGAGGTGGCTAGAGGTACTGCCTGGCCGACTGGGCAGCTGATGCCCGCTAAGATCTCGTGTATGGCCTCCAGCCATTCTTCTGTCTTCACTGCATCCTCTGTCCCACGGTACGTCGGTGGGGACAGGCTCTTGAATGCACTCAGCCAGCTCGACCCCGGATTTGGCTGTGGAGCCGGGACTTGCTGGGCTCTAAAGGCATCCAAAATCGCCGTCAGGGTCTGCCCCATCTCCGTATGTAGGAATGGAGTGGCAGCTGGAGGGGGAGGAGCCACATTTTGCGGCGCTGCGACCTGTGGAGGTTGCATAAAGGTAAGGTTAGAGCAAAATTGGCCTAACAAGTTGTACTTTGTGGACCATTTATGTGACTTTACATATGGGCACACCACTGCTTCCGCTGCATAGTTTGTCCGCAAACTAATGCTGGGGCGGGGGTGGTCCCATGTTGTGGACTTCTTTCTCATATGATCGTTGTTCAAGTGATACCAGTTTGTAAGACCCCCCCCCCCTTACCAAGGAGGGCTACCGGATCTTATGCCCAGAACCGCCGTCTTACGGTGGCACTAACTCACGGGTTAGTCGACACCGCAACACGCCGATTCTGCCGGCTAGTACGATCATAAACCTGTAGGCCAATATGAGAAATAAGAAGTAAAGCTGTGTATAAAATGCCATCAGTCCACAAGTCACAGTACAATCATATAGAAGAAATGAATAGTACAATAGTCCACAGAATAGTACAGAAGAAAGAGTAAAAAGGGCTTATGCCCAGTACATCAAATCTCTCTCTCTCACAAAATAGTAAATGCGGAAGCTATACTAGAACATCAAGACTCGTCCCACCTGAGGACGTACAGTAGTAGTGGTAGCCTGCTGAAGCGGTATCTGCTCCTCATGTCCTGCCTCCTCGACGTGCTGGTGCTCCATCTCCACGGGCTCCTAAAATAGTTGGTCACCGACCATTAGTCAAAAAGACTAAGTCGTTTCCTCCACACCTCGCCCCGCAGCTCCTAGGCACCGAGCGGGAGGACGAAGCGGAGGACAACAAGGGGTAGCAAAATGGAAGCAGGTGACAATATCTATCTAAAGTGGTACTAAGTAATGAAATTCTACTCTAGCATTGCTAAGTACAGTACAAGTTGTAAGTAAGTAAGTACGGTGCAGTAAAGGAAAGTAAAGCAACAGCAGTATGTACAAAATAAGCTAAGCTACCACTAAGCTATCATCACAAACGTACCCTAACTTATATAAATGCCCATACAAATATATAAGTTAGGATTTCCAGGAAATTTAACTTATCATATAAAAGAGCCCATACTAATTTATATGATAAGGATCCATGAAGCGTATGACCTAATATGAATGAATGATATGATGCAATTTTATGCGCATGCAAGTGCAACTCACACACAACGACTCTGTGATCACAGACCTTTAGTTCCCACTTTTTGAGAGCTAGCATCACTCTCGGGTACCACCGCTGTGGCTACGGCAGCAGCGGAGCGGGCGTCTCCGCTTCTAGACCGGTATGCACACTACCAAGCCTTAGACCCCTCTCATACGCCTCTGTACACGTCCAAGGTGCACTCTAGAGTCTCGCGTACGTACTTTGCTGACAAAACCGTCAGTCTTGTTGGGTCGGATGTGTGTTATCGGGGGTCGTCCTCCAGACCGCAGTGTAAAACAACCCACTGGCCCCTCTAACTCCCACACCGCCTGGTGCACCGTACTGCCATCGGTGTGACGAACGGCCAGTACCGCATGCCCCGCCACGATATTTATGCACATGCAAGTAATTCACACCGAGCCTTCCGCTCGCAGGACCAAAACCCGTCCTGAATCCCTCAAACCCAAACCCGGGTGAGAACGCACATTAGTGCCTTTATGTCAATTCCCTCCAACCCTAAACGGGTGAGCATATATCACAAATCTCTCCAGCCCCACACGGGCGAGAAGGTACAACAATGTCCTAACCTATTAAACTACTCTCGCCTACGGTTTATTATACTTAGAGATTTAAGGTTAATCCCAGGACTGCCCCCGGTATTCCCTGTGAAGGGCTCTCAAAGGGCACTAGGAACTATGTTGGGATTACGCCCAACGTTCCTTTCGCAAGGATATTTATTTTAGTTGATAACTACCCATGTATCACCCCAGCTCTCCTTATTGCTTTAGTACAACCCTAGTGGCTTAAAGTATTACCGGGAAAATCGACGGTCTTCCGCCGATCCCCACTCCAGTTGCTAGTTAAGACTTGCACTTTTGATCCCTCACTAAGAAAAACTCTACCCACCAGGGTTACATATGTTGAACTCTCTCTATTTCTGCCGATAATCAGTCCCCTGGTAATTCCCTAAGGCAAGACCTATTTGTGTTATATGCAGACCATGACCTATGCTTTACCCTAGAAATGTGATCTTCCAAAACTTAAGGCATCTTGCCTCTAAATATTTATCCTAGGGTGTTATGGACTAAGGGAACTACCCTAAAGATTCTCATAATTTTTCCTGGCCAATTGGTCATTTAATTAATTCTCTTAATTTAATTACTCGGCCACTTTACACATGAAGTGATTAATTAAGCATCCACTGACTTAGGGAATTTTTCCTGAGATGTATATTGACCAGATATTGCTGCCTTCAAAATTTCATAATTTTCCTTAAATTATTTATTGTCATTTTCTATTTAATAACAATCCCACATAAATTCCATTTTACACATGAAGTATAAGCATTACATATTCAAAAATTCCAGAAAATTTACAGAGCCTTTAAGACACTAAATTATGGCTATTGGCAGAGATTCATCAAAATTGAATGTAAGATGGCCTATGGGGTTCCATTTTAAGGTATTTACCAAAATGCCATTGTACTAGTTTAACCCAAGTAATGTATCCAATAAATTCTGAGAAATTCATGATAAACTAATAACAATATTTTATGACAGTAGAATAAATCCCAAATTTTTTCAGAGGTATATACATATCATTTCAAGAATTATCATGATAAGGGTAAAATGGGAAATTTAGGTTATCTACTCCAAGGTTCTTCAAAACAGGGAAATCATAATTTTCCTAGGTCAAGTGTGATGTAATCTAAGCCTTGGTAATGTTGTTTGGATTTGTTCTTGAATAAATCCTATTTTCCAATTTTTAATTCCAAAATAGCTATTTATAAAGTAAATTCCAATAAATGGAATTTTGATTCCAAAAATTACAATATTAATTTGAAGAGTGCCATTTACTCTAATGAACCACTGGAAATAATTTCATGACACTTGCATGTCACCATTGGGCTAAATACACAAATTTGCATTTTGCTATTTGCACACCAAGCCTTAACATAGGCTAGCACATGCAAGTGGATTCTCCGACATGCAGTGATCCCAAGGTGCTGAAAATTTATCATGCATCAAGGGTGACCCCACTGACCCACCACCAAAATTTGGGGCCATGGGGAGGAGTAAACTCCATATATGCCATTAATTTAAATTTTGATATTTTTCCAAAAACTATAGGAAAATGTTTTCTAAAAATTCCTAAATTTTGGCAGGAGGTAAATAAGCCCTAATAATGCATGTGCCCAAAATTTGGGATCATGGTGACTAATATTGAGACTAGGGCATCCAATATAATTTTTGACCTAGTCTAGGACCAGTCCTAGGAGAAAGGTCCTACAGGCTGTACCCTACACCAAAATGTATGTTTAGGGTGGCATTTTAAAGGTAAGACCCTAGGCTACAATTTTCATTAAGGGTCTAAGCTCTGGAAATGTCTCTAAGAGGCCTAATTTGACATGCAAGGGTACTGATTAAATGTGACAGAAAATGACACTATTCATATATTAATTAATTTAATTCAATTACTGTTTGCACGAATCTTGAAGCAAAACCTACGGGATCTGGTCATCGTCCCCGATGAGTTAACGGCCACGATTCATTTTACCTGGACGATGATGGCCGCCCTTTTCCGGCCAGCTGAGCCACCACCACCGCCGGCGGATATCGCCACCACCTTCGTTAAGGTGGGGGCTAGCGTTTCCCGGCGGTGGGGCCGCCGGATTTGGCTCCTCCGGCGAACCCGAGCAAGAAATGAAAGCTCGAATTTCTCCATTTCCTCACATGGCATCGGGCTCGATTGAGCCGATCTCTCGCCTAATTGATCTAAGAGGCTAGTGCGGGTAGAGGTGAAGTGAAACGCACCATAATCGGGGCTTGGCTGCGGGTCAGGCGGCGGTTTGCCGTGGTGGTGGTGCGCCGGCGAGCTCCTCCCCGAAAGTTGCATTCTCCACCGTTCTCCATGTGTAGGTAGTCGAATTCCACTCCTCTGGACCTTCTGAAGCTAATGGAGGGTCTGTTTGGACTGAGGTGGGCTATAAGTGGAGTTAACTCAAGGTGAGCTCGGTTTGAGCTTTGGTTGTGTCACCATGGGTGCCATGTGGCTCTCAGCTCTGTAATTCTGCTGGAAATGAAGAGGGGAAGTCAGCCACCTGGTTTTGGGCAGCCAAAACCAGCTGATGGGGTGGCCATGTGGCCACCATTCCTCTTCATCCTCTTTCTCTCTCCACTTCTCCTAAAATTTCCAAATTTACCCCTTGCATGCATTCTCTCTCCTGATTTAGAGGGGTAGGGTTGGTCTTATTCACTTGGGCTGACTTTGGGCCAAGTTTAGTGGGCTTGGTCCAAGGAACTTGACTTGGCCTTCATTTCACTCTTTAGGTCAATTTGTTGACCAAATTGACTTTTAGGGTTGACTGGTCAACTATGGTGGGTGGACTGACCCCACTTGGTGGAAATGGGTCTAGTGGCACCACCCAACTTGGTTTGGGTCAAGGGGGTGCCCCACTTAGGTTAATTAGGCCTATGGGTGTGGGTTTGACCAAATTAAGCCCAAGGTTGACCTTGGTCAACTGGGGTCAAAAGTTGACCCAGTGACATACCCTAGGGTCCACTTAGATTGTTTTTAGGGTTAGGGCAATGTGGTGGGGTCATGGTGTGGCTAGGGTCCTTAATTAGGTTAGTTTGACCTAGTTTGACTTGGTCCTATAGGGGCTCCACATGGCCACCACCCACTATCTAGGGTCAAACCTAGTTGATCCCCTTAGATCTCACCTCATGCCTAACCCAATCTAAGTTGAGGGGTCCAGAAGTAACATGGGATGTTACAATTGAAGAGGGGGAGCTCATGGAAATTGATCAACGAACTTCGTGGATGGACCCAGTTGTGACTTTCCTCTCCACGGGAGAGTATCCGGAGGGGGTAGATAAGAAGAAGCTAAGACACAAGTCAGCGTATTACCTCCTCCAGGACGGGCAACTGTACAGAAAGACACTCTCGGGGATGTTGGCCCGTTGCATGGCCGAGAAGGAGGTACAGGGGATCTTGGAGGAAGTACACTCCGCAGAGTGTGGGAGCGACTCCGGGAGTCGGACCCTGGAAGGAAGAATAGTCAGGCAGGGGTACTTCTGGCCCACCCTAAGCCAAGATGCCACGAAGTTCGTGAGGAGGTGACATAAATGCCAGTTGTTTGCCCCCCTCCAGCTACAGCCGGTCCAATGACTCAAGAGTATCACGGCCCCCTGGCCCTTCTCCGTTTGGGGAATGGATTTGGTTGGACCATTCCCCCAGGCCAGTGGGCAGAGGAGGTTCCTCCTAGTAATGATCAACTTCTTCTCCAAGTGGTTGGAGGTGAAGGCGCTGGCCATGGTGACTTCCCAGGTTATCAGAAACTTTGTTTGGGGGGAGATCATCTGCCTCCATGGGCTGCCCCAGGCCATCGTCACGGACAACGGGCCCTAGTTCGCCAGCGCCGAGTTCACTAGCTTTTGCGATCAGATTGGGATCGAACTCAGGTTTGCCTCGGTCCATCACCCCAGGAGCAATGGGCAGGTGGAGCCCGCGAACAAGATCATTGTTAACCTCCTCAAGAAGAAAGTGGAGAATTTGAAGGGGAGCTGGGTGAAGCAGCTTCCCGTGGTTCTTGGGCCCTAAGAACCACCCCCAACAAGGCTACTGGAGAGACCCCCTTCAAGCTCTCCCATGGGTGCGATGCAGTGCTCCCCGTGGAATTTGAAGTCCAAACACCTCGAGTCGTTGCGGCCAAAGAGGGCCGAGAGGAATGGCAAGCAGAGAACGAGGAGGAGATGAGGCTCTCGCTTGACATGGTGGAAGAGCTGAGGGACCTTTCCGCTATCCGACAGGAGGAGGTAAAAGAAGAATGGGCAAGTACTTTGACAAGCATGTCAGGGTCAAACAGTTCGTGGAAGGGATTTGTTGCTGAAGAAGGTAGATGCAGCAGGGAGGTCAGCATCCGTAGGGAAGCTCAACCCCAGCTGGGAGGGACCGTTCATTGTAAAAGAGGCTTTAAAATCGGGAGGTTATCGACTCCAAAATGTAGAGGGCGAGACCCTGAGTCTCACCTGGAGTGGTGACGACTTAAAGCGTTTCTTCCCCCTAAAACATGTAAGCGATACTTTGACTATAATAAATTTATTCAACACTTCAGTACTGTCATAGCTAGCCTGCATAGAGAAATAGAATGTGTTTGGACCCGAGCAGATCCCACTGTCAGGCTCTCACCTAGCTGGCAGGGCAGGAAGTTACTCGGTGTCATCCTTGGCCTCGAGCAGATCCTGCTGTCAGGCTCTCACCTAGCTGACAGGGCCGAAAGTCACTCGATGGAATGTGTTTGGACCCCGAGCAGATCCCGCTACCATGATCTCACCTAGCTGGCAGGGCAGGAAGTCACTTGGTGTCACCCTTGGCCTCGAGCAGATCCTGCTGTCAGGCTCCCACCTAGCTGGCATTGCAGGAAGTCACTCGATGGTAGCAACTCTGGACCCCGAGCAGATCCCGCCGTCAGGCTCTCACCTAGCTGACAGGTCAGGAAGTCACTTGGTGTCATCCTTGGCGTCGAGCAGATGCCGCTGTCAGGCTCCCACCTAGCTGGTAGGACAGGAAGTCACTCGATGGTAGCAACTCTGGACCCCGAGCAGATCCCGCTGTCAGGCTCTCACCTAGCTGGCAGGGCAGGAAGTCACTCGGTGTCATCCTTGGCCTCGAGTAGATCCCGCTGTCAGGCTCCCACATAGCTGGCAGGGCATGAAGTCACTCGACGGTAGCAACTTTGGACCCCGAGAAGATCCCACTATTAGGCTCTCAACTAGCTGACAGGTCAGGAAGTCACTCGGTGTCATCCTTGGCCTTGAGCAGATACCGCTGTCAGGCTCCCACCTAGCTGGCAGGGCAGGAAGTCACTCGATGGTAGCAACTCTGGACCCCGAGCAGATCCCACTGTCAGGCTCTCACCTAGCTGACAGGTCAGGAAGTCACTCGGTGTCATCCTTGGCCTCGAGCAGATCCCGCTATCAGGCTCCCACCTAGCTGGCAGGTCAGGAAGTCACTCGATGGTAGTAACTCTGGATCCCGAGCAGATCCCGCTATCAGGCTCTCACCTAACTGACAGGTCAGGAAGTCACTCGGTGTCATCCTTGGCCTCGAGCAGATCCCACTATCAGGCTCCCACCTAGCTGGCAGGGCAGGAAGTCACTCGATGGTAGCAACTCTAGACCCTGAGCAGATCCCGCTGCCAGGCTCTCATTTAGCTATCAGGGCAGGAAGTCACTCGGTGTTATCCTTGGCCTCGAGCAAATCCCGCTGTCAGGCTCTCACCTAGCTGACAGGGCAGGAAGTCACTCGATGGTGTCGGCCTTGAAATTGCCAGGTAAAGATCAAGAAGTTCCGAATGCCAAGGAAAAAGGGGAGAGGTTCTGTATAGGTGAGTTTGCACACGCCGACCCCAGCTCGGCATCAGCAAAGAGGAGGCGAGCCCGGGCGTCGCTGAAGGAAGGCGAGCCAGGCCGGGGCACTTAACCCCTTTGCCTGTTTTCCTTAAAAGATTTTCTCTTCTTTTTGAGTTCAACCTGGATGGCTCGCGGGCGAGTTAAGGTGGCACGACAAGGGCGGAGAGCATCCCGCTCCCGAATCGCTTGGGGCCCGGCGAGCACTCAAAACGTATTCACTCGCGGGCGCGTGCACATGACTACCCTACTCGCGGAACCCGTCTATGCGAGGTCGCATGGGGAAGCACTCGCGGATATTCAGAGCATAACAAACAAAGTACAAAAAGGGAATAGAAAAGTGGCATGGGTATGATCAAAAACTTTCTTTTATTAAGTAAGTGTCTACACAAATAGTTACAGGGGGCTCGCCTCGGCGAGTAAACAAAAAGGAGAAGAAGAAAGAAGTACAAGTTGTCTTCAGGCCTCCCCCCCCCGCCGGACTGGTCCTCGCCTTCACCCGACTGATCCTGGAAGCCCTTCCCAAACAACGCGTCCATGCTGTCTTCCTTCTCGCTGGGCAGCGTTGCTGGGAACAGGCTCGGCATCAGGTCCCAGTCCGAGATCCCCTCGCATCCCTCCACCAGCACCCCCGAGTCCTTCATCATTTGGAGGGTGCACTCGGCGGCTTGGATGGAGTTGATCCGCAGTCTCTCGGTGAGGTCGGCCTCGCCAAAGATCCGCGGGCTCTTGTAGGGGAGGGTAGGGTCGATGTCGTGGGGTGGGAAGAAGATCTCCGCCTGGCGATGGACCTCGCTGAGGAGGTACTGTTTCTCCTCCTTTAGCTTCGTGTTCGCTCCCTCTAGCTCGGCGAGGCATGCACGCAACTAACTGATCTCCTCCCCCTGCTCGGCATTGCGAGCCTGAAGCTCCCCCGCGGCCTTGGCATCCTGGTAAAGAGAAAGTCCATTTAGCAGAACACAAAATATTCTAAGTAAAAGAGAAGAGTAGTGCTTGACACTTACCAGCCCGCCGGCGGCTTGGGCGAGTAGACCCTCCGCTATGCCGAGCTGCCTCACCCGGTCAGCGACCTTATCCTTGGTGATGTCGCGAGCCTGCTCAGCCTTTTGGAGTTGGTGGCTGAGGGCAAAGCTGCGGCGTGCCAGCATGTGGTGGAGATCCAGGGTCCGGAGATGGGCCTGCAGACCCTCGTGGCCAAGATGCCGGAGGGTCATGTGCTTGTAGGCCTCGGCATCCTCGCGACCATAAAGGTCGAAGCTGAGGGCATAGGCATGGCCGGTGGCAGGTTCGCGGTCATGCCATGAGGGGTGTAGGGTGGAGATGGAGACTCGATGAGCGAGCTCATCCCACTACAGCATGGGCTCGCCCGCCGAGTCCTTCCACCTCCCGCCGAAGTTAAAGAGGGGGTCTTGCTTCGGCGCCGCGTGCTCGCGGTCCGCCCTCTTCGCCAATGGAGGAGGGGAGATTGTCGCCGTAGAGGAGGGGCCCGCGCCACCTTTCCGGCCCTTTCTGGTAATCTCCTTCAGCGAGCTCTCCGACGACGCGTCAGGAGGGGTCTCCGACGAGCTGATGTATTTGGGGCTGGGTTGTTGATGTTGTTGTTGTTGTTGCTCCCACGGAGCCAACAGGGCCCTCCGCATCTTCTTTAGAGGTCGCTGGCGGTGTGGCGGGTTCGACCCTGCGTCCTCAGGTCGCCTCTTGCTGGAAGAGGGTTGAGAGAGGGCCGCCTCATCTTGGCAGGCCGCCGCTGCCGCCTTCTCGCAGGCAAAGGGGTCCGGGTGCGATCCCGGATCCGTAAATGGCAGGTTCGCAGTAATAATTCGCTCCCCTACAAGAAAATACTTTGAAAAAATTAGAAGATATTCAGCAAAAATATGGCGAGCTCGGAGATCAGGCGAGCTCGGCAAGATGAGGAGAGAATAATACCTTCGCCGGGCAGAATGGGAGGGAGTGTGTCGAGGCACCTGCGCAGGAAGACGACCTCGAAGTCCTTATGGAGAAAGAACTTGTGGAGCTCGACATCATTGCCGGACCGGTAGGGGGCGGTAGACCTCCTCGCCCTTCTGCTGGGGCGAGTATGGGATGTTGCCGAGATCGCCCATGATAAAGGCGATCTTGGTCATCCGGGTGGGGTGCTTATTCGCGATCTCGCGAACCTTGATCAGCGAGCCGCCGAAGTAGGCGACCCATAAAACGTCGCCTTGTAGGAGAACAGCTTCCTGAACACTGTCAGGTTGAACTCGATCCTCTCCCGCCGGAGATAGCTCGAGAATTCCACCATCATTGCTACGACGTTGGAGTTCAGCTGGGCGGGTACCGCGCCGTAGTATTTCAAGATTTGCCGGATCTCCAGCCAGAGGGGGAGGCGCAACCCCACCTCGAAATGCGAGATGGGGAAGGCAAGCTCGTCCTCGTAGAACGTGTTGATAGCCTCCCCCTCCCCTGGCCTGAGCGCCTCGAAACCCGGCGGCACATACCCGGCTTGAATTTGGAGATCTCCTCCTCGCTGGTGTGCCCATCGAAGAAGCAATAATACGTGAAGTGCTGCGCGCACTTAGAGCGGCCGTCGGTATCTGGATTGGTCTTGCCCATGATCGCGGAGGAACGAGCGGAGCGCGAGCAGGAAGAGAAAGAAGCATAGAGAGAGGGAAAGAAAGCAATAAAGGCACAGTACGGGGTAGGTGAGGGGGGGGGGGGGGCGGCTATTTATAGGAAAAGAAATCTGGTGCAGGCTGTCCAATCGGCTCAGCCCGCCACACCATCTCGCCACCCCAGCTCGCAACCCCAGCTTGCCGACTTCCGGCGCATCCCAACCAAGGCTAAGTCAAACATTGCAGTACATTATTTGAATAACATGTCCAAGAATATTCTAAAAAAGCTAATTATTACAGAAACAAAGTTCAGGAATCAAAGGACGGGGCTTGCGAGCAGAGGGAGCATCGGGATGCGAGTACCGGTCGACTCGGCAAAGGAGCCGCTCACTTACATACCCCGGCCTCGCGACCCCTGCTCCCCAGACTGCCGCGCGTGGAGTAGCTTACGGATCCTTCCAGAATTCCTCGGCGCAACAGAGAGACCGTCATCTATCTCGTCCAGGAGCCTAGAGGGGGACATCAGCTCGCCAGCCTGGCCGCTTCGCACCTCGTCGGCGAGATGCGCGTAGTCACGCTGTAGCGTCTCGTTGACCCCCTGCACCTCACGCAGCCTGCATGTCACAACCCGCATTTTCTCAACGATAAAATCGTATCAGAGCAAGAGAAAACACGTCCCGTGATGCCCCGCCATGCATGGGATAACTGCACACGTTCAGGCAAAACCCCAGACCTTAGATTTTTAAGGAAAACCATAGATTAATATGAAAGAAAACCAGTTATATTTAATGGTCGTATCCCTCGGCACGGTGGATCAGCTAGTCCATAATTAAAAATATATTTATACGCAGCAGAAAATACTTTGGTTCAATTAAGTTGACACCCTAAATGAGCATAAGTGTCCCCGAGGGATGACTCATGGTATGCACGGCTCTAAAGTGAATATAGTATATATGAAAGATAGTCTTTTACGCTAAGGAAAAATATTGTCTTGGTTTTATAAATATGTTATGCATGAGATACATATAGTAATGCTTTTAGGGTTTAAAATATCTAACATGCAACCTAGCATAAATCCTTCCCAGAAGCAAGTAAACAACCACAAATAGGCAAAAAATAGCAGTTTAAGTTCATACCCAGCATCGCAAGAAGCCACCAGTGGGCGTCAACAACTTGACACGAACTCACTGGTGAGTATGTATGTCTATACAGAGAGGTAAAGAACTACCGCACAAAATCGGGGATCAGCTATCTCAGCTACCCAAGAGGCCACCAACAAGCCCCTCCAAAAGAACTAGCCATTGAACTGGCTACAACCTGGACCTGAGGCATTCAAGAAAAGAACACCTCAGCAAGAAAATAATCAAAAAGGTAAATAGAGCATTAGATTTATGAGCAAATTAAAAGGGTCTACCAACCTGGCATCAAACTGAAATAAGCAAAAGAAAGGGAATGACAGTAAGGAAAGAGTACTGTCTAAAGCACAGCAAAGAACACCCAGTGCGAACAATAAAAGCAATATGCCCTATAAGAGAGTTTGCAACAGCAACAAGACATATACATATATGCCAAAAGAAAAAGAAAACATAAACAGGAAAGGCACTAACAGTCCTAACACGTGGGTAAATGGCAGTGGTCAAAACATGGATCTGAATACACAACCAAAGACAGATCCAAAAAGGGCTAAGGGGTCAAACAGTGGCAACACTAGGGTCCCACGCACGCCAACCCAAACCGGGGCAAACGGCGGTGGCCACAGCTCTCCACATAAAACCACCCCTCAAGAGGCCACCAAAACTCCACCACCTGCCACAACCCAAGAGTCGGCATGCAAAAATTATCCGAACACCCAATACCCCCCTGATGTGCCCGCGAACAGACTCTTACAGTGGTTGGTTCGGTGAGTCGATCGCCGCGGGCTTGCACGGGTAGGCAAGTGCACCTATCGCAAGTAGTACTCGATATTCGGGGAATACCGAGGTCGTATTGTTCTTGGGGTCGCGTTGACTATTCTTACTCCTCCGGGGGGGACTATTATTTTACTGAAAGAAAAGGTGGATTTTTTTACTTAATAAAAGGCGAAAAAGCAAAGGAGCGAAAAAACGATTTAGAGAATATTCGATGAAGGGTTAACGCTCGGCATCGAATCGGATTAAGACTAAAACAATTTTTAATAATAAAAAGACTTGGTTTTCAAATTAATAATAAGGCAACTTGGCCGTGGAGGTTCCACAAATGTGAGCTCACCTAGCTATAGGGATATCGCTCACCTAAACGTTAAGACTATTCGACCGAACGTTAGTCCGACGAAAGATTCCTCTTAACGCCCGCTTTACGCTAAGAACCCCGCTATTGGGTGGGGGACCCAATCCGGTAGAATTATGCTTGTCCTCTATCGAGGGGGTGCACGCAACTCTATTTACCCAGGGGTGATCGGTCCATATGCACGGCCTCTCGGCTAGCTAGCATATGGACTACGGAAATAGGGCCCACACATCGATTATGTGGTCCTACGCGTCGTAAACCCGGGGTAAACCCTAAGTGCTTAAATTAAAATGAAAATAAAGAACTTTAATTATTATAAATCATTTTAAATGTCCCAATGCTCTTCGATGCCGAGGCTAATAGCGATTAGCCACACATCGGTATGGGGACGGCTTATAATTTAGTGAGGCGTGAGTTCGAAATTAAATGCTAAACGATTATAAGAAAGGGACAAAAGAAAAATAACAATATTTAGAAAGCTAAAAAGTTAACTAAAACGAGAACTCACGCGCACTCCAAATTATAAAAAAAAGGAACTAAGTTACACATGAAAGAAAATTTGCATAATTCAAATTTGCGAGTCCCACTCAAACGAGTGGGGGCGGTAAATAAAGGCTGAAAATTGCAAGTCCTACTCAAACGAGTAGGACTGAAATGAAAGCGAGTCCTACTCAAATGAGTAGGAGAAAATAAATGCGATTACAGGGCTAAAAAGTCCGGCCATTTAACTCAAGTGAGTAGGCGGAAAAATAAAGAAAGAAAAATTACAAGCCCTACTCAAACGAGTAGGACTGAAAATGAAAACGATGCGCCATTTAACTCTTAACGAGTAGGCGGAAATAAATGCACACGAACACACACACTCCATATGAAATTCAAGAAAGCGATAAAATTATACACCTACACTCACACACTCTACATAATTTGAATAAAGCATTAAAAGAAAGCATTAAAACAAAGCATGAAAATTTAACACCTACACTCACACACTCTACACAATTTAAATCAAAGCATAAAAGTTAATACCCCTACACTCACACACACTTCATGAAGATTAAGAAGAACAAAAGGAAATTTAGGCTCATACACTCACACACACAAATAACAAAGAAAAATCAAAGTTACCTAAAAATTAAAACTTTAACTATTTCAAGCATAGGTTTTGCCAAAAACAAATAAAAAGAAGAAATTAAAATTTTAGAAGACAAAAGTTTTTCAAAACAAATTAAAAACCAAAGTTTTTGGAAAATAAAAATTTCAACATTTTCATTCCAAGGATTTCATAAAAGAGCTAAAAAAGGTGAAATAAAAGAGAAAGAAGAAAAAAGGTTTTCATTCCAAACATAAGCTAAGTAAAAAAAACAAAAGAAACTTTAACTCTTTTACACACTCATAAGAGTGAAGATGTTGAAGAAAATAAAAGAAGACAAGAAGAAGAAAGAAGAAGGAAAAAAAGAAAAACCTAATTCATCATTTCATCATTTTCAAACAAAACCTAACTTGAAAAATCAAAGGCATGTAAAGAGGAAAACCTAACATTCCTAAGCATGAAAACAAGTTAAAAACATGAATATTAAGCATGTTACACTCATACACACACACACACACTTTTCATAAATGAAGAACAAGTGAAGAACAAGTGAAGAACAAAGATAAAACCAAGGATAAAAAGGAAAGAGGTGAGCCATCCAAATGAATTTTTCATGCTAATAAAAGAGAGAAAATCTAACATTTTTATTAAAATTTTCAAGCTATTACAAAGCTAAAAGGTAAAGCAAAACAAAACATGAAATAAGAAGGGAGAAATCTCCTTACATAGCACTAGAATCCACGGATTAGCCCACAAAAAGACACTAACTTGACCCAAAAATCTGAACCCTTGGACCTTACAGAACTGGGCTATTTATAGGAAAAAATTTCAAAGTACACGCCCTCGGTCACGGACGTGTAGGGGGGGCGTGACAGTACTATTCATGAAGGCGGCTGGCGATTGGACAGCAAAGTTGACTTCGGGCTGAGTTCGCAGCAGTCACGCCCTAGGTCACGGGCGTGACTATGGGCATGTCGGGGAGGTAGAACCGGGCGCGGGTTGCGTCAAATGTCCTCGGCAGCATCTTGTCGGGCCAGCTAGAAAGGTCACGCCCCATGTCACGGGCGTGACTATGGGCGTGACAGTTGGGTCGACACTCGACGAATGTCGAGCGGAAAGTGTCGAGTCGAAATCGTTGAGCTGAAATTGGGTCACGCCCCAGGTCACGGGCGTGACACTGGGCGTGACAGTTGGTGTCGACACTCGACGATCGTCGAGCTGAATTCGTCGAGAGGAGAGGACACGGGCTTGGGTCACGCCCCGTGTCGGGTGACACGGGCGTGTCGCCAGGCGTGTCAAGCCTTTTCTTCAGAAATTTTCCGATTCACGGGAAATGCACAGTCACGGCTCGGTCACGGGCGTGACCCATGTGTCACGGGCGTGTACTTCCCAAATTTTGGCAGATTTTGGAATTTTTCTGCAAAATCAAATAAAACAAGTTAGGAGAAAATTTACAAGAATAGGAACATTTTATTGAACAAAAATAAGTAAAAACGACGAAAATAAATGAAAATGACTAAATTAATGTGCATAAAAATACGCATATTTACAGTTCATCACCCCCCCCTAGGGAATAGGAAAAAGTCACACTAACAATCCTAAGGAAACACACGAACCCAAGACAGAAACGTCGAACCCACTCGATGCGGCATTGAGTAAGCTCCACTCACTTGATGCCAAAATACTTAGCCGCAATTCCTACACTAGATGACGACGTTAAGTGAACTCGGCTCACTCGATGCTGTCAGCGCTTTCCACTTAGGGTAAATGTAAATTTTAGTTAAAACCGCAGCCTAAACTCTCTCAACACGCGAAAACAGAGAGTTGGAAATTTAATCCCAACCCTCCCTTCCATCCTAACTACTCGGGGCTATCGCAACTAAACTTAAACTACAACTAAGCGCAGCCTTACCCTAACTCTAGCTACCCACTGGACACCAAACCCAGACAAAATAATAAAAAGAAAGAGAATAGCCAAAAGTCCTACACAAACTAAATCGAACATGGCTGGAATTAAAAAACAAAAATACTGCAAGGTAATTAGGTAAAAAGGGGTCAAATTGGCAAGGGCAAGGAGCCACTTGCCTTACTACCAAGATGCAGCGATTGCAACACGAAACAGTCCTTGGCGGCAAAATCAGCCACCTACAGGTCAAAAGCAACAATTAAGAGAAGAAGAAAAGAAATCAACGAAAGTTTAACTCCTAGAATCAGCCCTATAATCAAGAATAACTTACATGAAAGGGAAGATCTAGACGAGAGCAAGCCAAATCCGCTATCGCACGAGAAAAATGAGCTTCCTCCCGCAAACACCGACCAAAAAACAACCGCCTCCTCTCAAACCCCTCCGCTGGAAGCTCTCCAGGCTCGGGAACGACGAAATGAGAAGGAAAAATGGTTCACGGCAACAAAAGATGCTCTCAAGAGAAAAAGTTCGGAACACTCCCCAGACACTCAAGTGACACGGCCCGACACGCCCGTGTCATGGGGCGTGTACTCACACATCTACCCACCTACCCACTCGACGAACGTCGATCTCCGCTCGACGAAACACGGGGCACGCCCTGTGACACGCCCGTGTCACAGGCCGTGTAGCAACTCAAACACCGCTCGACGATCGTGGAGCGCCGATCGTCGAACAAAGAGACACGCCCCGTGTCACGCCCGTTTCCGATACGACACACCCGTTACATGGCCGTGTTCTCACTAAAACACCGCCTGATGACCATCGAGCGCAGCTCGACGAACCGAAGGGGGACACGCCCTGTGACACGCCCGTGTCACAGGCTGTGTTCCTACAAAAAAAACCCGTCAACCAAAATTCGTCGACCACACAAAGGAGAGCTCTTCCCGAGCACAACAAGCCCTGGGTCACGCCCGTGACCCAGGCCGTGTCACCCAAACTTACACAAAAAACTGCTAACTCCTTAGCAAAACAAAAAGACAAGGAACAAGCCTAACAAGCTCGGCCACACCAGGCCACGCACAGCACATCAACATTACAGCTAACATAACAAACGTCAAAACGACGCGAAAGCAAACGATCTCAGACTTTGACCAAAATTACCGTAGCAAAACACCCAAGCTATGAAAACAACGGTGAGGTCGAGAACAACATCCGACGATCGCACACTCGGGCTAACACCTCCTGAAGCCAAAACAAACGCATTTCCCTAAGAGGCCCAACCGAGTCACCAAAATAGACTCCGGCTATCTGGGGAAACTTGCCAACAGGCTACAACCAGGCTACACAAGGAACCTAAGGAGCTAAGACCGCGCTCTACAACGGTGAAAGGCCGGAAGTGCGTCATCGTAACGCCAATCCAAGATCGAACAAAACAAAGAAAAACCGGGGGCGTTACAGCCACTCCTCCTAAAAGAAAGTTTCGCCTCGAAACTTTACTCACAACACTCCTATCAAGAAGGAGAGAGAAATAGCCAGGAAAGGGCTATATATAAAATAAACACAAAATATACCAGGCACAAGATCAGGGAAACAGATGAGGGTGAGCCTCCCTCATAGCCGATTCCAATTCCCAAGTCGCGCTTTCTACATCCGGATTCCTCCATAAAACTTTAACCATAGGAATAGTCTTCTTCCGCAACGCACGAACCTGAGAATACAAAATGCGGACAGGCACCTCCACATAAGAAAGATTCGGCTCCAACTGACGTACATAATCCAAAACCTGTCTGCCATTCAGCACACATTTCCGCAGCTGACTGACGTGGAAGACATCATGCACGTTAGGGAAATTTGCGGGCAAAGCCAGCCTATAAGCTGATAACCCAATCCGCTCAACAATCAGAAACGGCCCCATGTACCTCGAGTCCAACTTCCTGCTCTTGCCAAACCGCTTGACTCCGATCAACAGGGAGACCTTTAAGAACATTGAGTCCCGCACCACAAATTCCATGTCTGATCTACGCCGGTTGGCGTTCTTCTCATATATCTTCTTGGCTAACTGAAGCTTTTCCCGAATAAGCTTCACAGCGGTTTCCATCTCCTCGAGTTCTTCTGGACCCAACAAAGGTCTCTCGCCAACCTCAGCCCAAAACAAGGGAGTCCTCCAGCTCCTCCCATACAAAGCTTTAAAAGGAGCCATTTGCAAGCTTTCTTCATAACTATTGTTATACGCAAATTCCATAAGCTGCAAGCGCTCATCCCATACTCCTCCGTGGTCCAGAATATAGCATCGGATCATATCTTTGACAATCTGATTTACTCGCTCCGTCTGACCATGGGTCTGCGGATGATAAGCTGTGGAATATCTCAAATATGTACCCAACCCCTCTTGAAGGCTCTTCCAAAAACGAGACATGAACCTGTAGTCTCGATCCGATATGATACTCACGGGTACACCATGCAATCTAATAACCTCTTCCAGATACAGCTCGACTATCTTCCTCATCGGATAATCGATCTTAAATGGTACGAAATGAGCACTCTTCGTCAATCTGTCTACGATCACCCAAACTGAATCATGCCCCTTAGGAGATCTCGGTAAGCCTGTAATGAAATCCATCGAGATACTCTCCCACTTCCACGTTGGAATCTCCAAGGGAGTCAGCTTGCCACCAGGCCTCCCATGGTCGGCTTTCACACGCCTGCAAGTGTAACACTCAGAAACAAATCTGGCTATGTCCCTCTTCATCCCACACCACCAGGCAATTTGCTTTAAATCATGATACATCTTGGTTGACCCTGGATGGTAGGCAACACTAGATCCGCGGGCTTCTCTGCACACCATATCCTGGATATCTCCAACTGCAGGGATGCAAAACCTGCCACGATACTTCAAGGTACCCGCATCATCTATAGAGAAATCTGGTAATTCACCTTTTTTAGCTCGAAGATACAAATGCAGAAGATTGGGATCATCCTTCTAATGCAGTCTCGTAAGCGCAATCCACGAAGGTTCTGCCACTACCAAACTACTCTGCGAATCGTAGCTTCCCACAGAAATGTCCATCAAAAGGAACTCTTCCACTAGACGCTCGGCGGAGAGATTAAAAATCTTCCCTGACTTCCGACTCAGGGCGTCGGCCATCACATTAGCCTTGGCCGGATGGTACTGGATTTCATCATCATAGTCGGCCACACACTCCAACCATCGCCGCTGGCGCAGATTCAATTCTTTCTGGGTGAAGACATACTTTAAACTCTTATGATCCGTGAAAATCTTGCACTGCGCGCCATATAGCAAATGCCTCCACAATTTCAGCGCATAGATCATAGCTGCAAACTCCAGGTCATGCGTAGGGTAATTCCTCTCGTGAGTCTTTAGCTGCCTCGACCCGTACGCAATCACCTTCCCGCCCTGCATCAATACGCAGCCCAGTATGACACGCGACGCATCCACATATATATCATACTCACTACCTTCAGTAGGCAAAGACAAAATTGGAGCTGAACATAACCTTCTTTTTAGTTCCTCAAAAGCATCCTCACACTTGCCGTCCCATATGAAGACTACATTCTTCTGCATCAACTTGGTCAACGGCGCAGACAAGGTAGAGAATCCCTCTACAAATCTTCTATAATATCCAGCCAAGCACAAGAAGCTTCTGATCTCTTTGGGAGTAACAGGCCTCGCCCATTCCATAACAGCAGTGATCTTTTCTGGGTCCACCGATATTCCCTCCTTTTTAACCACGTGGCCGAGAAAAGAAACTTGAGGCAACCAAAATTCGCATTTGCTCAGCTTGGCATATAGCTTATGGTCTCTCAGAGTCGCAAAGACCAGTCGCAAATATCGATCATGCTCCTCCGCATCTTTAGAGTACACCAAAACATCGTCTATAAAGACAATCACAAACTTATCTAGAAAATCCTTGAAAACTCTGTTCATCAAATCCATAAAAGCTGAGGGCGCATTAGTCAAACAAAAAGACATAACCAAAAACTCAAGATGCCCATGACGAGAGTGGAACGCCGTACGCAGAACATCCGACTCCCGAATCCTCAACTGGTGATAGCCCGAACGAAGATCAATCTTGGAAAACACGGCACTACCACGCAGTTGGTCAAACAAATCGTCAATCCGAGGCAAAGGTTACCTATTCTTAATAGTAACCTTGTTCAGCTCTCTATAGTCAATGCATAGCCTCATCGACCCATCTTTCTTTTTAACGAACAGCACTAGTGCACCCCAAGGCGAAGAACTCGGCCTTATGAAACCTTTTGCCAACATCTCATCCAGCTGAATTCGCAACTCTTCCAGCTCTCGCGGGGCCATCCGGTACGGCGCCTTTGCAATAGGACGCGTGCCTGGCTCCAAATCTATAACAAACTCGACATCTCGATCGGGTGGAAGATCAGGAAGAACATCAGGAAACACATCAGAGAAGTCACACACCACAGGAATCTCTTCCAAATGCGACACTCTAACAACTGCCCCTACCAGAGAGACCACACAAGCAAAGCAGCCAGAATCAAGCAACTTCCGAGCACGCACCGCAGAAATGACTAGAGACTCCTGGAGAGAATACCCATAAACACTCCCTGGCTGACTGTTGTCTTTGACGAAGTCCAAGCGCTTACCCTTGCACTGGATAACTGCATCGTACCTGGACAACCAGTCCATGCCCATGATAACATCGAAGTCCTCCAGGTAAATCACCTTCAGATCTGCCTTGGCTAGAAAATCCTCCAACAAAATCGGACAATCAAGGACACCCAGGTCGGTAACCACAGAGTCACCGGAGGGGAACTTAACGCAGAAGGCACCACCAACACGATCTAGGCCCAAACTGAACCGCTTCACGAAGGCTCTAGCCACAAACGAGTGGGTAGCGCCTGAATCGAAGAGAACGCGCGCCCAGTGGTTCTTTACCTTAAATCGTCCTACAAATAGCGCACGCATCTAAGGCAACAAATGCTAAAATGAAAACTACAACCAAAAGGGAACATAACGAAACGACTGGGGAGGAGTCGAACCTGAGATAACCTGGGTCGAAGTCTGCACTTCGTTTGCCGAAAGCACATTCAGCTTCCCCTTTCCTTTATCCATTTATTGAGGCGGTGGCAAAGCCTGGAGGGGAACTGGCTGCAGAACAGGCTGGAACTGTGGGCACTTTGTCTTGAGATGACCCTTCTGCCCACACTGAAAACAGACTTTATCTTCTAGCCAGCAACGGGCAACATCATGCCCCTTCCTTCAACACAAGGCACATACCAAGTCTCCTCTAGGAGCACCCTGAATTGCGTGCATCTGTTTCTTCTTCTGCGCTCCCAACCTTTTGAAACACTTATCAAAGTGGTGGCCTGGCCGGTCACAGAAACTACAAACCTCTTTGTTCTTCTTTCTCGAGACAGCATCAGGTTCCTAAGGGCTCTTCCCTCCACCGGACTTCCGCTTATCCTTCCTCAACTGCTGGCCTCTATTGTTGGCATTCTCAATGGCCTCAACTCTCAAGGCAGCTTCAACCACGCTGGCATAACTGACTGCTCCATAGGCATTCGCTAACTGCTGAATGTCGCTTCTTAGTCCACCCATAAACCGCTTAACTCAGTCTGCTTTAACACTGACCAGACCAGGAGCAAACCGACTCAACTTACTAAACTCAATCTCATACTCAATAACCGTGAGTTTCCTCTGCTTCAAATGGAGAAAGTCATTCATCAGCCGGTCCCTCTCGACTGAAGGAAGAAACTTACTCGACAGCATCACCTTAAATGACTCCCAAGAGCATCCTGCCACCAAGCTTTCTTTCTCCCTCAGCCACCAATTCTTTGCTAAGCCCTTGAGCTGCTAGGCAGCGAGCATCACTCTCTGATCGTCCGCAATCCCTGAGTAAGAGAACATCTCCTCAATGGTAATCAGCCAGTCATCCAAAATCATGAAATCTGCTTGCCCATCATAAGTAGGGGGCCTAAGCCGCTGAAACTAGGATATAAATGCCATCTCCGGGGGCACCAAAACCAAAGGCATGGGAGGAGCAGGAGGGGCAGGAACAGCTACCCCCTCAGCGGGGTCCTAAACTCTCGGAGTTTGTCCCGCCACCACTGCGACAAGAGACTGAATCTGAGCCTACATAGCCACTACCTGCCTCGATAAGGCCTCATTACTCTGCCGTAGGTTTTCTACCAACGCCTCGCTCTGTGCTCCTGACGTCTCACCCTCGGATTGGGGGGTCGATCTCGTCGTAGGACGTCTCGCCATCCTATAATCGCACAAGCTTTAGACAAAACCTTGCCCAATAGCTAGAACAAAACTACCCGGTACAGACAAACATACTTAAATATGAACTTGAACTGCAAAACTTGCTCTAGGAGTTATTTTTACCATGATGATGTTATGCTTAACCTAAGATGGTTCACCACCATCATACTAACTCATGTGCCTAAACCATGAATGCATGTATTTGTATTCTTTTTGACTCAAAACCATGCGTGTACATATGTCATCATGCAGATCTTTAGCTTGGCATGTTGTGCTTATGAAATGTTATGCTATGCATGACGTGCTATGCATTCTAAAAAGGCCTTAATGCATGTCATGGGTGGCATACACATGAAAATGTTATGCATCCCATACTACATAACATTCTCATGCAACGAAAAAAGAAAACGTGCTAGCCGCATTCATGTGGTGAGGTTATGCATCCCATACTACATAACCCTCACATGTTGCATCCTATGGTGGATCCATATACAAACACATATTATGCATCCCATACTACATAATATGCCTCGTATACTTCTTTATGCTCATGAGTGTAGTGTTCGTGCTTTAGCCAAGACGTGCTGATGACATATCGGTGTGTGTATGGTATGACGCTAACCACTAATGCAAACAAGGGAAAGGTTGTCGGACCATTTGCCAAGCAACCTGCCTCTGATACCAACTGTCACAACCCGCATTTTCTCAACGATAAAATCGTATCAGAGCAAGAGAAAACACGTGTCGTGATGCCACGTCGTGCAGGGGATAACTGCACACGTTCAGGCAAAACCCCAGACCTTAGATTTTTAAGGAAAACCATAGATTAATATGAAAGAAAACCAGTTATATTTAATGGTCGTATCCCTCGGCACGGTGGATCAGCTAGTCCACAATTAAAAGTATATTTATACGCAGCAGAAAATACTTTGGTTCAATTACGTTGACACCCTAAATGAGCATAAGTGTCCCCGAGGGACGACTCATGGTATGCACGACTCTATAGTGAATATAGTATATATGAAAGATAGTCTTTTACGCTAAGGAAAAATAGTGTCTTGGTTTTATAAATATGTTATGCATGAGATACATATAGTAATGCTTTTAGGGTTTAAAATATCTAACATGCAACCTAGCATAAATCCTTCCCAGAAGCAAGTAAACAACCACAAATAGGCAAAAATAGAAGTTTAAGTTCATACCCAACATCGCAAGAAGCCACCAGTGGGCGTCAACAACTTGACACGAACCCACTGGTGAGTATGTATGTCTATATAGAAAGGTAAAGAACTACCTCACAAAATCGGGGATCAGCTATCTCAGCTACCCAAGAGGCCACCAACAAGCCCCTCCAAAAGAACTAGCCGCTGAACTGGCTACAACCTGGACCTGAGGCATTCAAGAAAAGAACACTTCAGCAAGAAAATAATCAAAAAGGTAAATAGAGCGTTAGATTTATCAGCAAATAAAAAGGGTCTACCAACCCGGCATCAAACTGCTATAAGCAAAAGAAAGGTCATGACAGTAAGGAAAGAGCACTGTCTAAAGCACAGAAAAGCACACCCAGTGTAAGAAATAAAAGCAATATGCCCTACAAGAGAGTCTGCAACAGCAACAAGACATATACATATATGCCAAAAGAAAAAGAAAACATAAACAGGAAAGGGTCTAACAGTCCTAACACGTGGGTAAATGGCAGTGGTCAAAACATGGATCTGAATACATAACCAAAGCCAGATCCAAAAAGGGCTAAGGAGTCAAATAGTGGCAGCACTAGGGTCCCACACATGCCAACCCAAACCGGGGCAAAATGCGGTGGCCACAGCTCTCCACATAAAACCACCCCTCTAGAGGCCACCAAAACTCCATCACCTGCCACAACCCAAGAGTCGGCATGCAAAAAATAGCCGAACACCCAATACCCCCCACTAGGGAATAGGAAAAAGTCACACTAACAATCCTAAGGAAACACACGAACCCAAGACAGAAACGTCGAGCCCACTCGACGCGGCGTTGAGTAAGCTCCACTCACTTGACGCCAAAATACTTGGCCGCAATTCATATGCTGGATGACGGCGTTGAGTGAACTCGGCTCACTCGATGCTGTCAGTGCTTTCCACTTAGGGTAAACGTAAGTTTTAGTTAAAACCGCAGCCTAAAATCTCTCAACGCGCGAAAACAGAGAGTTGAAAATTTAATCCCAACCCTCCCTTCCATCCTAACTACTCAGGGCTATCGCAAATAAACTTAAACTACAACTAAGTGCAGCCTTACCCTAACTCTAGCTACCCACTGGAGACCAAACCCAGACAAAATAATAAAAAGAAAGAGAATAGCCAAAAGTCCTACACAAACTAAATCGAACATGGCTGGAATTAAAGAACAAAAATACAGCAAGGTAATTAGGTAAAACGGGGTCAAATTGGAAAGGGAGAGGAGCCACTTGCCTTACTACCAAGATGCAGCGATTGCAACACGAAACAAGCCTTGGTGGCAAAATCGGCCACCGACGGGTCAAAAGCAACAATTAAGAGAAGAAGAAAAGAAATCAACGGAAGTTTAACTCCTAGAATCAACCCTATAATCAAGAATAACTTACATGAGAGGGAAGATCTAGACGAGAGCAAGCCAAATCCTCTATCGCATGAGAAAAACGAGCTTCCTCCCGCAAACACCGGCCAAAAAACCACCGCCTCCTCTCAAAACCCTTCCGCTGGAAGCTCTCCAGGCTTGGGAACGACGAAATGAGAAGGAAAAATGGTTCACGACAACAAAAGATGCTCTCAGGAGAAAAAGTATGCAACATGCCCCAGACACGCCCGTGACACGGCCCGACATGCCCGTGTCACGGGGAGTGTACTCACACATCTACCCACCTACCCACTCGACGAACGTCGATCTCCGCTCGACGAAACACGGGACACACCCGGTGACACGCCCGTGTCACAGGGCGTGTAGCAACTCAAACACCGCTCGACGGTCGTGGAGCGCCGATCGTCGAACAGAGAGACACGCCCCGTGTCATGCCCGTATCCGATACGACACGCCCGTGACACGGCAGTGTTCTCACTAAAACACTGCCTGACGACCATCGAGCGCAGCTCGACGAACCGAAGGGGGCCACGCCCTGTGACATGCACGTGTCACAGGCCGTGTTCCTACCAAAAAAACCCGTCGACCAAAATTCGTCGACCACACAAAGGAGAGCTCTTCTCGAGCACGACACGCCCTGGGTCACGCCCGTGACCCAGGCCGTGTCACCCAAACTTACACAAAAAAACTGCTAACACCTTAGCAAAACAAAAAGACAAGGCACCAGCCTAACAAGCTCGGCCACACCAGGCCACGCACATCACATCAACATTACAACTAACATAACAAATGTCAAAACGACGTGAAAGCAAACGATCTCGGACTTCGACCAAAACTCACACCGTAGCAAAACACCCAAGCTACGAAAACAACAGTGAGGTCGAAAACAACATCAGACGATCGCACACTCGGGCTAAGACCTCCCGAAGCCAAAACAAACGCATTTCCCTAAGAGGCACAACCGAGTAACCAAAATAGACTCTGGCTATCTGGGGAAACTTGCCAACAGGCTACAACCAGGCTACACAAGGAACCTACAAAGCTAAGACCGCGCTCTACAACTGCGAAAGGCCGGAAGTGCGTCATCGTAACGCCAATCCAAGATCGAACAAAACAAAGAAAAATCGGGGGCGTTACACCGCACACCAGCTTCTTGAGGAGCTTGACCTCCCTCCCCGTCAGCTCGCCTTGATCCACCTCAGGACCCAGGTAAGAGTCCAGCGAGCTTGGGGAAGTGAGGGGAGAGTAGTGGGCTGCTCGCGAGGATTCCTCGGCAGCGGATTGGCAGGGAAGAGCTGTGAAGACAATTGTCAGCAAGAAGAGACGCGGAAAAAATGCATGGGGCACGAAGTCAAGCAAGATTGACCTGACGAGCTCGGCGGCTCAAAGGAGATGTGGGGAGGGATAAACCTCAGATCCGTCCCGCGACCTGGGCCGCGAGCCCCTGGCGAGAGGAGCTCGAATCCCGGGGTGGGGATGGTTCCCAGACCCGCCCCCGCGGCCACGTCAGTTTGGCGAGGAGGGGAGGCGCTCACTGGCGAGTTCGGCCTCTATGAACTCACTGGCAGGATCCCAAAGAGAAGAGGCGGGTCCAGGGGATGGTTGTCCGGTGCCGTGAACCGTGAGTCCGCGAGAGTCGTCCGGGCTCGCGGTGTGGGCTCTCGCGGCGCGACGCCCCCGCCATCTGGTTGACCATCCGGGTCGTCGCCGACTACGACAACCTCTCTATCCTTCTCAAAAATTGTCCGGGTGGAAGATCCGGTCTCACGCTCTAGGGTGGCCCTCAAGTCGTGGTAAATAGGCTCGGCCACCTGAGGGAATGGCTTTGACATCTTGGAGCCGGGCTCGCCAGAATCAATTTGAGGAGGCAGGGACCGCCGTCATGGCGGCTATGCGAGCTGCAGAAGCTTGATGAGCTCGGTCTAAGTGCCCTTGGATCTCCTTGGGAAGAGGCATCTTGACAGAGTTAGAGCAAAGGGAATGGAAAGAGTCAGACAGGTGGGCAGGTGCACATATATATAGCTGCAGGTGGAGCCCACCCAAAGATTCCCTCCAACTCGCCAACCCGCGCTCGCCGTACACTTGGGGTTGGATGTTTCTTTCTGAGCTTTGCCAAGCTCAAAAAGAGCGGGGATTGTGTACAACCCCGTGTCCGGCGAGCAAGGTCGCCAGGAACCAGACAGATCGGGCTGAAGGCAGTAGGCGAGCTCGGCAGTAGAAAAGCGGAGCCCGAGCTCGGCATTCGTCGACCATAGGTCGGCCTTCGTCGACCCCGAGCTCGGCATTCGCCGAGCTGGCCCAGGACAACTGTTGGTGACCAAGGGATGGGCGAGCTCAACGTCCTAGCTCGCGCCCCACCGACGGAGCTCGGCAATAGCAGGCGAGCAGGACCCGCCGAGATGATCAAGCTCCCCAGCTTGCCTGGATGAATGAGGTACTTTTTACTATTTTGCCCCCGCTGGTCTGCCTATAGCCTTTCAAAACAGCAGAGTTTGGCTATTGGCATACCCAAACAAGGGTTTTCTTGTAATTTTAGGTCAGCTCTTTTGGTTATTGGAAGTCCATATTCTAAAAACTATAAATAGGACCCAAGGGGTACACCAGAAAGGATGCTTCTTGTGTCTCCCTGCTCCAGTTTTCAACTGCTTTCTGAGGGTACCTTAGCTCGGCTTCTGGCTAAGGAGGGGAAGCACTCTGAGATCTTCCGGGTGTGTGGTGGGACCTCCCCGCCGAGCCCTTGGGTCGGTTCCTCCTTGTTTTCTCCGTTGTTTTTGCTTGCAGGAGTGAAGTAGGTGCGAGACCACCCCTTCCTAAAGGGTCGAACTCCACATGAGACCGAGTTCCGGTTTCAACAGCAAGAGGTGCAACTTGGGAATTGGAATCCGCAATGAGAGAATCTCATCCTCAGATGTTCTCCTAGTCTTCCCCTGTTAGTATTTGTGTTTAGTGAATTCTTCTGTCGTGTCTCTCCCTCTGCCCTCTTGTATCATTTCGTGTTGCAAGTTTCGGGACGGAACTTCCTTTTTGGAGGGGTGACTGTAACGTCCCTGATTTTCCGACGATTATTTAATCCTCTTGTTGACGTCATAATGACATAAGGGGAGTTGCATTAACGTTGAGTTGACGGCGCAATGCCGTTAAGGATTTTCACATTTGTTTGGTTGGGTCGGCCATATTCTTGAATTCTTGTTGTATTTGGAAAATTTTGCATTTGAAAATTTAGTTAAATAATTTTGGACTTGCTCGTCAAGTTTCGTCACAATCCGAGCGATATTCAGGCCTCAACGATTTTTTCGAAGTTTTATAGAATTTATGCTCGCTGTAGACTTTGAAAACTAATATCTCAAGAATGGCTCACCGTATTTTGGTTCCATCATCGTCGTTGTGTTCGTAGCATTAGTGTTCGCGTACGGTGTGAGTTTGGTTTAATTCGGCGCGCGTTTGGCCCTCCATTTTGATTTTGTATTTCCTTATTCAAAAATATATAAATATGATTATTTTAATAATATAGCACTATTCAAAAATGTCATTTACTACTCATGTATATAGTTTAATTTTTTGGATATATTTGCAATGAATCCACTATTCATGCAATTGTTCTCGAGTAACTATTTCCTGTTCTCGAGTACGACAGCAATTGTTCTCGAGTAACTTTTTCCTGTTCTCAAGTACAGCAATAATTGTTCTCGAGTAACTCGTTTCTTGTTCTCGAGTAGCCTGTTTTCTACTTCTCGAGTACCTGTAATATTGTTCTCGAGTACTGTAGATTCATCTCGAGAATTTTGTTCCAGTCTTCATTCGGGCGTCGTTTTGAGGGTCAAAACAGTGTCGTATTGAAAAATGGTAATTTGAAATCTATCGTCTCGAGGAGATCTACAACCTTTATGTAGAGCACTTTTCAATTTGAAGAAATCATAAACTACTATTTTCATTTTACGTGCACCCGCTCATAAATAACCCATTTTTTTCATATTTGGACAAAACTTTTTATAAATATATATATATTCTGATATTTAAGATAATTAATAAGAAATCTTCATCTTCTTTCTCACGATTTAGATCGAACCAAAACCACCTGTGCAGCGACTCCCTCCTGTTCGTGAATCTTTCGGTGGCCGCCGACTGTGCTTTGGTGCTCGAAATCTTCAACAGATTATATATCCAGAAGGCTCTCGTCGAGAGCTACGCCATCGTGGTAAAATTTTTCATCATTTCTTGAGTTTTCTCGTTACGGTTTTTTGGCCCTAACCTCTATTTTGGACATCTTTGTTCAGATTTTAACTCCTCCCGTCTTCTTTTTCCCCGATCTGTGAGGTGGTGTGATTCAGAGGATTTTTCCGGTAAAACCGAGGCAAGTGGTGTTCTTGTCCTCTCTCTTGCTCCCTTGCTCTTTATTTTGTCAGTTTTCGTTGAGTTTGTCATGTTTATATTTCTTTGAGACTTATCTCTAAATTTTATTGTGGCTTGTCTTTAGATTTCTAAGTTATTTCATTAAACCTTTACCCCCCAATTCTTGTTCTATAAATTTGGTAATCAAATTTGGTTGCCCTGCACTTTATTTATCGAGTCTTGTAGATCGTTGCGATGTCTTGTGTGTCTCATTGTTTTGTTTATACTACACTTTGTTTGACCCTTGAAATGTTCTTATGCAGTCCACTTTGTTGGTTAACCTTGAAACGGTGATGAATGAAAGGAACTCTGCTTGTATAATTATGTAACTAAAGAAACACAGATGGACTGTGCGCGTTGGGGTTTCTCCCTCGGCATAGTGCCTTATGGTTGAGTCTCTGTGCGTTGTGGACTTTCATCGCCGGCACATTACCTTAGCTTGGTCTATGCGCGTTGGGGTTTCTCCCTCGGCATAGTTCACACTTTCATCTTTCATTAATATTAATGTTATTCATCAATAAAAATGAGACTGATCAGCTCAACAATAAAGAGTACTGTGACGTGTAAAAAGGTCGCAACAGGGAAATGATGCGATTTGGGTGATTGTGGATTGGTTGACCAAAGTGGCACATTTCATCACAAATCGAAAAGAGGATAGTGTGGAGATGCTGGCAGAGTTGTACGTTCGCAACATTGTGCGACTACATGAGATTCTTAAGAGCATCGTTAGTGATCACGATGTACGATTCACGTCTAAGGACTCAGGTTGGTATAGAGGATTCTAGGTACGAAGATCAAGTTCATTATGGCATTCCTTCCTCATAAACTGGGGGTACTGGGGGTCACCCTCTCTGGATGATCCTCCTATCCCATCGAGAGATGATTATGGAGTCGATTTTCTTCAAATGATGTATAGGTACGCCTTTGGTCATATTGAAAGTATCACCATCTAGTTGATTCAGGTATAGGCTGATAATCCTTCTAAAGTTGGGAGTGTGTATGTTGTCTTTGATTTTGGTAAACAGCAAAGCACCCCAATCCAACCTCTTCCTGTATATAATAGCAACAAGCACTTTGAACATGTCTGTAAAAATGTAGTCATGCAAGCCTGTCTTGTAGATTAGCACCTTGCCAATGATGTCGGAGAGGAGCTTGCTTTCCTCATTCATCCCTTTGCGCTTGATGGCCTTGGTGCCTCGAGGCAATCCACAAAATATCGGGGCCCTAGAGAAATCATCTTCATCTAGTTAATCAGCCTCTTCACAGACTGGAAGCCATAGATACCTGGAGAGAAGAGAAGCTTTCACTTTGACTATGTACTTCTGAACTTTGCTATTTATTACTGAATCTTCATGTCCGAGCTTTGCATTCTGGAAAAACTCAAGAACTTCCTTTTCCAGCACCTTGTAGGGGGTGTACAAGGTAGAAGGAGAGTCCATTTATCTCCATCATGAGAATGACATTCCAGAATTCATCAGACGCATGAGCAAACCCGGTGTAGACAAGTTTGCCTCCGCCAAGAAATCAACTCATACTACGAGGTGCCATTGAAAATCAAGGAAACCTGAACTTCCGATAATCAAAACTATTGAAAACGGGTTGAATAGCTATAGAACAAGTTTTCTGAACACTGAAGCTCCTATAAATGTCAACAACTACACTGCACTGCACTGAAGATTATTTGGATCGGTAGCACACTATACTGGACTGAGGAAACATCGACATTCGGCATTCGGGAAATTCCACTATATGGGATCGGCGGGAGACTAGATGTGATTGTCGGCAAGGGCTTGGGGAAAACACACAACCCTAATCACAAGCACTGCAAGAATTCTTCGACGGGAACGAAGAAGTGAATTCGGCGAGAGCCGCAAGCCGAAGGGTCAGAATCGCAGCAGCACGACATGTCGGCGTGTTTCGGCATCTTCCGCAAATGTACCTTCCCTTATATATATATATATATATATAATATATATATATATATATATATATATATATATATATATATATATATATATGATTTTGAAATTGCACTAAGAAGGCGCGTACCTCAAATTTGGTCGTCGAGTTTTCGGATCCAATAAAGACATTTGAATTTTTTGCCTAAAATAGAATTCGGCAAAATTTTTTGTTGGAGGAGTCTGATTCTGCGGATATGACATAAATAATCGACGTATCGGCCGATATTCACCGAGTTTGACTTTGCAAAATTTCTACTTTGTTGAAGTAGATCCTTAGACAATTTCTACCTGCTTGATCTTCTTCATGAGTCCTTATTCAGCATACCTAGTTCCATTTTGAAAAACGAGAACTTGGTCTCGTCCAGCTTCTTCGTATAAATATCAACAACCTGCTTGTCCATCGGGACATTGCTCAGGGTTATGTCCTTATTCTCCACATGCTCCCGGATGAAGTGATAAACCTCAATGTGCCTGGTCCGGCTATGGGAAACTGGATTATTTGTGGTTACAATTACGCTCGAGGAGTCACAATACATTGGAATTTCTCTGAACTTCAAGTTATAATCTTCGAGTTGATTCCTTATCCAAAGAAGTTGTACGCAACAGCTACCCACAGAGACATACTCTTACTCAGTAGTAGAAGTTGCGACACAATTCTACTTCTTACTGCTCCAAGAAATAAGTTGTCTTCCTAGGATTTGGCACGTCCCGGAAGTGCTTTTACTATCCTCCCTGCTACCTGCAAAATCAGCATCTGAAAAACAAATTAGCTCAACGTCATTACTTCTTGGATACCAAAAGCCAAGATTAGGTGTACCCTTAAGGTATCTTAAAATCCATTTTGCAGCGACGTAATGAGATTCCTTAGTGTTCACCTAATATCTAACGCAGACAAATGTTGAAAACAATATATCAGGTCTATTGGCAGTCAGGTTGAGCAAGGATCCAATTATGCTTCTGTACTTGGTTTCTTCAAAATGTTTCCCTTTCTCATCCTTGTCCAGAGACACAGTTGAACCCATTGGAGTCCTCATAGAGGATACACTCTCTATTCTGAATTTCTTAATAAGCTTTTTGGTGAACTTCGTCTGAGAGATGAAAATTTCATATTCAGATTGCTTCACTTGAAGTCCTAAGAAATACTTCAGCTAGCCCATACTGCTCATTTCAAACATCCCTTGCATAAGTTTGGAAACCTTTTTGCAATGGTTGTCTTCTGTAGAGCCAAATATGATGTCGTCGACATAGATTTGCACTAACAGAATCTTGCCTTTAACTTCCCTAAGAAATAATGTCTAGTTTATCATTCCCCTTGTGAAATTGCTCTCAAGAAGAAAGCTAGGCAGCGTCTCATACCAAGCTCGGGTATCTTGCGTTAAATCATATAAAACTTTATTTAAAAATTAAACATGTTCAGGGAATAGAGAATTGACAAAACCTGGGATTTGCACTACGTATACTTCCTCTTTTATATTCCCGTTGAGGAATGCTGACTTTACGTCCATTTGGTAGACGGTGAAGCCTTTGAGGGAAGTATACGCAAGAAAGAACCTAATCGCATCGAGCCGAGCCACTGGAGCAAATGTCTTGTAAATTTCGATCCCCTCTTCTTTTTTATAGCCTTATTCTACAAGACTGGTTTTGTTCTTGATAATAACTCCATATTCATCCAGCTTGTTTCTGAATATCCATTTGGTGCCGATCACGTTCGGTCCCTTTAGTCTGGGTACCAACTCCCAAACTTTGTATCGTTCAAACTGGTTGAGTTCCTCTTGCATTTCTATGATCCAAGAGGCATCTTTGTTAGCTTCCTCGAACTTTTTCGGCTCAACCTGAGAAAGAAAACTGAGATGCAAAATTTCATTAGTTGTACATCTTCTGGTTCTAACACTGTCTCCTAGCTCTCAAATGATCTGATCAGCTCGGTGATCTCTTAGGTGTCTGAACCATAGGTTCCTTTCTCTCACTCCAACAAACTCTGTAATATCTGATGTCGCCTCTGTAGGTTGAGGCAATTCTTCCTCTATGGGTTCTTCATCCACCAATCCTGAATCGACGAGCTTAACTGAGCTTGGAGCTTCTTCCTTAACATTTCATCCAAGCTTAGCTCCTTGAACCGGGTACCTGCATCTGCACCAATAATACTAGATGAGTTGCAATGAAACAAGCTACTCTCATCAAATCCAATATTTATCGACTCTTCTACCACCAGAGTTTTCTTGTTGAAAATACTATATGACTTACTATGACTACTATATCCTACAAAAGTACCTTCAAAACACTTTTCACTAAACTTGGTGCGGTAATACTTCCCATTATAAAGTACAAAGCATTTACTTCCAAATATTCTAAAATAGGACACAGCCGGTTTTCTAACCTTCAATAGCTTATAGGGGGTCTTATGATAGTTTTTGTTAATGAGTGCTCTGTTTTGCATGTGACAAGCCGTGTTGACTGCTTCAGCCTAGAAGTACTCCAGAAGTGAGGCGTTGTTCAACATGGATATACATGCTTCAATTAGGGTTCTATTCTTGCTCTCAGTGACTCCATTTTTCTGAGGAGTGCTGTAACACCTCCTATCCGTCGCATAGAATATAGCAGTAGGTCCGGCCGGGGACCGACGACATATACCACAGACAGACCGGGTGGTTATTTAATGGAAAACATCCAACCAATCCAACGTCCTACACAGAGCATTCTATCGGAAGCAATTTAAAATTGTTGCATTAAGAAAGAACCCAACACCAGCATGAATGTCCACTAATACGCCAAAAGGAATGAAGTACAAATACACAAGTACAGGCCTTATGGCCTAACAATGTTTTCCTCCAATTACATGTTTTCAAACCTCAGCACGCAAGCTGGCCATACATGAATAAACGAAAACACTCAAAATTAGACCTTTGAGGGCCGGCTCAGCAACTTGGGCTTTATCCCGCTATTTTTCGCTCGGCTCCGCAACACCTGCAAGCACAATCCACCGCAACGGTGGCAAATCAAAGCAACGGTCAGCCATGCTGACCAAATTATAACGATCCCGCCCCCAATTCGGGGCGGCGATGCTCCTTCCCTACACTTTATTAGCATAACCATCAGTATATAAATACATTGCATCAGATGCATAGGCACGCATGGCCACACACCCCGTGCACTCAGGGAACATTCACTGTGAACCGGTCAATGTCACGTCACTTTAAGCCATAGACACCCCGGTCTCACCACCGCCACTTTGACGGCCACACTATGAGCAATGTTTCTTCCCGGCATGGGTCATGTCAATTTAAGCCATAGACCGCCGAAGACCCTCATCTACGCCAACGCCAAGTACTATGTACCCTTAGGTCGCTTTAACCGAACGACATAGACGGGTACGGTTCCCTCTAACCCGTGCTCACATCGCAACGACAATTTAAGCCATATGCGCGGGTCAAACTTCTCCCAAGTTCTGTTTCCGTTACACACTTCACATAACCCGGTTATGTTTAAGTTGGCTCCCAGGCCACCAAGTTGGCAGAATCACGCATCTGCCCAGTTTTTCGGGTGCCCCTTAGGGTTAATCCCCAAGGCTCCCTGCTGTAATCTACCACGTAGAAAACCCGAAAAACACACAAT
Source organism: Platanthera guangdongensis (assembly GCA_039583875.1). Lineage (NCBI taxonomy): Eukaryota > Viridiplantae > Streptophyta > Magnoliopsida > Asparagales > Orchidaceae > Platanthera > Platanthera guangdongensis. Next base: position 166,506,889 of record CM077158.1, on the reverse strand, counting down.
CTCACGGAGTCTTCTCCGGCCATTTATGCAATGCAATATCACCGATCCAGACCAATTTGTCCGGGTAGGCTTCACACATAATGCCTATATCCGTTCTCGGTTACGGACTCTACACAACGAGAACTTTACATATCTACCCGAAGGAACACCCCAAACTCACTGCAAACTCGCGAGAGCGGGCTTCCTATGCAAAAGAAGTAGAGCTTCACATGCTCAAGTAGAGAATCGTTACCCTAGCATTCTTCCTTGGCGCCATGGAAATATAAGCGGATGAAAAGCATCGCACTCTCCTTTCCTCCGTAGATCCGAAGTCGTTTCGCAATTTGGAGCTCCGAAGCTCCGCTGGTGACCGGATCTAGGCTTCTTCTTCCTCCTTTGCTCTCCCCTCTCTCTTGACTTAGAAAGAAAACTACTCAAGTGAAATGAGGGTTTCAAAGGCCCAATCCCGGGTATATCCCAGTAGGAACAACCTCCAACCGTCGGATCCCAAAATAAGGAATCAAATGGCTACGATTCATAGCTGAAAAGTAAAACCTTGGCCGAACACGGCCTGCGACACGCCCTTGTCCTGGGACGTGTCCCTCATTCGCCATCAAAATCAACGCATTACGAAAATTACACGGGTCCGGACACACCCGTGTTTAACCTGACACGCTTGTGTTCAAACTGACATGGTCGTGTGGCTGGCCGTGTGCCCCTATCGACACAGCCCAGAAAACAACCCGAGACTCACATGGGTCTTGGACATGCCCGTGTCCTATTTAACACGCCCGTGTCAAACCCGAACATGCCTGGGCTCCAGGTCGTGTTCACTGTCTCGACACTTCGTCGAGAGAAGTTCGTCGACTACCCTACACGGCCTTGGACATGCCCGTGTCCTAGGCCGTGTTTCCTGTCTCGACACAACGTCGAGCAAAAATGTCGACTCTCCGGGCCGATCGTCGACACGGGCTCGACACGCCCTGAGATACGCCCGTGTCTCAGGCCGTGTTCCCTACCTCGGCACATCGTCGAGTGAAAATGTCGACTCCCTAGACCGATCGTCGACACGGGCTTGACATGCCCGGGGACACGCCCGTTTCCCAGGCTGTGTGCCCCCTGCCAAATACCAGATTTGGCCCAAAACGCATCCCGTCGCTCTTTTGGGTTTCGGGGCGTTACAATTCTGCCCCTCTTAAAATAATTTCGTCCTTGAAATTTCATAAAGGAAAGAAAATTAAAACTTAAATGGTACCTGAGTGAAACAACTCCGGGTACTCCTCAAGCATAGTCTTCTCTCGCTCCTAAGAGAGCTCCTCTCGATCGCAATTGTCCCATCGGACCTTGACCATCCTGATCTCTTTATTGCATAGCCGCTTGACTTCCGAGTCTTCAATACATACAGGCTTGACCTTCATCATCAACCCACTATCAACCGGCACTTGATCGACCGCGATCACTTGCGTAGGCTCTTGCACCGCCTTCCGCAGCACCGATGTAACGCCCCGAATCGTACTAGGCCCCTCGTGCGTGTTTTTGAGTCAGGAGAGCTGACTAGGGTTCATGGGGAGTGTTGACAACAGGGCAGCACATGTGAAAAGGAGGAGAAATCAGTCAAGCATAGCATACGGGTAGAGACACGGGAGTGTCCCTACCCATGTGGGAGTGGCCGACTCTCGAGTCGATGACTCGAGTATGTCTAGAGAAGGACACGGGTAGTGACACGGGCGTGTCACTACCCGTATGAAGTGACATGGGTAGAGACACGGGCGTGTCCCTACCCGTGTGCGTGTGCGTCGAGTTGAACTCGACGAGGCATGTCTTGATCGATGAGGTGTGTTGACATCGTATGATACGGGTAGCGACACGAGTGTGTCCCTACCCGTGTATCGTTGTATCGAGTTGAGCTCGACGAGGCGTGTCCAGATCGATGAGGTGTGTCGACATTGTATGACACGGGTAGCAACACGGGCGTGTCCCTACCCGTGTGTGTCGAGTTACACTCGACAGAGCGTGTCGAGATCAACGAACTACGTGTCGAGATCGACGGATTGTATGACACGGGTAGTGACACGGGCATGTCCCTACCCGTGTGTCGTTGTGTCGAGTTGGTTTGTCGAAATGTATCCAGAGAAGGACCCGGCCAGGGAACACGGCCGTGTCATGTGAACACGGGTCGGGACACGGGCGTGTCCCTACCCATGTAAAGTATTGAACTGACACAGAAACTGTCATTGTCGTTTCGCCCAAGTAGGACACGGGTAAGGACACGGTCATGTCCCTACCCGTGTCACTTTTCTTATATAAGGGGAAGAGAAAACCCTGGCCATTTTCATGCTCCCTTAATCCCTGTTTTCTGAGAGAAACTCTTGTTGAGATAAGGAAGTTGTTGGATCTAGTTGTAGAGGAGAAGATCCGCCGTCGCTGTGAGGGAGAAGATGCCGCCAAGAAGATTTACACGATCCATGGCCGGAAATAGTGGAAATGCCGGAAATGAGGTGAGTTTCCTACCCTCTCCCTTGGTGCTAGATCTGTAGATATATAGGAGAGATGTCGACTCGGTAGTGTCTTGACTTGTGAGAAGATGTTTTCTCTAGAATGAGGCCGATCTAGGGCTTGTGCCCTTGGTTAGTGGTGTATTCAACCTCTCTGATCTTCTATGTGGAGATGGGGGATGGTTTCGTGAAGAGTAAAGGCCTCACGAGTGTGAATAAGGGTGGAGGAAATTTCTGGGGGAGATTTGTGAGGATCGACTTGAGGAGGAAGATGAACTGATGCCGTTCGTTCCGCCTCAAGATGCGTGCTGAATCTGTATTCTGCGCGCAGCGATATTCTAGGCCATTTTTATGCAGGATATGGCCAGATCTGGGCTTTTGACTAAACACGCAAGCTGAAGCCCTTGAAAATACCTTTCCAACGAGTTGATGCACGACTTCAGGCGATATCTGTAGCCACAGGAAAGTCTGAACGAAGATGGTGTTCAATAAATCCTGCATGCATAAATTGTGTTTTGTACGCAGCGGACCTCAAGGCTGGTTTCTAATAGGGTACACTCAAATCTGGGTTGAGGTCTGAATACGAAAGTTGTAGCCCATGGAAATACCTTTCCATCGAGGGTTACACGTCTTCACCGGATTCTAATAGCTTTGGGAATCTCTGGTCGAAGTTGCTGCCCAGATTTACTCTGCACCTAAATTCTGTGCTTATATAATATGGATTTGGATTCAGTGGAATTAATATTGGAAGTTACTTGGCTTGGATGAACTCTTTTATGATTAATCATTTTAGTTGCATGATTGATGAAGTTTATTAATCAGATTTCATATAATCCAATTGTGAAGCAAGCTTACTTAAACAAATTGACTTGATAAAAATTGATAGATGGTTATATGCGCATCATGTTTATATTATGTTATCATTATTTGGAAAGTCATGTAGAAAATAAATTATGGCCATGAGTATGTTTGATTAATGGAATGAGTTTAGCAGTCCAATACTTAGAGCGTCGTCTCCCTACGGGTAGTATTGTGAGAGGATGTAAGTGAGGTGTTGACCGTCACTTGTTTGGTTTGTGTTGAGATAAGGTATGGATGGATGGTTGGGCTGTGTCCTCGTGTTTACTTCCGAGGCCGCTTCTATGTTATGGCAATGAGGCATTTTCATGCGGTGTGAGTCGACATGCGGTGTCGTAATCTTGGGTTAAGGATAGTGTGGCAAGTCTACGGGCTCGTCGATCGTCACACCGACGGGAGTTGACAGTTAGACTTTGGGAGGTTGGGCTGTGTCCTCGGTGTTCACGTTCTTACTTTCGAGGCCCCTTCCGGGTCACACAAGGCCAGTTCATGCTGTGTTCTTGGTGCACATCTACCCAAGACCCCGCTGGGCCATAGTACGCATGGGCTCCGCTGTTGTGTTCTTAGCGTTGAGGCGTACGGAGGCCTCGGTGAAGTAGTGTGGATACCTTCCTAGTAGTAGAAGTGCCCGTTCTACTGTCACTGCCTGGCCACGGCGGCTGATGCCTGAGAGGTTAGCTACCTGCTCGAAAAGTGGGAACTACAGTCTGTGTCGACATGGGAGTTGCATGTGTGTGAGCATGGGTGAGTCATTGCATAAAATACATAGCATTTCATAACATTGCACAACAATATCCTCATCGTGTAAGTTTGTATGGGCACTCCTATACGATGAGTTTCCTTTTGTAACCCGATCCTTAACTTATAAGCTTATATGGGCATCCTTATAAGTTAAGTTACTTTCCTTCTACTGATACCTTACTTATTAGTTTGCTATAGCTCTTATATAACTGCTAGATTATGATACTGTTACTCTTACACTATTGCCACCTACTTGTGCTTCTTTACTCTTTCATATATATATATATATATATATATATATATATATATATATATATATATATTATCCTTGTTCCTTCTCTCCGCCCGGTGCCGAGTATTTGTAGGGGGAGAGGATGTGAAGCCACTTAGCCGTTTCGACTAACGGTCGCTACGTCTTCCTATTTAGGAGGTCGCACCGCAGGTAGAGCAGCCACAGACTACGCAGCTGGATAGCCAGTCCAGGACGACAGGGCCTGAAGTGAAGGTGCCGTCGTTACCGTCGGTCACATATGTGAGTGTTGAGAGGTTTTGATGTAGCCCCTTTTTGGGCAATTTCTATAGTTGTACTCTGATTTGTAGAAACATGTTTTAACTTCTATATTTTGATGTACTATTTAGACCTTACTACTTAGTGTGGATTTGACTTCTTCTTGCTTATATTTGGTCGGGTTGACATGTTTATATTGATATTGGTTGTAGCCGGCGGAATAGGCGTCTTGTGGTACAGGTTAGCCCATGTGCTAATGCTACCGCAAGGCGGCTGTTCCGGGCATAAGGCCCCCCTTCGTGCCATGTTTTGGGGTCTGCGAGGGGGGGGGGTCATACAAATGGTATCAGTTTTCCACGATCCTCCACTAAAGAAGTCATTCAACAATGGGCCACCCCCGTTCAATTTGTTAGTTTGGCGACAAACTGACTTAGCGGAAGCATTGGTGTGCCCATATGTAATTCACACTAAGTTTGTCCAACTTTGACCTTAAGATTAGCCAACCTGACTGTTGGAACACCCTATTACTTTTTTGGGCAAGGATCACTATGTCTTTTTGGAAATCTGTTTTGACCTCCTTGTATAGATCTAAAGGTCAATTAGAATTGAGTATAAGGGTTAGTATTTAGGTTTGAAAGCTGCCCTCAAGACCAGATATTTTAGTTCTGGAGACTAAGTCATTTCGTCGAGCTCACTTCGACGAATCATCGAACTCCATTCGACTATCACTAAGCTCACTTCGACGAATCGTCGAACTCCTTTCGACGATCTCTGAGCTCAACTTCAACGAGTCGTCGAACTCCATTCGACGATCTTCGAGCTCAGATCGACGTTCTTGTCTCTAGTTTGTTTCCTTATCTCTGAGCTCAGTTCGACGATATTTGAGCTCAGATCGACGCTTTCTGCTTTAGTTTAAGTCCAGTCTCTGAGCTTAGTTCAACGATAGTTGAGCTCAGGTCGACGTTTTTCTGGAGAGATCGACGTTTTACAACATTCAAATTCAGACAGTTATGGAATTATTCTCAGCATTTATGTCAAGGATCTTGTAGCTGTTTCATTTAATCTGGAGCAAGTTTCAAGGTATTTTCAAAGGAATGTTTTATTGGACTTTCCTCCAGAAGACAAAATGAAGTTAAGGAAGTCATTTATGACAGGCTGACGGCTATCTTGGACAGAGAAATATTTTATTCAGATCTAAGGATTAAAGATCAGTTTTTCATTCTTTTCTGCTACACATCATCAACAACAACTCTTACAACAATCACAACAATAGAAAAAGAAAGAGTTGCAGATATTCTCAGTCTTAAAAATCTTACAAGAACACACATCATCAACAACAACTCTTACAACAATCACAACAATAGAAAGAGAAAGAGTTGCAGATATTCTCAGTCTTAAAATTCTTACAAGAACGCACATCACAAAAGGAGATCAATATTCTGAAATCTTCAGATCCCTCTTGATTCCAGTGTTCAAAGGCCATCATCATTCAAGACTCCAGACACCACACATTTCAGTTGCTACTGAAATCATCTTTTGCTGGAGATCAAATCTTCTGAAGGTCTATCACCCTACTGCAAAGCTTCACTTCCTGAACAACTACAGAACTCAGGGGGAGCTTTGACAACATCCACTATCTTCTCTCAGATTGTTGACAGAGAAGATCATCTCATCCCTATCTCTCTCTATCTCTCTACTGTAAAGGGTTTATCAAACTCCCTTCAAAAGTTTGTGCTGGTTTTTGAGACCTTGTCAAAACTCAGTGGTGGTAAGACACCTGATCAAAAAATCTGGTTTGGTTTTTGAGTACCTTATCAAAAGCTCATTGGTGCCCAGGACACCTGATCAACTCATCCTGCAGTAGATTCCTACTTAGGGTGTTACAAGAGTGGATGTACCTAGATTGATTGGGGAACCACTATAGCTCCTTGTGTCTTCTGGTTGCTTACTTTCTTTTGTTTTCTGGCTGTGGTTTGTGATTGTTCTGTGATTGCTTTTTGATTAGGTAATTGCTGTGTTTACTTTATGTTATTTGCTTCCCTGTTCACTTAGGAATACAACAAGAGTTATAAAAATTTTTAGCAAGCACCATACTCTATTCACCTCCCCCTCTAGAGTATATCAGATCTAACTTGCACTTTCAATTGGTATGAAAGCTAGGTTTGTTAAAATACCACATCTTCCAGGGTTGGTTAAAAATACCACATTTTCCAGGATTGGTTAAAATACCATACCTTAGTGGTTGCACAGGCTAACACCTGAACTCAAAGATCCCTCTAGTTAGATCTGCTTGTTTTAAGTTTGTTATTAGAATTATTTCTTCACTGAACATGGCCCAAAACAAAGATTATGCTAGCACCAGACCTCCAGTGTGCAATCTATCTAAGTTTGCACTTTGGAAGGCAAGGATTAGACTGTACATGAACTCTATTGATGAAGACATTTTCAATTCTGTTTTGACAGTATATCCAAGACCCCCAGAAAATACAAGTACAAGTGTTCTTCCACCTCCTTCAGGAACAGATGTAGAAATAAAGAAATGGAAATTGGCTGATGCAGAAGCTATGAACATTCTAGCCCAGACTATGTCTGATGAAATATTCCAAAAGGTAGCTGAATGCAACTCAGCAAAGGACATCTGGGACAAGTTATCTGAGATAGTCTCAGGATCTGCTTATGAGAGAAAAGATAGAAGATCTCATCTCATAACCCAGTATGAGAATTTCAAGAAAGGAGAAGTTGAGTCAGTAGCAGACATGTATAATACACTCAGTCTCATAGTCAATGAGCTGAAAACTTTGGACAAGGACATCTCATTGACTGAGCTCAATGATAAAATCCTAATGTGCTTCCCAAGCACTTAGGACTCAAGGATCTGGCTAATCAAGGATGCCAGAAGCCTAAATAAGATCACAACTGAAGCTCTCTTGGGCAAGCTCAAGTCTTATGAGCTACTCATCAAGAATAGAGAAGAAGAGCAGAAGGCTACCTCACCAGCTACAAGAAAAGAAAAATTAATAGCTTTCAAAGCCATTGAAGATCAGCCTGAGGACAAGGTCACAGGAAATGAAGAGCTGTTAAGCCTACTGGCCAAAAGGTTTTACAAAATGGCCAGGAAGGATTTCAGGAAAAGATCACACAGAGAGCATGACAAGCCAAGGTATGACAAATCAAATAACAAAGAGATTATTTTTTTTGGATGTAGGAAACCAGGCCACATTGTGCCTGACTGTCCAGAAAATAAAAACAAGGACAAGAGGGACAGGAAAGAAAGGAGAAAAGAAAAGGACTTCAAGAAGAGCAGCAATGACAAACCCTCCTCCAGCAAGAACAAACATACAAGGAAGGGATTTGTTGCTGAAACTTGGAGTGATACAGAAGAAGAATCAGAAGCTTCATCCAGCTCTAGTGATGATGAAGATGATGCTGATGAAAAGGAATTCTGCATGATGGCTATCAATGCCTCACAACAAAGTTCTAATGCAGAAGAGTTAGAGACAGAATCAGAGACTCAATCTGAAGTGGACCAGGTAATAAGTTCTTTTGATTTTAATTCTGAGGACTTCAAGTGTGAGTTTAAAGAACTGTGTTTAGATTTATTAAAATCGGAGAAGGAAATCATTTTTCTCAGAAATCAATTATCTGAACAAAGCACTTTAAAATCAGAAAACCTCAAACTCTCTGAGGAGTTGGAATGTTGTAGGCAGCAGATAGCCTCACTGAAAGGTGAGCTATCAGAGGCCAAAAAGTTTGAAGAATCCCTCAATGGGAGAAGCATCAAGCTAATGGACATCACAAGCACAGTGAACTCAAGATTCAATAGTACACTGGGCTTGGGTGCTTCATCCAGCCAACCTATAGTATTAACAACCTCAATCAAGTTTATCTCTGATAAAGGCAAGGGAGTTGTAGAGGTAGCTAGGAAGAATTCTGACATACCTAAGAAAACAAGAGTTCAACAGAAATGGTCGAACGGAGCTAGACAATCCCCGAACGGAGCTCAACGATCTCAGGCAAAATCGTCGAACTCAGGTCGATGATCTGTAAACCCTGAAATCTGCCACAGTCGATCTTCGAACAGAGCTCGATTATCTGACCCAAGATTGTCGAACTCGGCTCAGCGATCGTCCAACAGAGATCAGAGTTTTGAAAACTTTTTCAAAGGTAAATCAAATTCCAAACTTAGGGGTCCTTCATCCCAAAGATTTAACCCTTATACTGAATGGATAATACCTCAAAGGAGATATCATCCTGAAGGCTATAAGAGTCAACCAGGGATGTCTTTTATTTCTGAATTCAAAGTTTATCAACCTAGGCCCCAGGTAAATTGGGTCAAAAACAAATAAATTACTTTATGTGCAGGTGAAGACCTATCCAACATCAAACCAGCAATGGTATCTAGATAGTGGGTGCTCAAAGCATATGACAGGAAACAAGGACAATTTCACATCCTTCAAAGCCAAGCTTGTACCCAAAGTAATATTTGGTGATTCAAAGTTTGGACTAACAAAAGGATATGGTGCAGTCTAGATTGGCACAATCACATTCAAGAAAGTAGCCTATGTCGAATGACTGAAGCACAACTTGATCAGTATCAGTCAACTATGTGATGAAGGCTACCAAGTGACTTTGAGCAAATCCTTATGCAAGATCAAATCATAGGACAACACAACTCTGTTTACAGGTAAAAGGAAAGGTAACATCTATTTAGTAGACTTTCTTTCAACTAAAGTAGACATATGCTTGTTCAACTCTATTTGTAGACCTAATGAACTATGACATAAGAGATTAGGACATATAAACCTTAGAACCATTGCTAGGCTATCCAAGGATAACCTTGTTAGAGGACTACCTTCTGGCCCCTACAAGAAGGAAGGACTCTGCAGGGCTTGTCAATTAGGCAAGCAAATCAAAAATAGTTTCAAGTCACTTAATAAGAGTGATTCACCTAGGATTTTGTATCTGTTACACATGGATCGTTTTGGACCCATTACAGTACAAAGCTTAGGAGGGAAATCTTATACTTTAGTGGTTGTAGATGACTTCTCTAGATTCACATGGGTGTTCTTTCCGAGGAAGAAGTCTGATAACTTTAAGTATTTGACAGAGTTTCTCAAATGCATATAGAGTGAGTTCAATACTCACATTGTCCTGATCAGAAGTGATCATGGGACAGAGTTTGATTCTCTTCTTATGCAAGAGTTCTGTCAGAGTGAAGGGATCAGGCACACTTTCTCAGCTCCTAGAACTCCTCAACAAAATGGGGTAGCTGAAAGGAAAAATAGAACCCTTATTGAATCTGCTACTACATTGTTATAAGATGCTCACCTTCCTCTATCCTTTTGTGCAGAGGCAGTGAACACCTCCAACTATGTGTTGAATAAAAGTTTAATACATAAACTGAAGGGCAAGTCTCCCTATGAATTACTCAAAGGGAAGAAACCTAAAGTAGATTACTTTAAAATTTTTGGTTGTATTTGTTACATTCATAATAATGACAAGAAATACTTAGCAGAATTTCAAGCTAAAGCTGATGAAGGAGTGTTTCTAGGATACTCCATGATCAGTAAAGCTTATAGGGTATATAATAAATCTACTCTCAAAATTGAAGAATATGTTCATATATCTTTTGATGAGTCTAACATGTCTTTCAAGGAGAAGAATACTTCTACCATAGAACCTTTGCAGGTACACTCTCTTGCAGAAGACTTGGATAGGTTACAAATTATTCAAAAAGAGGAAAGTAGTGAAGATGAAGAAGACATTCAACACTTTGAAGAGAAACTTCTTGAAGAGCCAGTTGTTGTACCACCAGAGGAAACAACAACGCAGGTTGGTGAACAATCAACATCTCCTGTTGATTTAGTAACATCAAGAGACCATCCAATCTCCCAAGTGATTTGAGACATCTCAGTTGGTGTGCAAACCAGAAATCAGGTCAACCAAAACCTGATGCACACCTGTTTTCTTTCTCAAATTGAACCTCAATCCATTCAAGATGCAGAGCAAGATCCACACTAGATCATTGCAATGCAAGAAGAGTTGCATCAATTTGAAAGGAACAAAGTTTGGGAACTAGTACCAAGGCCAAAGGATCACTCCATTGTTGGAACATAGTGGGTGTTCAGAAATAAATTGGATGATCAAGGAGTCATTGTAAGGAACAAGGCAAGGCTAGTTGCTCAAGGGTACTCTCAAGAAGAATGGATAGATTATGACCAGACCTTTGCACCAATTGCAACGTTAGAGGCCATAAGAATCTTCTTAGAACATGCAGCACACAAAGGATTCAAAGTATACCAGATGGATGTAAAAAGTGCTTTTCTCAATGGAGATATCAAAGAAGAAGTCTATGTCACACAACCCCCAGGTTTTATCTCTTCAACTCATCCTGATTATGTTTTCAAATTGCATAAAGCATTACATGGTCTAAAGCAAGCTCCTAGAGCATGGTATGAGACCCTAGCATGCTTTCTTCTGAAAAATGAGTTTATAGGCGATAGAGTAGACCAAACTCTTTCTATTAGAACCCATAAGTCCCATACCCTACTAGTATAAATCTATGTAGATGATATTATATTTGGTTCTACTGATTCAAATTTGTGCAGAAGGTTCTCCAACCTAATGCATTCTAAATTTGAAATTAGTAGCATGGGTGAGCTATCCTTCTTTCTAGGATTGCAAATCAAACAACATGCTGAAGGCATATTTATTTCTCAAACTAAGTATGCAAAAGAATTGGTTAAGAAATTTGGTATGACTGAAGCATCATGTATGAAAACACCTATGCATACTAATGCTGTATTAGATGATGATGAACATGGGAAACCTGTTGATCAGACAACATATAGAGTAATGATTGGCTCTTTATTGTACCTTACAGCTAGTAGACCTGACATAATGTTTGCTACATGCATATGTGCTAGATTCCAAGTGTGCCCTGAAAGATATTGTACCTACTCACCTAGAGGGGGGGGGGGTGAATAGGTGACTTAAATCTTTTTAACTTTTTAGGCAGAATTCAGATTATATCACAGATTTATAGTTACTTTAACACAGCAAACAATCAGCAATCACAGAATCACACATGCACACAGTAGACACACAGATTTATAGTGGTTCCGCAAGGTTTGGGTACATCTAATTTCCCCCTTCGCCTATCTAGTAGTGTACTAGATTCGGCCAAACTCCTCCACTATCTCAGATCCTCAGATCTTACACTCAGAACCTCAACCAGGTTCCTACAGCTCAGGCCCAAGGCCCTATAACTCAGCTTCTTCATAAAGCCTACACTCAGCTTCTTCACAAAGTCTACACTCAGCCACAACAGGCCTACACTCAACCACAAGGCCTACACTCAGCCACAACAGGCCTACACTCATAGATACAACTCTCCTATACTCAGCCACACAGGCCCTACACTCGGCCTTTATAATTACAGGCTTACAGACTCAGATCCCTAAGGATCCTATAAGAAATATGAAATACAAAGTGTATCTACCTACAACTCTGAATAGAGAGATGAGTTGATAGGTTCTTGATGAGTTCTTGGATGAACTCTGCTGAGATCAATCTGACTTGGCTTTATTCAAAGCTTCTTGAATGTAGAACACAATAGGATTGATCTCCTCTGCAGCTGATCCTTGATCTCTGCAACTTAAGATTCAGAACAAAATCTGAACCCTTCTTCTCAGCCTGGTTCCAACGGCTGTCTTCTTGGATGGAGCTCTCTCTCTCCAACTACTTAGATCTTCACTTGATTCTTCAATGAATAGCTAGATCTTTTTCTTGTTAATTATCATCTCTTTCTGTTGACAGTATAAGCCTATTTATAGGCCTTCTTCATGGTAACCGGCTGGTCCGGTTCCTAACTGATTTCTGACAACTCTGACAGGTGCAGTAGACCAGCTGGAATGGCAGCTGTCAAGTCATCCATTCAGTTCTTGAAAAATCTATAACTGTCTGAAAGTGTCAAGACAATCTGTCTTTAAGTGTCGACACTTATAGACCAAGTGTCGACACAAGTAGACTAAGTGCCGACACTAGCCTTCAAGGTGTCGACACAACTCCTTGTGTTGTAGAATCCACTTCTCGACACTGCTTCTTCATCATGTGTCGACACTGAAATTGTGTGTCGACACAAGTACTTGTTCTTCAGTACATTGCTAAATTCTTGTAAGTGTCGACACAACTCCTTTGTGTCGACACATCTTCATGTGTTGAACTTCTTCAGTGTCGACACATCTTCTTGGTGTCGACACATCTTCTGTGTTGATACTTGCTGAGTGTCGACACAGCTCCTTGTGTCGACACATTTTTCTTCTATTGAGACTTTGGCTGAGTGTCGACACATCTCCTTTGTGTCGACACTTATACTTAGAATTTTTGTTGAACATTGCTAAGTGTCGACACAACATCCTAGTGTCGACACTTTCTTCAAGTTTTGAGTATTCTGCTGAGTGTCGACACATTCTTTCTTGTGTCGACACTTTCTTCAAGTGTTGACTCTTCTGCTGAGTATCGACACATTCTTTATTATGTCGACACTTGTACTTAGACTCTGTTGACTTTTGCTGAGTGTCGACACATCCTCCAAGTGTCGACACTTTCTGATGTAGACACAGTTCCTCTGGGTGTCGACACAACGGCTAAGTGTCGACACTGCTTCACTGCACTTTTCTTCATTGAGTGTCGACACAGCTCCTTGTGTCGATACTTTCTGTCTGGTGTCGACTATACATCACTGGTTTCGACACAAGTACTCCAAGTGTCGACACAGCTTGTCTGGGTGTCGACACAAGTCTTCTTAAGTGTCGACACTTTCCCTCTGGGTGTCGACACATGGACTTAGAATCTTTTCTGCTTTCCCTGCAAATACTTGACCTGCATAACTAAACTCAAAACACATCAAATACATTTTGATGTATATCATTGAGTAGGGTGATGCTTCTTCAAATCAGGTACATTTAAACCAATGTACCCAACAATCTCCCCCTATTTGGAGAAGTCATAACCCTTAGTCAATGATATACACCATACAGAATAAAATCATAGCATGATGTAAATCAGGATTATATAACAGGGCAAACATAAACATGTATCAAACAAAACATGTATACACAGATATCATCTCAGAAGAATTATGAAATAGGTTTAACATATAACACATTGTTCTAACAACTTGTCATATTCATTTTACAAAAGTTTACAAAGTGTTTAAAATCAAAAGATTACAATTGTAAACTGAATAAAATTCTATTCTATTTTTGCTCAGCATCCTTGATCACTATTCCTTTTCCAGACTGAATCTTGGCTTGCATAGGAGCTTCAGCATCTTCAGTATCAGCAGGCTTCTTCCCTTTCAGCTCCTTCTTTTTTAGCTCTTCAGCTTTAATCTTTTGCCTCTCAAAATAATGATAAGGCTTGGGAAAGTACTTGCTAGGCTCCTGGGCAGTAGGAGGTAGCTTTCCCATCTTGGCCTTTCTTTTGTATTGCACTATACCTTCTTGCCTAGTCTCATGCTTCCTCCACTCCAGTTCAGAAAACCATTTATTTCTATCTTGAATATTATCTTTTGCAGCTTTCCATGCAGTTAAGATAATGTTTCTTGAAGTGGGGCTCCACTGCTCAAAGTCAGGCCTTTATTCAGCTTACTCTCTGAACCTCTTCTTAGACAATCTAGCTTCTTGTTCTTTCAGCAAAGCTTCTTTCATAGCCTCAGAGACTGGCTGAACCACCTTTTCCAGAATAACATTTTGCTTACCCTTAGATGGGCTATACATAGTCTGGATCTCAGCTTGTACCATATCAAAATCTTGTGGAGGATAGATAACTTGGGTTACTTCAGGTTGCTCACCTCCAAGATATGCAGGGTTAATCCCAATTCTGCTACATTGTCATCATCACACAAAGTAGGATAACCAAGAGTGGCTCTGATGGAATTGGAAATCCATTTTGCATGGTCAGAGCTGGCTTTGACTAACACCCTCTCCCCCTTTATGACTTCTCTTTCTATGTGATCCCTTAGATCATCCTTTTGAAATCTGATTTGGTTATCCAAATATTTGACTCCATCTTTAAAGAAAGGTTTCAACCTTTGGAGCTTTTCAGTTATCAACTTCTGAGAGTCTTGAATTGCAGAAGTAACTTCAGTAAAACTCTTTTGCAATGCTTTATCAAACTCTGCTTTAGCAGTAGCAATAGAAGTAGACAGTCCAGCAGCTATGTTCTTCATCTCTGTGACAATGGCATTGTGTGAAGCTGTTAAGTTGTCATTCATTCTGATCTACTTTTCAAGAACATACCCTTGCTTCAGTACAATGTCATCCACTTGGGCTTTGATTTTCTCTTGATGTGTAGCCAAGTACACTACTGCATTCCCTCCCTTGTGGAAGTAGTCAGTCATTTCCTTTTTATTGAGATTCATCTCAAATCTTATGGACTTAATGTCCTGGGCCAGATCAAATTGTAAAGACTTATGCCCCTCATCCACATATGTCTCTATAGCTTTCCTGTGCTCATCAAGCTTAATTTGCATAGCAACCATCAAAGCACTGTAATCTACAGTTGGTGCTGGCTGTAGTGCAGGCTGTGGTGCTATAGTTTGCAATGCCTTCTTATAAGTCTGGCTCCTTCTCTTGAAAACTTGGAATTTCCTTTTCTTTGCTCTGGTAGCTTCCTCATCTTCAGATGCTGATGTACTTGCAATTTCTACCCTCTCCCTTGGTAGCTCCTCAACTTCCTTGGGCATCTCAGGTTCTTGGCTTGCAGGTTCTTCAACAAGTACTACTTGCTCCCCCCTCAACATGAGCATTCTCCCCCTCAGCAACAACATTTTCCTTGTCAAAGTCTGTTTGATCTAGGTTGAGGAAGAGATCTTCCATAGTAAATTCTTGTTGAGGTAGTGATGGAGTTTCTCTTGGCTCATCAACTACTTGATCAGATACATCATGAGCTTCATCAGATGTGTCCTCCATGACAACATCTGGGAGTTGACTATCAATCTGAGGTTGCTGATTAACATTACTAAATGGATCAGACAAAACAGTATCCTCCATAGGAAAATCTAATGCATTAATCTCAGTGATTACCTCAAGAATAGTGTTTGTATCTTGTTCACTTTCCAGTGGAGTTGGCTCTTCCACTACAAGAGGCTCCCCCTGGATAGAATCCTGGTGAATGGGGCTAGCTTGAGGTAGCTCCCCCTGTCTCTCTGCATCATCTTGTTGTACATCTGGAGACTTCCCAGCATCTGTAGGTTCTTGGTCATCATCTGATGTAAAAACAACTTGCTCCTCAGAGCTACTTGATGATTCTTGAGCTACTGGAGCTATCTTCTTCTTCTTCTTGAGTGGGGTTTCCTTCTCAGGAGTTATTTTCTCTGGAGTAGGCATCTCCTTAGTTAAAACTCTGTCCCATCTTGAGAAGATCCTCATGTCCATCTTTCTCATATGGTTGATCTTAGTTCCAGCAGCTTGACTCAATACTTCTGGTATAGTACCAGCCAAGTAAAGACTTAATATTCTACCCAAATTGGGCTTCTTCATACTCTCTTTAATTTTATCAAAGACAATAACAGACCAATCTGTTTTCAATGTGAAGATTATCCTTGTCATAAGATTGAACATATGGGCTGATACCCTGTCATGCCCTCCTAGCTTACTCAAGATCACTTTTCCAACAATTTCTGAGAGAAATTTCCCCGGGCTGTTCATGCCTTTCCTATTGAAGACAGATCCAATTTTCAGCTTGGAATCTAGACCACACCAAATTAATGCTTCTCTATTCTTAGAAGCAGTTACTTCATCTTCTTCCTTAGTTCTTGGTAACTGAAGTACTTTTCTCAAACTTTTTGCTGAGACCTTCACCTTTTCACCATGAACCCTAGACTTGATCTTGCATACAGTGTCGTCTAGGGTTGCTCCATTTAGAAATTCTAATACTTATTTCTTCTAGATTTTTGTGGGCTCTGAAATAAGAAATTCTAACCCTGAGTTTGCTATTAGGGTTACCACATTCTTGATCTCGGATTCGGCATCATCAAATGCGTCCCGCACCAGTTCATAGCCTTCATTTACATTCTCCTCGAGCTTTGGCGCCATTAGGGTTTAAAGAATTTGAATGAGAGAAGAGAGGTGTCGGCACACAAGTTTGGTCTCGAAACTTTGGTGAGCGTGTCGACAGACAAAGGCAAAATCCTATTTATACCTTTCTAGGTTTGAAGATGAAAGGGCGCGTCAAGCAACTTAAATTGTGTCGACACTGTTGAAAAGTGTCGACACAGACTTATAATGTCTCGACACACTGTGTCGACACAAGTTTAGTCGACAGATTATATGTGTCGACACTTGTTTATGTGTCGACATCACTCAACTCGACACTTAGTCGAGACTTTACTTAGATAATTCTGAGTAAATACTAAATGTCGACACCACCTTGGTTGTGTCGACACAGACCCTGTTTGAGTCGACACTAGTTTTCTGAAGTGTCGACACCAACTTCCTAGATGTGTCGACACCTTTTCCCTGAAGTGTCGACACCACTTTTCTGTTTCGACACAGATAACTCTGTGTGTTGACACCTTTTTACTTAGCCATTTCTGTAAACTTATTCTAAGTTTATCATACCTAATTCAATTTTGAACCTATTGAATTTGGTTTCTTCTAGGGGATTAGTATAAATATCAGCTAGTTGATTATCAGTATTTACATACTCAAGTGATATATCTTCTTTTTCTACATGTTCCCTTAGAAAATGATATTTTATCTCAATATGTTTAGTTCTACTATGGGAAACAGGATTGTTAGCAATTGATAAAGCACTAGTAGAATCACAAAACAGTGGTGTTCTACTTACTTGAATAACATAATCCTCAAGCTGATGTTGTATCCATAGAAGTTGAGCACAGCAACTTCCTGCAGCCACATATTCTGATTCTGCTGTGGAGATAGCAACACTTGTTTGCTTTTTGCTACTCCATGAAATCAGTCATCCACCTAGGAATTGACAGGTTCCAGTTGTACTTTTTCTGTCTTCTTTGCAGCCTGCAAAGTCTGCATCTGAATAACCTGTTAGTTCAAAATCTCCATTCCTAGAGTACCAGAGGCCTAGATAAGGAGTGCCCTTTAGATATCTCAGTATTCTTTTGACTGCTGTCAAATGAGACTCTTTAGGGCATGCTTGGTACCTAGCATAGACACATGTAGCATACATGATATCTAGTCTACTTGCAGTCAAGTATAGAAGGGAGCCAACTATACCTCTATACAAAGTCTCATCTACAGGTTTCCCTGCATCATCTTTGCTAAGAGACATACTTGACCCCATAGGAGACTTCATGGTACTGGATGAATCCATACCATACTTCCTGATTAGTTCTAGGGTGAACTTAGACTGACATATGGATAATCCATTCTCAGTCTGTCTAACTTGGAGACCCAAGAAGAACTTAAGTTCCCCCATACTACTCATCTCAAATTGTCCTTGCATTAGTTTTGCAAACTTTTTGCAAAGACTACTTTCAGTAGACCCAAATATAATGTCATCTACATATATTTGGACTAGTATTATCTTGCCTCTAGATTCCCTAAGGAATAGAGTCTTGTCTATTTTCCCCCTTGTGAACTTATTCTCAATGAGGAAACTAGACAGGGTTTCATACCAAGCCCTAGGGGCTTGTTTTAACCCATACAATGCCTTCCTAAGTCTATAGACATAATGAGGTTGAGTTGAATCAACAAAACCTGATGGCTGTTCCACATAGACCTCTTCCTTTAGATTACCATTCAAAAAGGCTGACTTAACATCCATTTAGTAAACTTTAAATCCTTGATAGGTTGTATAGGCCAGGAACATTCTTATGGCTTCCAGTCTTGCTACTGGAGCAAAGGTTTGATCAAAGTCAATACCTTCTTCCTGCATATATCCCTTAGCAACCAGTCTTGCTTTGTTCTTGACAGTCACTCCATGTTCATCCATCTTGTTCCTAAAGATCCACTTGGTTCCAATTATGTTGTGGTCTTTTGGTTTAGGAACAACCTCCCAGACTTTGCATCTTTTGAACTGATTTAGCTCTTCTTGCATTGCCTCAATCCAATGAGGGTCTAGGATGGCTTCTTCAAACTTCTTTGGCTCTACTTGGGATAGAAAACTTGAGTAGAGTACTGCATTCAGATTTCTGCTCCTTGTTTGTACCCCTTGTCTTAGATCACCAATGAATTGCTCTGCTGACTGATCTCTTAGATGCCGATTAGCTGGAGGCATCCTGGCTTCAGGTTGAATTCCTTCAACTTCTTCATCTTGCTGCACTCCTTGGACTTCTTCTACATTAGGCACATGTAGTACTCCCCCTGGACAACAACCATTATCTTCTACTTGCTGTCTTGCAGTAGGTCCTTCTTCTATAGTGAGCTTGTCCATCTTCTCAGTCACACCTGTGGAGCTACAAATATTACTAGACAACTCATTGTTAATAAGTCTAGTTTCATCAAATACTACATGTACAGACTCTTCTACAACTTGAGTAGACAAGTTATAGACTCTATAAGCCTTACTATTGTTGCTGTACCCAACAAAAATTCCCTCTTGGGACTTGGCAGCAAACTTAGTCAAGTAAGAATTTCCATTGTTAAGTATAAAGCATTTACAACCAAAGATCCTAAAATAGGATAGGTTTGGTTTTCTGCCTTTCACAATCTCATAGGGGGTCTTGTTGTGGCTTTTAGTAATGGTAGCCCTATTAATTACATGGCATGCAGTATTCACTGCCTCAGCCCAGAAATATTCTGGTAGAGATGTATCACTTAATAGGGTTCTACTAGCCTCAATCAAGGTTCTATTTTTCCTCTCAGCAATGCCATTTTGCTGAGGTGTTCTTGGTGAAGAAAACTCCTGAAATATCCCAAATTCTTCACATAGTTTTGTCATGCTATCAGACTGGAATTCTGTACCATGGTCACTTCTTATCTTGACCACAGTACTGTCTAGTTCATTCTGAATTTGTTTGACAAAGCTATAGAAGATACTAGGTGTTTCAGATTTTTGTCTAAGGAAGAACACCCAAGAAAACCTTGAGTAGTCATCTACAACTACAAAGGTATAGACCTTCCTACCTAGGCTATGAACTGGCATAGGACCAAATAGATCCATATGCAAAAGGTATAAACACCTCACAGCATCTTTATTGTTAATACTACTAAAGGTGGATCTAGTCTGCTTGCCCTTTTGACAAGCTGAGTATATTCCATCTTTAATACACTTAACTTGAGGATCATTCCTCACTAACTCTTTGCTAAAGAGTTGTCCAATTGTCTTGTAGTTGAGATGGGCTAGTCTCTTGTGCCATTTGACACAATGAGAGACTTTCTCATCAGCTACAAGACACACTGGAGAACCATTGTTCTCACACATAATGTCTAGACAGTAGACATTTCTTTTTCTATAACCTGTCAAAATGATCTCTTGATCATTTGACCTCCTGATATGACAACCATCTTTGACAAATGAGATGTCATATCCTACATCACTCAATTGACTTATACTAATAAGGTTATGTTTCAAACCTTTAACATAAGTCACTTGAGTAATAGTTATATGGGACCTAGAAATGTTACCAAAACCCTTGATGATCCCTTTTTCAGAACCACCAAAGGTGACTTTTGGACCATCCTTGATGGGTGTGTAGTCCTTTAGCAATCCCCTTGTTCCAGTCATGTGTCTGGAACAACCACTGTCCAAGTACCATATTGGGGCATGGTCACTTGGACTCACCTGCAAAACAGATTAGTGAACCTTAGAACCCAAAGAATTCTTGTGTCCTTGGTACTGGTTAGTTTGCCTCCTAACAAAGCTACCTGTAGGTTTTTCAACAGGCAGTTTGCTTCTCACTTTGGCACTTGCATTGTGCCAACAGTCCATGGCAAAGTGGCCTACTTTTCCACAGCACCAACACTCAAACCTATTGTACCTTTGCTTAGGTATATTCTTAGCTGTTTTATCTACAGCTGGCTTGTTGAGAGCTAGGGCTTTGCCCTTGGACTTGGACTTGACAGTCCTAGCAGGTTTAGAAAACCCCAGTCCAGCTTTACCTTTTTGATTAACAAATTCATCAATTAAGGGTAGAACAGACTTTGGTTTAGAAAACCTAGCAACTAAATCTCTCTCCTTCTGAAGACTAATCTCCAGACTTTTAATTTGATCATTCTTAAATGATATAGTCCCCATCTGAATCACAGTTATGTGCTTCAGTCTGACTATTTCATTTAGCTTTTGATCAAACATCTTCTCAAAATCAGTTGCAGCAACTTTGAGACTAGCAATTTACTTTGCCTGACTCTTGGCTAGGGACTTGCTCTTCTTATAAGTTTGCAACAGAACTTTATATTCATCTATCAATTGATGAATATCCCCTTCAGACTCAGATGCACTCTCATCACTTGATGATGATGAATCTGATTCTGAACTAGCACAAGAAATTGAACTTAAAGAACAATTTTGTACCTTAATAGGTCCAGGTTGCTCCTGGATTTTTTCACTTTCTGTCAATGCCACCAGTGCTTAGCACTGACTGTCCTCTTGTTCATATATAGAGTTCATGATCTGGATGAACTCTTCTTCCTCTTCCTCAGCAAACAGTCCTATGTATGCTTTAGCATCTGACTCAGTTTCTGATGAAGATATGTCTGACAGGCTCTTATCCTTTTTGGCAACAAAAGACCTTTCCTTCTTGCCCTTGAATTGAGTCTTTTTCTTATCATTAGACTCTTTCCTTTTCTCAGGACAGTCTGCAATAACATGTCCTTGTCTGTTACAGCAATAGCAAACAACTTTTGATAGAGTTGCTTCGCTTGACTTGGTCTTTTTCCTGTCTTTCTTTGATGACTTTTTGTTCTGATAATAGTCTTCTTTACCCTCTGATGTGGATGGCTTTGTCCTCCACTATTTCTTCTTTAAGAACTTCTGAAAGTGTATTGTGAAAGCTGCAAAGTCCTCATTACTTTCACTGCTTTCAGACTTTCTGCTTTCTGAATTATCTGACTCAGTCTCTGCACTCTTTGGTGGTGGAGATGGTGACTTACTTCTGTATTTTCTAGGGGCTTTTGTCTTGAATGCCACTGTCCCTTCTTTATGTTCACTTCTTGTAGACTTCTCCTCTTCTTTTCTCACCATCAACTGCATCTCATAGGAAAGCAGTTTTCCAAACAGTGTTGGTGGAGGAATATCTGCTAACTTTGCCATTTCCCTTATGACACAGATCTTGGTGTCCCAATCCTTTGTTAGGGACCTCAGAAACTTATCAATTAATTCATAATTACTGTACTCTCTTCCATAGGACATTAGTTCATTGACAATCCTATAGAACTTCTTATAGCATTCTGTGATGCTATCAGATCTACCTTGCCTGAAGCTTTCATATTCTTGGTTTAATAAGGACTTTCTATCCTGCCTCACTTCTTCAGAACCCTCCATGTACACAATAAGAGTATCCCACATCTCCTTAGATGTCTTACAGTGTATCAAATTCTGAAAGGTAGCTTCATCTATAGCACTCACAATGATATTCTGAACCCTCTTGTCCATTGTGGCTAGAACTATCTCATCCTTTGTCATTTCAGAGAAATCTTTAGGTGTTATCTGATTTGCATCTAAGACTGAAACCTTCATAGGCACATATGGCCCTTCTTTCACTGTGATATATATTCTAGGGTCTGAGGCTTCTATAAACAGTCTTACCCTTTCCTTCCAGATGCCAAAGATCTCTTTTCTACATATGGGTAACTTCATAGATCCAAGTTCCTTGTGATTCTCAGTTGAACCCATGTTTCTTGATTTTCTTGATTCTGTACTTTACTTAGTTTGAATCTGCCAACAGGATCTACTCAGACAGTTAAGTCCTTTTTGAGTAACCTGGCTCTGATACCACTTGAAAGATATTGTACCTACTCACCTAGAGGGGGGGGGGGGGTGAATAGATGACTTAAATCTTTTTAACTCTTTAGGCAGAATTCAGATTATATCACAGATTTATAGTTACTTTAACACAGCAAACAATCAGCAATCACAGAATCACACATGGACACAGTAGACACACAGATTTATAGTGGTTCCCCAAGGTTTGGGTACATCCACTTTCCCCCTTCGCCTATCTAGTAGTGTACTAGATTCGGCCAAACTCAACTATCTCAGATCCTCAGATCTTACACTCAGAACCTCAACCAGGTTCCTACAGCTCAGGCCCAAGGCCCTACAACTCAGCTTCTTCACAAAGCCTACACTCAGCTTCTTCACAAAGCCTACACTCAGCCACAACAGGCCTACACTCAGACACAAGGCCTACACTCAGACACAACAGGCCTACACTCAGAGATACAGCTCTCCTACACTCAGGCACACAGGCCCTACAGTCAGCCTTTATAATTACAAGCTTACAGACTCAGATCCCTAAGGATCCTACAAGAAATATGAAATACAAAGTGTATCTACCTACAACTCTGAATAGAGAGATGAGTTGATAGGTTCTTGATGAGTTCTTGGATGAACTCTACTGAGATCAATCTGACTTGGCTTTCTTCAAAGCTTCTTGAATGTAGAACATAATAGGATTGATCTCCTCTGCAGCTGATCCTTGATCTCTGCAACTTAAGATTCAGAACAAAATCTGAACCCTTCTTCTCAAACTGGTTCCAACGGCTGTCTTCTTGGATGGAGCTCTCTCTCTCCAACTACTTAGATCTTCACTTAATTCTTCAATGAATAGCTAGATCTTTTTCTTGTTAATTATCATCTCTTTCTATTGACAGTATAAGCCTATTTATAGGCCTTCTTCATGGTAACCGGCTGGTCCGGTTCCTAACTGATTTCTGACAACTCTGACAGGTGCAGTAGACCAGCTGGAATGGTAGCTGTCAAGTAATCCAGTCAGTTCTTGAAAAATCTGTAACTGTCTGAAAGTGTCGAGACAATCTGTCTTTAAGTGTCGACACTTATAGACAAGTGTCGACACAAGTAGACTAAGTGTCGACAATAGCCTTCAAGGTGTCGACACAACTCGTTGTGTTGTAGAATCCACTTCTCGACACTGCTTCTTCATCATGTGTCGACACTGAAATTGTGTGTCGACACAAGTACTTGTTCTTCAGTACATTGCTGAATTCTTGTAAGTGTCGACACAACTCCTTTGTGTCGACACAACTCCTTTGTGTCGACACATCTTCATGTGTTGAACTTCTTCAGTGTTGACACATCTTCTTTGTGTCGACACATCTTCTGTGTTGATACTTGCTGAGTGTCGACACAACTCCTTGTGTCGACACATTCTTCTTCTGTTGAGACTTTGGCTGAGTGTCGACACATCTCCTTTGTGTCGACACTTGTACTTAGAATTTTTGTTGAACATTGCTAAGTGTCGACATAGCATCCTAGTGTCGACACTTTCTTCAAGTGTTGAGTCTTCTACTGAGTGTCGACACATTCTTTCTTGTGTCGACACTTTCTTCAAGTGTTGACTCTTCTGCTGAGTGTCGACACATTCTTTATTATGTCGACACTTGTACTTAGACTATGCTTACTTTTGCTGAGTGTCGACACAGCCTCCAAGTGTCGACACTTTCTGATGTAGACACAGTTCCTCTGGGTGTCGACACAACGGCTAAGTGTCGACACTGCTTCACTGCACTTTTCTTCATTGAGTGTCGACACAGCTCCTTGTGTCGACACTGTTGAAATTTATGAAGTGGAAGTGGGTGACGGGACAGGCCGCGCGGCCTGTGCGGACAGCTTTGGCGGACTGGGCGGACTGGGCGGACTGAGGTTGCGGCCTGGTGAAAAGTCTGGTGGAAGCCGGCTGTGTTCTGAGCGGGTTGTTGCATGGTGTCCGCGGTTTGGTGCGGCCTGGTATCTGCGGATAGAGAGGCTTGCGGACTGGTGCATTGCTCAGTGGTCGCGGGTGCAAGTTTGTGCTGTTGGCGGGTTGGTTCGAGTTCGCGGGAAGCCTTGCGGACTGGTGTGTCCGTGGTTGGGGCTGTTGCGGACTGGGCCTTGAGCTTGGCTGAGGCCTTGTCGAGCTCAGGTGTTACAGCAGGTCTTGCTGTGGAGACCGGTTGGCGGACTGATGTTTGGAGTCCGGCTTGGTGCTGCTGCGTTGGACAAGTGCGAGGAGCTCGCGGACTGGTTGCGGTCTGTGCTAGGGTGTTTGGCGGACGGGACTTTGTGTCCGCCATGCTCGCACTGGCCCTTGATGGTTTTGGACTTGGTCACACTTGGTGTCAAGTTCATGGTGTCCGCCGTATCCGCCAAGTCCGCTGTGACCGGGCGGACTGTTGCTGTTTGCCTTTGGTCGTGGACTTGTGGCGGATTGAGGTGTGAGTCTTGCGGACTGCCTCGGGTTGGTGCGGACTGCCATTGAAGAGGGTGCTGTCCTGAAGCAGTTGGAGCTTTGCGGGCTGGTGCCTTGTCCGCTTAGCTTGGGCGGACTGGAGAGGGTTCGTCATTGGTTGCCTTGCTCCTGGCGGTTTCCCTTGGTGACTGGCTAAGTCCTCGCGGACTGAGCGGACAGTCGTTTTGTGTTCGCGCGGGCTGGGGCGGTGTCGCTATCTCATGGGCGGTGACCACACTCCTCACCTGGCCTATAAATAGGACCCCCCTGGCACATCTACAGTAACCAGAAGTAACGTGAGTGAACAGTAATTTGGGTTGGGCGAGTGCTGCGGTCTGTGTTTTTCAGTCCGCGCGGATTGTTTCAGGCTGACGGTTTGCTGTGTGCAGGTCGCGCGGATAACTTCAAGGAGCCAGGAGCTTGGCTGTGACTTCGGTCAGTGCTTGGAAGTGTGCGGTCTCTGCGGACTCAGCAGGAGGTCGCTCTGCGGCTTGTCAGTTCTGTTTCAACTTTCCCAGCTTCAATAACCTGTCCGCCGGCTTCAGGCGGGTAGGGGAGTTCCTCAGTTCGGGTTCAGCAGGAGGCGAATAACGGTCTGTCCGCGCGGCCTCGCGGTCTCGGCGGACTCCGTGGTATTCGGCGGATTGCAGCATAGCTTGGGCGAGCTCAGCGGTCTCGGCGGTCTCGGCGACCTCGCGGTCTCGGCGGACTGGAGTTCTGTCCGCCCGGCTTGTTTTTTGGTTCTTTCTGTTTACAGCTGTAATACTAGCGAAATCATGTCTCGCTATGTATGCCTCGGATTGTAATGAAGTTCTTGTGCTTCCATTGTTTTGTTGGGTGCAACCTCTAGTCCTTGGGTTTCCGCAGGTTC
Source organism: Platanthera guangdongensis (assembly GCA_039583875.1). Lineage (NCBI taxonomy): Eukaryota > Viridiplantae > Streptophyta > Magnoliopsida > Asparagales > Orchidaceae > Platanthera > Platanthera guangdongensis. The sequence goes on along the minus strand of CM077158.1, from coordinate 166,481,066 downwards.
AGCGTGCGAACTGGGTAGTTCCGAAGATATTAATTTGGTGTTTGGGCTATCTTGCTGACCACGTTGAGAAATTTTAACATGGTATCAGAGCCAGGTTTCTGAGGTTGCGGAGGTTCAGTTGCGTGAGCGGAGGTCAGCCAGTGTTGTTACTCAGTGATTGAGTGGTGATCAACCTGTGTTGTTGCTCGGTGCTGCTGAAGGGTACCAACAGGTGATTGTAATGGAAGGAAGCTTAGCAAGAGGTCTGGGCATTGAACTCTTAACGCCGACTAACTATAAAAAGTGGAAGTCGTGCATGAAGAGTTATCTTCTGGGCGAGGAGCTGTGGGAAGTTGTCGGTGGAGACGACAGACAGGAAGTAACTGCTGCTTTCGGTACTGCTGAACAGGTGAGGCTCTGGAGAAGAACTAATGCTAAGGCAGAGTTCGTTCTGAAAAGAGCTGTCTCTCCGGAACTGTTTGATCACATCATTGGATGTGAGTCGGCTGCTGATATTTGGACGACCATTGATGAGTTGTTCAATAGGAAGAATGTGGCGCGGCTTCAGTTCCTGGAGAATGAGTTGGCCAGGGCAACTCAGGGAGACCTTTCCATCTCCAGGTACTTCTTAAAGATGAAGAGCTTGTGTGCTGAGCTGTCGGCGCTGGATCCTGATGAGCCTATCTCTGAGGCAAAGATGAAAAGGCACATTTTCCGCGGCTTGCGGAAGGAGTATGTGGCCTTTGTTACGTCTGTTCAAGGGTGGGCTACTCAGCCGTCTCTGCTGGAGCTGGAGAATCTGCTTGCCTCGCAGGAGAGCTTAGCAAGGCAGATGGCTGGAGTGAATCTGAATCAGGAAGGCAGCGAGGCTCTCTTCTCAGGCAAGAAGAAGGGATGGGAAGGGAAGAAGAAGAAGAAGGTGCAGGCCGCTGTTGAGAAGGAGACTTCAACTTCATATCCGCCGGAGAGGAGCAATGCTCCTAAGGACTGGAAGAAGAATCTGAAGTGCTACCGGTGTCATCAGCGTGGGCACTTCAAGCGGGACTGCAAGGTCAAACTGCAGCCTGGGCATGCTGCGGGAAAGGAGGAAGCTTGCTCACGAAGTGAAGAAGCAGAATGGGGAGGAGCTTTCATGACGGGCACTTGTGTCCGGGCCTTATCTGCTGAGGACTTCAACAGCGAGTGGATCATCGACTCCGGGTGTGGTCATCACCTCACCGGAGACAAGTCGAAGTTCACCTCCATGCAGGCTTACTCAGGTAATGAAGCTATTATCACTGCTGATAATACTGTTTATGCAGTAGAGAAGGAGGGGGTCGTGTCTTTGGGTAGTGATCAGGGGCCACTCACGTTAAGGAGTGTGTATCACGTGCCGGGCATGAAGAAGAACCTCTTCTCGGTGACCAACGCGGTGGACGCTGGGTATCACGTTCTGTTTGGGCCAACAGACGTGAGGTTCCTTCGCAACGTATCAGCGGTAAAGGCTGATGTTGCTCATGTTGGGAGGAGGGTGAAGAACTTGTTTGTTCTTTCCACCAGTGCCTATGTTGATAAGATGAGGGCCAATGATAGTGCGGCTATCTGGCATGAGAGGCTGGGGCATGTTGGCATGGACAAGCTGAAGGCAATGGCGAGTAGAAGTCTGGTGAGGGGGTTGCCGATGTTGTCCTCCTTTGGTGATGGGCATGTTTGTGCGGGCTGTCAATACGGTAAGGCACATCGCCTTCCGTTTGATAAATCTCAAACAAGGAGCAAGAAACCATTGGAGTGTATTCATGGCGACCTGATGGGACCGACTGTTACTGCCAGCCTTGGTGGAAGCAAATACATGCTTGTCTTGGTTGATGACTACTCAAGGTATACTTGGGTGTACTTCTTAAAGGAGAAGTCGGATGCCTTCCGTTTGTTCGTGGAGTTCAAGGAGTTGGTAGAAGGCCGGCTTGGCTTGCGGATTAAGAAGTTTCGAACTGATAACGGGGGAGAGTTTGTCTCTTCCGAGTTTTCTAACTTCTGCAGGAAGCACGGGATCCAACGGGAGCTTACATGTGCTCACACTCCACAACAAAATGGGGTAGCGGAGCGGAAGATCCGTCATTTGACGGAAACCTGCAAATGCTGGCTGCATGCGAAAGATATCCCGAGGTCCTTTTGGGCGGAGGGAATGTCTTGTGCTGCATATGTTATCAACCGGATGCCACTCAGCCCTATCAACATGAAGACGCCCATTGAGCTGTTGCTGAAGGAGAAGCCGAGTGTTGGACACCTTCGGGTGTTCGGTTCAACTTGCTACGTGCATGTCCCGGATGCTTCACGGACAAAGCTGGATGCGAAGGCAAGGAAACTTGTCTTTGTTGGCTATGATGAGCGGAAGAAGGGATGGAAGTGCATGGACCCTGTGACGAAGAAGTTCGTGGTGTCAAGAGACGTTGTCTTTGACGAGCTGACGTCATATGGAGGTGGCTCGGTGGAGCCTACCGGAAGTAGCAAGGTTGAGGAAGCACCGGTGGAGGCTGCTGAAGGCTTGGAAGAGGAGCTTGTTGTTTCACCAGCAGCTCCTGTTGCTTCGAACTCCGAGGCTGAGCCTTCTGGCTCAGGAAGCAGGGGGAGCACTGCTCAATGCTTGCCCCAGGTAGGAGTGGAGCATGAAGAAGCAACGGAAGCCGTGAGCAAGGAGCCGTGTCTTCGGAGATCGAAGAGGGTGGTTAAGCCACCGGCTCGGTACTGTGATGGGAATGCAGTGAGCTTTGTCTCCTGTTTCTTTGCTGGTCCTCTGGATGAGCGAGAGCCTGCAAGCTTCAACGAGGCCACTGGAGTGAAGGAGTGGGAAGGTGCCATGAAGGAAGAGATTGATGCTCTGAAGAAGAATGAAACCTGGGACCTTGTGCCCAAGGTTGATGGCATTACTCCGGTTACTTGCAAGTGGGTGTATAAGTTGAAGAAGAAGGCTGATGGGAGCATTGATCGGTTCAAGGCTCGCCTGGTCGCTAGAGGATTCTCACAGCAGTATGGACAAGACTATGAGGAGACATTCAGTCCAGTTGTGAAGATGACGTCTGTAAGAGTGGTGATCGCCTTGGCTGCTTGCAAGGGATGGAGGTTGTGGCAACTCGATGTGAAGAATGCCTTTCTTTACGGAGAGATTGACAAGGACATCTTCATGGATCAGCCGCTTGGTTTCGTCTCTGAGAAGCATCCGGACTATGTCTGCAAACTCAGGAAGGCTCTCTATGGGTTGAAGCAAGCTCCTCGAGCGTGGTATGGGAAGATTGCAGAGTACCTGCAGTTCTGTGGATACCTGGCTTCTAACTCGGATTCTAGCTTGTTCGTCAAGAAGAAGGGAGAGCTAAGAGTCTTGGTCCTGCTGTATGTGGATGATATGATCATCACAGGGAACTCGGAGGAGGAAGTAGCAAGGCTCAGGGGAGAGCTTGCTATACGCTTCGAGATGAAAGACTTGGGAGAGTTGCATCACTTTCTTGGTCTGGAAGTGGAGAGGAAGGAGTGCGGGATTCTCATTAGCCAGAAAGGGTATGCTGATCGTATTGTGAAGCGGTTTGGCATGGGCGAAGGGAAGAAGTGCTCTACTCCACTGGAACCTGGGCTAAAGCTTCGACGAGATGAGGGAAGGGTGCTTAATGATCCCTTGGTGTTCAGGGCTCTTGTTGGGAGCTTGATCTATCTGACGATTACAAGGCCGGATATAGCTTATGCTGTTGGCCGAGTAAGTCGGTATATGGCTGAACCAAGGCAATCTCATCTAGTGGCGGCGAAGGGAATTCTGAAGTATGTCAAGGTGACTTCTGAGATGGGACTCCTCTATGGAAGGGATGCGGAGTTTGCGTTGCTCGGGTACACGGATGCTGACTATGGCGGTGATTCGGATGATCGAAGGTCTACTTCTGGTTATGTGTTCACTTGCGGTTCAGCTAGCATCTCGTGGTGTAGCAAGAAGCAGGACTCGGTGTCGGTTTCAACCACGGAGGCGGAGTATAAGGCTTCGGCCTTGGCTGCTCGGGAAGCCGTTTGGTTGAGGAGACTCATAGAGGATGTTCATGAAGAAGTGCAAGGGCCTACTTTACTCCGGGGTGACAATGAGAGTGCTCTCAAACTGGTAAACAATCCAGTGTGTCACGCCAGGACCAAGCATATAGAGATTGATCACCACTTCATCAGGGAGAAGGTGTTGGAGGGGTCTCTGCTGGTCGGGCATGTTCGGAGTGAAGATAATCTTGCTGACATCTTCACGAAGCCGCTGTCGAAGGGGCCCTTTGAACGCTTGCGCAGCTTGCTGGGCTTGGTCACCACTTCTCACTTCAAGGGGGAGTGTTGAAATTTGTGAAGTGGAAGTGGGTGACGGGACAGGCCGCGCGGCCTGTGCGGACAGCTTTGGCGGACTGGGCGGACTGGGCGGACTGAGGTTGCGGCCTGGTGAAAAGTCTGGAGGAAGCCGGCTGTGTTCTGAGCGGGTTGTTGCATGGTGTCCGCGGTTTGGTGCGGCCTGGTATCTGCGGATAGAGAGGCTTGCGGACTGGTGCATTGCTCAGTGGTCGCGGGTGCAAGTTTGTGCTGTTGGCGGGTTGGTTCGAGTTCGCGGGAAGCCTTGCGGACTGGTGTGTCCGTGGTTGGGGCTGTTGCGGACTGGGCCTTGAGCTTGGCTGAGGCCTTGTCGAGCTCAGGTGTTACAGCAGGTCTTGCTGTGGAGACCGGTTGGCGGACTGATGTTTGGAGTCCGGCTTGGTGCTGCTGCGTTGGACAAGTGCGAGGAGCTCGCGGACTGGTTGCGGTCTGTGCTAGGGTGTTTGGCGGACGGGACTTTGTGTCCGCCATGCTCGCACTGGCCCTTGATGGTTTTGGACTTGGTCACACTTGGTGTCAAGTTCATGGTGTCCGCCGTATCCGCCAAGTCCGCTGTGACCGGGCGGACTGTTGCTGTTTGCCTTTGGTCGTGGACTTGTGGCGGATTGAGGTGTGAGTCTTGCGGACTGCCTCGGGTTGGTGCGGACTGCCATTGAAGAGGGTGCTGTCCTGAAGCAGTTGGAGCTTTGCGGGCTGGTGCCTTGTCCGCTTAGCTTGGGCGGACTGGAGAGGGTTCGTCATTGGTTGCCTTGCTCCTGGCGGTTTCCCTTGGTGACTGGCTAAGTCCTCGCGGACTGAGCGGACAGTCGTTTTGTGTTCGCGCGGGCTGGGGCGGTGTCGCTATCTCATGGGCGGTGACCACACTCCTCACCTGGCCTATAAATAGGACCCCCCTGGCACATCTACAGTAACCAGAAGTAACGTGAGTGAACAGTAATTTGGGTTGGGCGAGTGCTGCGGTCTGTGTTTTTCAGTCCGCGCGGATTGTTTCAGGCTGACGGTTTGCTGTGTGCAGGTCGCGCGGATAACTTCAAGGAGCCAGGAGCTTGGCTGTGACTTCGGTCAGTGCTTGGAAGTGTGCGGTCTCTGCGGACTCAGCAGGAGGTCGCTCTGCGGCTTGTCAGTTCTGTTTCAACTTTCCCAGCTTCAATAACCTGTCCGCCGGCTTCAGGCGGGTAGGGGAGTTCCTCAGTTCGGGTTCAGCAGGAGGCGAATAACGGTCTGTCCGCGCGGCCTCGCGGTCTCGGCGGACTCCGTGGTATTCGGCGGATTGCAGCATAGCTTGGGCGAGCTCAGCGGTCTCGGCGGTCTCGGCGACCTCGCGGTCTCGGCGGACTGGAGTTCTGTCCGCCCGGCTTGTTTTTTGGTTCTTTCTGTTTACAGCTGTAATACTAGCGAAATCATGTCTCGCTATGTATGCCTCGGATTGTAATGAAGTGAATGCATAATAAGATCTTCTTGTGCTTCCATTGTTTTGTTGGGTGCAACCTCTAGTCCTTGGGTTTCCGCAGGTTCAGCGTGCGAACTGGGTAGTTCCGAAGATATTAATTTGGTGTTTGGGCTATCTTGCTGACCACGTTGAGAAATTTTAACAGACACTTTCTGTCTGGTGTCGACTCTGCATCACTGTTGTCGACACAAGTACTCCAAGTGTCGACACAGCTTGTCTGGGTGTCAACACAAGTCTTCTTAAGTGTCGACACTTTCCCTCTGGGTGTCGACACATGGACTTAGAATCTTTTCTGCTTTCCCTGCAAATACTTGACCTGCACAACTAAACTCAAAACACATCAAATACATTTTGATGTATATCATTGAGTAGGGTGAGGCTTCTTCAAATCAGGTACATTTAAACTAATGTACCCAACAAGCCCTAGATAGTCACACTTAACCTTAGTAAAAAGGATTCTTAGGTATGTAAAAAGTTGTCCAAATCTAGGTCTCTGGTATCCAAAAGATTTAGCATTTGACTTAACTGGATTTTCAGATGCCGATTATGCTGGATGCGGAATAGACAGGAAAAGCACAAGTGGAACTTGTCAGTTTCTTGGTGACAGACTTGTCTCCTGGTTTTGCAAGAAACAAACATCTGTGTCAACTTCAACTACTGAAGCTGAATATATGACTGCAGGTAGTTATTGTTCACAACTCTCGTGGATTCAAAATAAGCTCCTAGACTATGGCTACAACTTAGGCTCTATTTTTTTGGGCATTTCACAACTTCGTTTTGTGCAAACGCCGCCGGAAGGAGTGTAAACAAATGAACCTCCGGTGGTGTTTGCTCCGTTTCCACCCGCCCGCCTTGAGAAACGCCCCAAAAAGCTCCGTTTGGAGCAGCCACCTCACCCCTCTGGTTCGAACTCTCCGTTTCCACCCGCCGGATCGACCCGCCGCCGCTAAAACAAATGAAGCCTTAGGCTCTATTTGTTTCGGCGTTTCGCAAATCCGTTTTGGGCAAATGCCACCGGAAGGAGGGTAAACAAATGAACCTCCGGCCGCGTTTGCTCCGTTTCCACCCGCCCGCCTTGAGAAATGCCCCAAAAAGCTCCGTTTGGAGTAGCCAACTCCTCCCTCCGGTTCGAACTCTCCGTTTCCACCCGCCGGATCGACCCGCCACCGCTAAAACAAATGAAGCCTTAGAGAAGTCAAAAATATTTTGTGATAATACTAGTGCTATTTCCATAACACAAAATCCAGTCCTCCATAGTAGGACAAAACACATAGAAATTAGGCATCACTTTCTAAGGGATAATGTTGAGAAAAATAAAATTGAACTTCAATATATCTCAACTGATTTGCAAATGGGAGGTATTTTCACCAAACCATTAGATGAAAAGAAACATAAATTCTTCCTAAATAAGTTAGGAATGTTAGATGGAGGAAGTCTAAAATATTATCCAAGATTTTAAAAATATAAAAATGACCAAGACTAGGCAAACATCTTGATTTTTTTCTAGTGTCTAGAGTATGTTTCTGGTCTCTGAACTGCGCTCGACGATTTTCCCCAAGATCGTCGAACGGAGATCGACGATTTCAGAAATCGTCGACCACCTGAGTTCAGCGCTTCTCAGATAGTGCTAAAACTATCTTTCTTCATGTCAGCGATCGTCGAACGGAGCTCGACGCTCTCCAATACCGTCGAACGGAGATCGACGATATTGATGACCTTTTAGTTTCCTTTAAAAGCACAGATCGTCGAACAGAGTTCAACGATCTTTCCTTTTCTGCATCGAACCCTAATATAAAACTCATTTTTCGGCCGTCGTTCTCCCTTTGCGCTTTCATACTCTCTGCAAATTTTCTCTTTCCCTCCAAACTTCTCTAAACTTGGTCGTTTGTTTATTCATTTTTGTAGAAATCAATGGCAGTTTCAGTCGCAATCTTGGTCGCAATGAAGTTTGACGCAGGCTTTGACATCGACATGGACTCTTTCAATAACAGCGATCAAATCTTCAAGGACATTCTGGAACTTTTCAAAGACCAACAGCTAGTTACCATAATGACTACAAGGATCAAATTAGCTGCAGATGAGATAAAGGAATGGGTGTATACTGCCCATAACCTGGATCAGAATGCAGTGGTTGGAACCATATCAGGAACCCAGGTGTCTCTAACATCTGCTGCTTTGACAGAGGTTTTTCAATTAAAATTTGGAGAAGATTCTGTTGAGCTTTCTGGAGAGGAATTTTCTAATATACTTGAAAAGATGGGACACTCAAAAGCAAACCCTAGCAAATTGCTTAAGAAAAATCTGTCTGTTGAGTACATATTTCTAGCTGATGTTGTTGGAAAAGTGTTGTTGGAAAAACACTCAGCTCTTGATACCATATCTAGGTATCAGCTCTGCTTGATGGGTGCCCTGGTGGACAAGAAACAACTGAACTGGGGAGAAGTCTTCTTTGACTTAATCAAGAAGAAAATTAACAAGAACTTTTGTTAATTTTTGGAGGATCTTAGGGTTGTTTCTTCATAACAGATGCCCTGCACTGCTTGTTTCCAGTGGGATGCACATCAATGCCTCCAAGAGGCTCACCTGTGCCATATTTGGAAAATGGGACAGACAGATTGTAAAGCCCAGCAGACCCTCTGCAATCTCTACTTCAGGCACAAGGACTACTTCAGTCTCTTCCCCTCAAGTTTCTGCCCCTGCAGAAGACTTTCCTGCTTCATCTCCTCCTCCTCTACCTCTTGTTTCATCTACAACAGTCACATCCACTATCATAATTTCCATCCCATCTCCAACTTCAATCCCTTCTCCAACTCCACCATTCACTGAAGAAATCTTCCATCCTCTACATCACTACCCACACCAGGATATTGATTCATCCTCTCATATTTCATCTTTCACTCTTATAGATGATTCCTATATGGATGATTCTCCTTCATCCCCTACTGAGCCCCCATCTTCATCCACCTCTTATCAACAACTCCTTTAGGACATAATTGCTCAACCATCATTCACACCATCCATCTCCATTCCATTATCTTCCATCTCCACAATTCCAATATCTCAACCATCATTTCCACCATCCACAGGTTCTCCAACACCATCTCCTGCTGCTCCAACTTCTATTCCTACCTCTACTCAAGTCCCTCTTGAGCAAGTTGACATTCCATCCATTGCAGACAGGCTATATGAGCTGATAGCTCCAAGGCTATCCCTCCTGCTGGAGACCTCTTTGGGTCCACTTCTAAAAACAGTTCAGGGCTGTCTGCCAGGCTATCTTCTTTTCTTCCTCCTCAGGCAATCCCTTCTTATGGGTGCCTTGATCCAGTTATCACTGAATCTAGGCAGGGGGAGATGCCTTATGAAGCTGAGAGATTGCCGGATGAAGTAACTTCAGTCCAAGCTCCAGTAGCTCCAGTTGCAGTCATTACAGTGGACCTCAGGTCACTGTTGTCAGTCTTTGACTCTGTATACTTCAATTGCCTTCCAGCCCAGCAAACTGAAGATCTTACCAAGGCCATTGTGCCTATTTACAGCCGTGACCCCAGCTTAATTAGTTCTTATATAAATTCCTTCAACTCTGTTGAAGTTGCTGTTATTGTTGTTTCAGTGTCTGAGGATGTGCATATGACAGAGGCATTTGATTTTGAGCCTGCTGTTTTTATCTCTGAATCTGTTGCTTCAGACACCTCTGAGCTTGTTGTTTCTGTTTCTGAAGTTGTTTTTCTAGTTTCATCTGTTTCTACTACTTCCATTACTGCTTCTGTTACTCCTGTTTCTGATATTGTTGTATCTGAACCTGCTGTCATAGCTCCTTCTGCCAGTGTTGCTTCTACTCTACTTCCTGCTATTGCTGCTGCTACTGTTGCTATTTCTGCTGTCTATTCTGCTCAGTCTCAACAACAGAAAGATTATCTCAAAAGGATTGATGTAGTGTATGATAATCCACAAAGCTCAGACAGTGATCAGTTTAGGACTGACTCTGATGATTCCTCTACAACATTTGCAAGGAAAAGGAAAGCCAGAAGCAAAGCCATGAAGAGAGTTCCTCCAGAGAAAGTGAAAGATACAAATGATATTCCATATTACATACTGCATGATTTCCCTATTACAGAACCATGAATGCAGTACTCCAGGAATCAACTAAAAGCTATGAAGAAGAAAAGAAAGTATGACAAAGGATCATCCCATTTCAGTCCTCCTCCTCCTCCTCCTCCACCTGATGCAGGTGCAGGTGGTAGTTCTACCTTCCAATCTACTGCCAGAAGACAAACTTCATATCAACCTCAAGGAAGATCACAGTACAGAGGAAATCAATCTAGAGGTTACCAGTCCAGAAGAGGACAATACAGAGGAAATCAAAGAGGACTCAGAGTATATTCCAGGCAACATCCTTATCAAAGGGAAGGACAAGGTCCCTCTGACACTACTTCTGGTCCCTTCCCTTATAAGCTTAAAGATTTAGTCTCTTCTAGAGCCCCTCCTGACAATTCTTCAAACAGATATGAGCCTCCTGTTCCATTTGAAGATCCAGAAAATAATCCCACCTCATGGACAGCAAGAATGAAAGAATTGGCTGCACTAGACCAAATCAAGAAAGCTAGAGAACAAGAAAAAGATACTTCAAATATCACTAATCTATCAGATCGGAGAAAGAAAGAACTTGAGAGATACTCCTCCAGAAAATTCTTTGATTCAGAAAGTTATATGAAGCTGCATTCAGAAGTTGTAGTGCCCAGGCCAAAACATCAAACTTCCCTAGGTACAGCTGATGACAGAAGATCTAAGAAGGAAGCTCTCAACCCTAACAGAGAAATAGTTCTTATAAAGAGCAAGGAAAAGGAATGATTCTATAAGATGACAGTATATTTTGTTTTCTGAACTATCTATGATAATGTCTGTGTTTCTGCAATATTCTGTTTGTTACATTTCTGCTTTGTATGTTTTTATATTTCCAATATCTGTAAATAGTAATCCTAACCCAAATAGGGGGAGATTGTTGGAACACCCTATTACTGATTTGCGCAAGGATCACTATGTCTTTTAGGAAATCTGTTTTGACCTCCTTGTATAGATCTAAAGGTCAATTAGAATTGAGTCTAAGGGTTAGTATTTAGGTTTAAAAGCTGCCCTCAAGACCAGATATTTCAGTTCTGGAGACTAAGTCATTTCGTCGAGCTCACTTCGACGAATCATCAAACTCCATTCGACGATCGCTGAGCTCACTTCGACGAATCATCGAACTCCATTCGACGATCTCTGAGCTCAACTTCAACGAGTCGTCGTACTCCATTCGACGATCTTCGAGCTCAGATCGAAGTTCTTGTCTCTAGTTTGTTTCCCAATCTCTGAGCTCAGTTCGACGATAGTAGAGCTCAGATCGACGCTTTCTGCTTCAGTCTAAGTCCAGTCTCTGAGCTTAGTTCAACGATAGTTGAGCTCAGGTCGACGTTTTTCTGGAGAGATCGACGTTTTTCAAGATTCAAATTCAGACTGTTATGGAATTATTCTCAGCATTTATGTCAAGGATCTTGTAGCCATTTCATTTAATCTAGAGCAAGTTTCAAGGGATTTTCAAAGGAATGTTTTATTGGACTTTCCTCCAGAAGACAAAATGCAGTTAAGTAAGTCATTTATGACAAGCTAACAGCTATCTTGGACAGAGAAATATTCTATTCAGATCTAAGGAATAAAAGATCAGTTTTTCATTTTTTCTGCTACACATCATCAACAACAACTCTTACAACAATCACAACAATAGAAAGAGAAAGAGTTGCAGATATTCTCAGTCTTAAAATTCTTACAAGAACACACATCATCAACAACAACTCTTACAACAATCACAACAATAGAAAGAGAAAGTGTTGCAGATATTCTCAATCTTAAAATTCTTACAAGAACACACATCACAAAAGGAGATCAATATTCTGAAATTTTCAGACCCCTCTTGATTCCAGTGTTCAAAGGCCATCATCATTCAAGACTCCAGACACCACACATTTCAGTTGCTGCTGAAATCATCTTTTGCTGGAGATCAAATCTTCTGAAGGTCTATCACCCTACTGCAAAGCTTCACTTCCTGAACAACTATAGAACTCAGGGGGAGCTTTGACAACATCCACTATCTTCTCTCAGATTGTTTACAGAGAAGATCATCTCATCCCCCCCGCCCTCTCTCTCTCTCTGCTGTAAAGGGTTTATCAAACTCCCTTCAAAAGTTTGTGCTGGTTTCTGAGACCTTGTCAAAACTCAGTGGTGGCAAGACATGTGATCAAAAAATCTGGTTTGATTTTTGAGTACCTTATCAAAAGCTCATTGGTGCCCAGGACACCTGATCAACTCATCCTGCATTGGATTCCTACCTAGGGTGGTAGAAGAGTGGATGTACCTAGATTGATTGGGGAACCACTATAGCTCCTTGTGTCTTCTGGTTGCTTACTTTCTTTTGTTTTCTAGCTGTGGTTTGTGATTGTTCTGTGATTGCTTTTGATTAGGTAGTTGCTGTGTTTACTTTATGTTATTTGCTTCCCTGTTCACTTAGGAATACAACAAGAGTTGTAAAATGTTTTTAGCAAGCACCACACTCTATTCACCCCCCCCCCCTCTAGAGTATATCAGATCTAACTTGCACTTTCACTGACCATGAGTTTGTGTTTTATGTGTAGATTCCAGTTCATGTTGAGCCGATGAGGGGCACTCCTACCCCTTCCATACCCACTCAATTCCAACAATCTGAGTTGGGGAAGACGCTCACCGCCATCCTCGATGCTTTTAGGACGCAACAACCTCCGGTGCAACAACAGGCTCCGGGTTCTAACTGGTTGAGCACCTTTCGGGCTACCTCCCCTCCCGCCTACCTCGGGATGGAGTCGGCCGTACGCACGGAGGAATGGCTAGACATGGTCCAAGAGCTATTTGCGGGGATCCGTTGCCCGGCCAACATGGCTGTATCATTGGCGGTGTCCGTCTTGGATCTACATTCTAAGAGATGGTGGAAGTCACTCATGGGCTCCACGTTCTAAGGACGAGGGTATACTGAGATAAGTTGGAGTGAATTCTCGGGTGTTTTCTTGGAGCACTTTATCCCTACATCGGCCCGAGATGAGCTTGAGCAGAGGTTTCTTCTACTAAAGCAGGGATCAAAGTCAGTTACGGAATACCAGCGGGAATTCCAGCATTTCGCAAGGTTTGCGGATTCTTACGAGTTGGATGACAGAGGTTATGCCAAGCATTTCTACAAAGGGCTGCGAGATCCCCTAAGACAGTACCTTTTGTTTATAGCGGATGGAAGCTTGGCGGAGATCATTGATATGGCGAAAAGATTGGAGGCGGACCAGTTGGGATGTAGTAAGAGGCATGCGGAGGACGTGATGGAAGCCGGCGCAAGCAATAGAAGGAGGCGGGACTTCAGAGGAGGAAGAGGATATCAAAGAGGTGGAGGCGTCCGCGTCCACCGAAACTATAGGGTGGAAAATCTGGTTCCGCAGCCGCCTGCATTGCCTCTACCACCACAGCATCAGTAATTTCAACAACCTGAAGGGCGTCATGGGCTGGTGTGCTTCGAATGCAACCAGCCGGGCCACATCCGACGTTTCTGCCCGCAGTTATTTGGGAACATCCCTCCCGCTCTTCCGTCGGCAGCTCCTCGAGGGCGGGTTCACATACGTGGTCGGGGACGAGGACCGCGAGTAGGTAACCTCGGCCCTGCTAGGGATCAAGTGTACGCGCTTGACATGGCGCAGGAATGGAATCCCCAAGATGTGATTGCAGGTATGATTTAATTAATTAATGAATTTTCATGGTCTAACTTGAATTGATTAAGACTTACTAGACACCTAGCAATAAGTTTTGGTTATTGGTACTTAGGCACCGTGATAATTAGCAGGAAGACGGCCTACGCGATGTTTGATACCAGTGCCTCACATTCCTTTGTGTCCGAGGACTTCATCAAAGACGTGGAGGGTGTATAGTACCTTACTGGCATAGCTCGACGAGTACGCCTTCCGGACGGCTCAGAGATGATCGCAACCGCCAAGTGCGAGTTGGAGTTTTTTTATTGATGGAAAGTTCTTTGATATGCCGGCCACGGTACTGAGAATGTCGGAGTTCGACATCATTTTGGGCAAGGCGTGGTTGGACTTGAACTTCGCGAGGATTGACTGCGCAGAGAAGAGAATCTATTTGAGACATGGAGACTCCAATGTCATCTTCCAAGGTATTGGCTTCGCGCTGCGTATGATATTATCTTCTGTTCAGGCTGTAAAGCCCCATTTGAAGGGGGACGAGGTCTTCATGATCTGGTTCAACTTGAAGGAAGAAGCTTTGGAAGTAAAGGATGTACGGGTAGTGCGGGATTTTCCCGAGGTATTTCCTGAGAAGCTGCCAGGATTGCCCCCGCATAGAGAGGTTGACCTATAGATTAATCTAACACCAGGTGCCAATCCTATATCCAAGCCTCCGTACCAAATGGCCCCGAAGGAACTCGTGGAGTTTAGAGTTCAATTGCAAGAATTGGTAGAGTCAGTGTTCGTTCGCCCCAGTTCATCACCCTGGGGAGCCCCTGTACTGTTCGTGAAGAAGAAGGATGGAACCCTGTAGTTGTGCATAGATTATCGGGAACTCAATCGGTTGACGGTGCGGAACACTTATCCACTACCTCGAATCGACGAGTTGTTCGATCAACTAGTGGGAGTGCATTGTTTTTTCCAAACTGGATTTGCGCTCTAGATACTATCAGTTGAGGATTCGTGAAGGGGACATCCAGAAAACGGCCTTCAGTTCAAGATATGGTTTGTATGAGTTCACGATAATGTCGTTTGGGCTCACAAATGCCCCTTCGGCCTTCATGAGCCTGATGAACAAGGTGTTTTAACCTTATTTGGATATCTTCGTCATTGTTTTCATCGACGAAATCTTGGTCTACTCAAAGACGGAGGAGGATCATGCCGAGTACCTTACCTTGGTGTTGAAGAAATTGAAGGAGCACGCCTTGTACGCCAAGTTTAACAACTGTGAATTCTAGCTTAAGGAGGTTTCTTTCATGGGGCATGTGATCAGTGGAGCAGGATTAGCAGTGGACCCAGCAAAGGTGCGAGCGTGAAAGAGTGGTTGCCCTTGAGGTCGGCGGCCGATGTGAGGAGTTTCCTGGGACTTGCCGGGTACTACCGCAAGTTCGTGAAAGGATTTTCAAAGGTTGCTCTTCCTCTTACTTCATTGACGAAGAAATGTGTGCCATTTGAGTGGACTCCCCAATGTGAAGCGGCGTTCTAAGAGCTGAAGGATATGCTTACCTCCGCCCCCATCCTTGCACTTCCATCTGGGAAGGAAGGATTTCAGGTTTACACTGACGCATCGTATCAAGGGATGGGAGCGGTACTGATGCAGCACGGGCTCGTGATCGCATATGCTTCAAGATAGTTAAAGAAACATGAAATTAATTACCCGGTCCACGATTTGGAGTTGGGAGCAGTGGTGTTCGCCTTGAAGGTCTGGAGGCATTATCTATGTGGCGTCCATTGCGAGATCTTTTCCGATCACAAAAACTTGAAGTATGTCCACACTCAGAAGGAGTTGAACCTGAGACAACGACGGTGGTTGGAATTTCTATGTGAGTATGAGTTCACCATGAACTACCACCCCGGGAAAGCGAACTCGGTAGCCGATGCATTGAGTAGAAAAGTGTCAGGCTCTAGCCCAGAGTCTCGGTTGATGAGTATGGAGTTGGCTCGGATGATTGAGGAGTTGGACATTACTTTAGTATAAAGGCTCCTTCGGCATAGTATACAGAGTATTTGGCAAGCATGAGCATAGTTTTTGATATCCGGGACCGGATTTGGGTGGAGCAAGAAATGGATGCGGCCTTGGCCCCGACAATCAAGGCAATTGAAGATGGGACCACCGATGAGTACACACTAAAAGACGGCCTCATTTACTTTCGCGGACGGCACTATATTCCTAAGGGCGGCAAAATCCGGGAGGATATCTTGAGAGACGCACATAGCTCTCAATATTCAGTACACCCGGGTATTGCCAAAATGTATGCCGGCTTACGAAAGACCATGTGCTGGTAGGGAATGAAGAAAGATGTTCGTTACTATGTTACACATTGTGAAGCTTTTCAAAGGGTGAAAGCCGAATGTAAGAGTCTCGGTGGTTTGTTGCAGTCGTTGCGCATTCCCGAGTGGAAGTTTGAGGATATCTCCATGGACTTCGTCCATGGGCAACCCCTCTCCCGCTCTGGGAATGATTCAGTGTGAGTTATTGTTGATCGACTGACAAAGGTGGCCCGGTTCATCCCAATGAAGAAGGAAGCGCACATGGACGTTTTGGTACGCATCTTTGTGGAGCAATTCGTA
The DNA here is from genome assembly GCA_039583875.1 of Platanthera guangdongensis. Classification (NCBI taxonomy): domain Eukaryota; kingdom Viridiplantae; phylum Streptophyta; class Magnoliopsida; order Asparagales; family Orchidaceae; genus Platanthera; species Platanthera guangdongensis. The sequence goes on along the minus strand of CM077158.1, from coordinate 166,464,929 downwards.
CGGTATCATGGCGTACCCAAGACAATTGTTTCGGATCGGGATGGCCGGTTTACTTCCAAGGAGTGGATGGCGGTACAGGCGTATTTGGGCTCGCGCCTAACCTTTAGTACCGCATTTCACCCTCAGACGGACGGGCAGTCTGAGCGGACCATCAAAACATTGGAGGATTTATTGAGGTTATGTGTGCTGGACAGAGGAGAGTCGTGGGAAGGACTCTTGCCCCTAGTGGAATTCTCCTACAATAATAGCCATCAGGTGAGCATCGGCATGGCGCCCCATGAAGCCCTTTATGGAAGGTGCAAGAATCCCTTGTCTTGGGTGCAGGATGAAGATTCGAAGGCATTGGGAAATGAATATATAGATGATACTGATATGACGGTCAGTTTGATACGGGATCACATGTTGGACGCTCAAAGTCGGCAGGCGAAGTACTACAATGCAAAGAACTGGATGGTGGAATTTCAAGTGGGTGATAAAGTGTTCCTCAAGATTCGGCCGATTCATGGAGTGTCGCGGGTTCGTGGAGTGAAAAAGCTCAGCCCAAGGTATGTTGGGCCTTATACCGTACTGCAAAGGATTGGCTCGTTGGCCTATCGATTGGAATTACCACCCGAGCTGGAGAACCTCCATGACGTGTTCCATGTGTCGTCGCTTCGAAAGGCGTTGTTGTAGTCCGATCAATATACCCCCTTTGCTGATGGTGCTGTGGCGTCCGATAGGTCTGTATGATTAGAGCCGGTGTGGATCGTGGATAACGAGACACGAATGTTTCGCCGCAAAAGTGTTCCCTTGGTGAAGGTGCTATGGTCTAATCATGGGAAGGAGGAGTACACATGGGAGCCAATGGATTTGATGCAACAATGCTACCCATAGTTGTTTGCTCAAGGTAATTTTATTTAAAAGCATATTGTATTTTCTGTTATGTTTTTATCCCTATAGCCTAAGCCTGATTTCGGGGACGAAATCTTTTATTTTGTTTATAGGATTTGTAACGTCCCGAATCGCACTAGGCCCCTCGTGCGTGTTTTTGAGTCAGGAGAGCTAACTAGGGTTCATAGGGAGTGCTGACAATAGGGCAGCACATGTGAAAAGGAGGAGAAATCAGTCAAGCATAGGACACAGGTCGTGACACGGGCGTGTCCCTACCCGTGTGAGAGTGGCCGACTCTCGAGTCGATGACTTGAGTATGTCCAAAGAAGGACACAGGTAGTGACACGGGCGTGTCACTACCTGTGTGAAGTGACACAGGTAGAGACATGGGCGTGTCCCTACCCGTGTGCATGTGCGTCGAGTTTAACTCGACGAGGCGTGTCGGGATCGACGAGGTGTGTCGACATCATATGACACGGGTAGCGACACGGGCATGTCCCTACCCGTGTATCATCATGTCGAGTTGAGCTCGACGAGGCGTGTCGAGATCGACGAGGTGTGTCGACATTGTATTACACGGGTAGCGACACGGGCATGTCCCTACCCGTATATATTGAGTTACACTCGACAGAGCGTGTTGAGATCGACGAACTACGTGTCGAGATCGATGAATTGTATGACACGGGTAGCGACACGGGCGTGTCCCTACCCGTGTGCCGTTGTGTCGAGTTGGTTCGTCGAAATGTATCCAGAGAAGGACCCGGCCAGGGAACACGACCGTGTCATGTGGACACGGGTCGGGACACGTCGTGTCCCTGCCTGTGTCAAGTATTGAACAGACACGGAAACTGTCGTTGCCATTTTGCCCAAGCAGGGCACGGGTAAGGACACAGGCGTGTCCCTACCCGTGTCACTTTTAATATATAAGGGGAAGAGAAAACCCTAGCCGTTTTCATGTTCACTTAAACCATATTTTCTGAGAGAAACTCCTGTTGAGAGAAGGAAGTTGTTGGATCTAGTTGTAGAGGAGAAGATCCGCCGTCGTCGTGAGGGAGTAGATGCCGCCAAGAAGAGTTACACGATCCATGGCCGGAATTAGTGGAAACGCCGGAAATGAGGTGAGTTCCTACCCTCTCCATTGGTGCTAGATCTGTAGATATATAGGCGAGATGTTGATTTGGTAGAGTCTTGACTTGTGAGAAGATGTTTTCTCTAGGATGAGGCCGATCTAGGGCTTGTGCCCTTGGTTAGTGGTGTCTTCAACCTCTCCGATCTTCTATGTGGAGATGGGGGATGGTTTTGTGAACAGTAAAGGCCTCACTAGGGTGAATAAGGGTGGAGGAAATTTCTGGAGGAGATTTGTGAGGATCGACTTGAGGAGGAAGATGAACCGATGCCGTTCGTTCCGCCTCAAGATGCGTGATGAATCTGTATTCTGCGCGCAGCGATATTCTAGGACATTTTTATGAAGGATATGTCCAGATCTGGGCTTTCAACTAATCACGCAAGCTGAAGCCCTTGAAAATACCTTTCCAACCAGTGGCTGCACGACTTCAGGCGACGTTTGTAGCCACGGGAAAGTCTGAACGAAGATGGTGTTCAATAAATTCTGCATGCAGAAATTGTGTTCTGTACGCAGCGGACCTCAAGGCTGGTTTCCAATAGGATACACTCAAATCTGGGTTGAGGTCTGAATACAAAAGTTGTAGCCCAAGGAAAGACCTTTCCATCGAGGGGTTACACGTCTTCACCGGATTCAAGTAGCTTTGGGAATCTCCGGTCGAATTTGCTACCCAGATTTACTCTCCACCTAAATTCTGGGCTTATATAATATGGATTTGGATTCGGTGAAATTAATATTGCAAGTTACTTGGCTTGGATGAACTATTTTATGATTAATCATTTTAGTTGCATGATTGATGAAGTTTATTAATCAGATTTCATATAATCCAATTGTGAAGCAAGCTTACTTAAACGAATTGACTTGATAGAAATTGATAGATGGTTATATGCGCATCATGTTTATATTATGTTGTCATCATTTGGAAAGTCATGTAGAAGAATAAATTATGGCCATGAGTATGTTTGATTAATGGAATGAGTTTAGTAGTCCAATACTTAGAGCATCGTCTCCCTACAGGTAGTATTGTGAGAGGATGTAAGTGCGGTGTTGACCGTCACTTGTTTGGTTTGTGTTGAGATAAGGTATGGATGGATGGTTGGGCTTTGTCCTCGTGTTTACTTCCGAGTCCCCTTCCATGTTATGGCGATGAGGCATTTGCATGCGGTATGAGTCGACACGCGGTGTCGTAATCCTGGGTTAAGGATAGTGTGGCAGGTCTACGTAATCGCCGATCGTCACACCGACGGGAGTTGACAGTTAGACTTTGGGCGGTTGGGCTGTGTCCTCGGTGTTCACGTCCCGGGGCCCCTTCCATTTCAAGTAAACGGTTGGGTTGTATCCTTTTGCCAGTTCGGGCTGTGTTCTGGGTGCACATCTACCCAAGACCCCGCTGGGTCATAGTACGCATGGGCTCCATTGTTGTGTTCTTAGCGTTGAGGCATACGGAGGCCTAGGTGAAGTAGTGTGGATACCTGCCTAGTAGTAGAAGTGCCCGTTCTACTGTCACCGCCTGGCCACGACGTCTGATGCCTGAGAGGTTAGGTACATGCTCGAAAAGTGGGAACTACAGTCTATGTCGACATGGCAGTTGCATGTGTGTGAGCATGGGTGAGTCATTGCATAGCATACATAGCATTTCATAATATTGCACAACAAGATCCTCATCGTATAAGTTTGTATGGGCACTCCTATACAATGAATTACCTTTTGTAACCCGATCCTTAACTTATAAGCTTGTATAAGCATCCTTATAAGTTAAGTTACTTTCCTGCTACTGATACCTTACTTGTTAGTTTGCTATGGCTCTTATAAAACTGCTAGAGTATGATACTGTTACACTTACACTATTTCAACCTACTTGTGCTTCTTTACTCTTGCATATATATATTATCCCTATTCCTTCTCTCCGCCCGGTGCCGAGGAGTCGCCGGGGGAGCGGATGTGAAGCCACTTAGTCATTTCAACTAACGGTTTCTACGTCTTCCTTTTTAGGAGGTCACGACGCATGTAGACTAGTCGCAGACTACGCAGCAGTACAGCCAGGCCAGGACGACAGGGCCTGAAGTGACGGTGCTGTTGTTACCGTCGGTCACAGATGTGAGTGTTGAGAGGTTTTGATGTAGCCACTTTTTGGGCAATTTCTATTGCTGTACTCTGATTTGTAGAAGCATGTTTTAGCTTCTATATTTTGATGGACTATTTGGACCTTACTACTTAGTGTGGATTTGACTTTTTCGTGCTTATATTTTGGTTGGGTTGGCATGTTTATATTGATATTGGTTGTAGCTGGCGGAATAGGCGTCTTGTGGTACAGGTTAGCCCATGTGCTAATGCTACCGCAAGACGGCTGTTCCTTGCATAAGGCCCCCCTTCGTGCCGTGTTTTGGGGTCCGGGACGGGGGGGGGGGGGGGGTCTTACAACTGATATATGAAATACATCATGTAGACCACTAAGCTCCACGAACAGCTTCAACCGGTACGCTGCTTCACCAATCCGCTCCAGAACCTCAAAAGGTCCAAGGTACCTCGGTCTTAGCTTCTTCAAGCACCGCACCCGCGAAACAACCTTGAACGGCTTTATCTTCAAGTACACCCAATCTCCAACAGGGAACTCCAAGTTCCTGTGCTTGGCATTATAGTACTTAGCTTGGCGGTCCTGAGCGATTAGCAACCTCTCCCGAATGGTTCTTACCAAAGAAGTAACATCCTCCACCTCTAGTCGCTTATACAACTTTGATTCACCTGTTTCCAACCAGGACAACAGCGTGCGACATTTTCTACCATAAAGAACCTCGAAGGGTGCCATTTGAATGCTTGCCTGGTAGCTATTGTTGTAAGCAAATTCCATAAAGTATAGGTGATCTTCCCATTACTTTCCAAAGTCCAGGACACACATGCGAAGCATATCTTCCATTGTCCTACTGAACCTCTCGGTCTGCCCATCCGTTTGGGGATGAAAGGCTGTGCTAAAAATCAGCTTTGTTCCCAACATTTGCTGCACCAGCCTCCAATCATTGGACGTGAATCGCCCATCACAGTCACTCACGATGCTGCGGGGCACACCATGAATCCGTACAATATTATCCACATATTGCTTTGCCAATTTCTCAACCAGATCATCCTTCTTATGCGGAATGAAATGCGACACCTTCGTTAGACGATCTACGACCACCCAAATGGCGTCGTTCCCCTTTTGCGACCTTGGCAACCCGTGCACAAATTCCATAGTAATGTCGTCGAACTTCCACTCCGGAATAGGCAAGGATTTCAAGAACCCTCCAGGCTTTTGGCATTCCGCCATCACCAAGGCGCAAGTTTGACACTTCGCCACGTAGAGCGCCACATCATTTTTCAGTCCTGGCCACCAGAACAATTTCTTAACATCGCGGTACAACTTCGTGCTCCCCGGGTGAATTGAGTACTTGGTATGATGCGCCTCGTACAACAATTCCACCCGCAAATTGCCCACGCTTGGGACGCACAGACGACCGTCTTTCCAAAGTAATCCATCCTCCACAACGAATTGGGAATTTGACCCATCATGAGTTGCTTAATGTGGACATCCATATCCAACGTTTGCGGAATCCAATCAGCCAGGTCATATTGGACTTCAGTCCAATTCAATACTGCTTCAGCACTTGATTGCTTATCGACACAAAAGATCTCCAACGCCTCCAACTCCTGAACCAACTGCTCGTCATGGACCGACAGCCAATTGGCTTGAGCTGGGGCACGGCGACTCAACACGTCTGCCACCGCATTTCCTTTATCAGGCACGTAGTGGATCTTGAATGTATAGTCCCCCAGGAACTCCGTCCATCTAGGCTGCCGCATGTTCAGATCTTTCTGATCAATCAAATACTTCAGGCTCTTGTGATCGGTGTAGATATCAATCTTTACACCGTACAAATAATGTCTCCACAGCTTCAAGGCAAAAATCACGGCCGCTAACTCAAAGTCATGGACCGGATAGTTCCTCTCGTGCACCTTCAGCTGTCTCGAGCCATATGCTATAACACTTCCATGCTGTAACAGCACACAACCCAAACCACTGCTTGAAGCATCACTATAAATCTCATAACCATCAGTCCCACTCGGCGAACTCAACACAGGCGCCGTGGTGAACCGACATTTCAACTCCTCAAAAGCTCGCACGCACTCCGGCGTCCAAACGAACTTCTGCTCCTTCCTCGTCAAAGTAGTGACAGGTAACGCTATCTGCGAGAAGTTCTCTACGAAGCGCCTATAATAGCCGACAAGCCCCAGAAAACTCCGGACTTCCGCTACCGTAGAAAGCTCAGGCCACTCTTGTATCGCACCAATCTTCGTTGGATCCACTGCAATACCTTCCCCACTCACTATATGACCGAGGAACGCCACTGAGGACAACCAAAACTCGCTCTTCGAGAACTTGGTGTACAATTGATTCCTCCTTAGCGTCTCCAAAACCAAATGAAGATGCCTGAAGTGATCATCCTCACTCTGCGAGTACACCAAAATATCGTCGATGAAGATGATCACAAAATGGTCCAAGTACTCCCTGAAGGACCTGTTCATCAAATCCATGAACACTGACGACGCATTCGTCAGCCCAAACGGCATGACCGTAAACTCGTAATGCACGTATCTTGTACTGAATGCTTTCTTAGGGCTATCACTCTCCCTTATCCTCAGCTGATAGTAACCCGACTTGAGATCCAACTTAGAGTACACCGTCGACCCGACCAACCGATCAAAAAGATCATCGATCCTTGGGATTGTGTACTTGTTCTTTTTCGTTAGCTTGTTTAACTCCCGATAATCAATACAGAGTCTCAAGCTTCTGTCCTTCTTATTTACAAAGAGGACCGGTGCACTTTAAGGCGACGAACTTGGATGCACAAACCCTTGCTCCAACAACTCTTGAAGTTGCACCTTTAGCTCCGCCATTTCCTTAGGCGCTAGCCGATACGGAGATCATGACACAGGCTTCGCACCTGGCACTAGCTCAATAGTGAAATCTATCTCCCGTTGAGGCGGGGCTCCAGGAAGATCTGCGGGGAACACATCAGGGTACTCAGCTACCACTGAAATACTATCCAACGTAGGCTTTGGCTTTGCAACCTCCACTAGTGTAAAGACCAGTTCTGCACCGGTACGAACCGCCTTCACCACCTGAAGTGCAGATATCAACGTTTTGATCGACACCTTCAAGCCCGTGAAAGTCGTCTCACAACCTGATTCCAATTTGACTTCCTTGTCACCGCAATCAATATAGGCTTGCTGCTCCGAGAGCAAGTCCATGCCAAATATAATGTCGAACTTCACCAATGGTAGTAACGATGCTTGTAGATCGAACTCTTGATTCCCAATACGAATCTTAACACCGCAGACTTTATCCACGAGCATCGAACACCCATTCGGTAACAACACATCCAACTTGTCCTTTGTCATCGAAGAAGGTACTCCGATGCGCGATATAAATCCTTCGGACACAAAGGAGTGTGAAGCTCCCGTATCAAAGAGTGCTCTCGCCGGAAACTCACAAATCAAAACAAATCCTAAAAAAGCAGTGGTAAGGTAACATATGCATAACAAGTATTTAAAGAAACTTAACTTGCTACGAATTAAACAGTACCTGTCACCATATCTGCTTGTTTGATGGCCTCCTTTTGGCCATGATTATAAACCCTTGGTTGAGCCGAAGCGTAATGGGATGCGGTTGACGCCACCCCCTTGCCCTTCTCTTCATAAGTTGCTCTCGGCTTTCTCTCGGACTTGGGACGTCCAATCCAACAATCACGGGCAAAGTGCCCCGGCTTCCCACAATTAAAACATGCACCCGGGGTCCGACCCGTAGTCGCCCCAGAAGCACCGGAAGAAGGAGCTGGACCCGAAGTCCAAGGCTTCTTAAAGAATTTACGGTACCCAGACTTTGAGGTAGTCGGCACCTTGAACTCAGATTTCTTATCACCCAAGCTTTTCTTCGCTTGAACATTCTTCATGTCCTTCTCCAAGGACCGGGCCGTGTTGACTAAGGTCAAGAAACCCTGCGTCATCGGCCCCTAGAGTAGTAGCCTCAAGTCATCTCTTAGACCTTCATAGAAACAGTTGGTCTTACGCTCCTTATCCACGATGATAGATCTAGCATACCGACCCAACCTAGTAAACTCGTGGAGATACTTATCCACGCTACTCACTCCTTATACCAACCTCTAGAACTCACTCTCCAAAGCTATCATCTGAATCGAATGGAGATACCTAGCCAAGAACAGTCTCGAGAACTCCTCCATCGAGACATCTGTAAGTTGCCTACCCATCAATAGATGCAGCTCCAAACACTCCCACCACAGCCTAGCATCTCCATCCAACAGGAACGTAGCTATAGTGGTCATCTGCCACTCCTTTGTCTCCATCGCTGTCAAGACTCTCTTCACACGGGAGAGCCAGTCTTCAGCTTGAGATGGGGTTCCCAACCCCAAGAATACCGGAGGATTAAAGCTCATGACATGTTTGAGCTGTCTCTCGGTTGCCCTCCTTGGTACCAATGGCTCCAATACTACTGGCTCCACTATTCTCGACTCAACCTCTGGAAGAGGTACCTTCTCCATCGCAGGAGCGGACTGCTGCATTTGCCTTGTAGACTCCGCATTTATCACGGCGAACACTGCTTCGACCACCAATCGTATGGTCTCAGCCGATGGAGGTGTTGCAGGAGCATCATTTGGTGCACTGCTAGCCTCAAAAACTCGACGTTCCGACGGCCCAGCACCGCTTCTGGTCACCTATAGTGGTACAAAACACCATTAAGCGACCGAACAAAATTGCAAACAACAATTATAGGAACACTCAGGTTCCCCAAACACGTGTATTTTCATTCCTAAGTGGACATTCATGGGTTCTTTTGCTGTTATAATGATGACGCACACACATGTGCTCACCACCCCTTAAAATTATTCACCCATAAATTCATTTTAAGCATGACCAAAACCAGTAGTCTGATACCAAATTTTAACACCCCCTATCCGTCGTATAGCATATAGCAGTAGGTCCGGTCGAGGCCCGTCGCCATATACCACAGACAAACCGGGTGGTTACTCAATGGAAACCATCCAACCAATCCAACGTCCTACACGAAGCATTCTAGCGGAAGCAGTTTAAAATTGTTGCATTAAGAAAGAACCCAACACCAACTTGAATGTCCACTAATACACCAAAATGAATGAAGTACAAATACACAAGTACAGGACTTATGGCCTTACAATGTTTTCCTCCAAGTACATGTTTTCAAACCTCAGCAAGCAGGCCGGCCATACATGAATAAACGAAAACACTCCAAATTAGGCATTCGAGGGCCGGCTCAGCAACTTGGGCTTTAGCCCGCTATTTTCCGCTCGGCTCCGCAGCACCTGCAAGCACAATCCACCATAACGGTGGCAAATCAAAGCAACGGTCAGCCATGCTGACCAAATTATAACGATCCTGCCCCCAATTCGGGGCGGCGATGCTCCTTCCCTGCACTTTATTAGCATAACCAAGCAGTATATAAATACATTGCATCACAGGCGTAGGAACGCACGGCCACACACTCCATGCACTCAGGGCACATTCTCGGTGAACCGGTCAATGTCACGTCACTTTAAGCCATAGACACCCCAGTCTCACCATCGCCACTTTGACGGCCACACTATGAGCAATTTGTCTACCCGGCATGGGTCACGTCAATTTAAGTAATAAACCGCTGAGGTCCCTCATCTACGCCAACAGCAAGTATCACGTACCCTTAGGTCGCTTTAACCGAACGACATAGAACGGGTACGGTTCCATCTAACCCGTGCTCACATTGCAACGACAATTTAAGCAATATGCGCAGGTCAAACTTCTCCCGAGTCACGTTTCCGTTACACACTTCACATAACCCGGTTATGTTTAAGTTGGCTCCCAGGCTACCAAGTTTGCAGAATCACGCATCTGCCCAGTTTTCCGGGTGCACCTTGGGGTTAATCCCCAAGGCTCCCTATTGCAATCTACCACGTAGAAAACCCGAAAAACACACAATCTCACGGATACTTCTCTGGCCATTTATGCAATGTAACATCACTGATCCAGACCAACTTGTCTGGGTAGTCTTCACACGTCATGCCTATATCTGTTCTCTGTTACGGACTCTACACAATGGGTACTTTACATATCTACCCGAAGGAACACCTCAAACTCACCGCAAACTCACGAGAGCGGTCTTCCTATGCAAAAGAAGTAGAGCTTCACATGCTCAAGTAGAGAATCGTTACCCTAGCGTTCTTCCTTTGCGCCATGGAAATATAAGCGGATGAAAAGCACCGCACTCTCCTTGCTTCCGTAGATCCGAAGTCGTTTCGCGATTTGGAGCTCCGAAGCTCCGTCGGTGACCAGATCTAGGCTTCTTCTTCCTCCTTTTCTCTCCCCTCTCTCTTGACTTTGAAAGAGAACCACTCAGGTGAAATGAGGGTTTCAAAGGCCCAATCCCGGGTATATCCCAGTAGGAACAACCCCCAACCGTCGGATCCCAAAATAAGGAAACCAATGGCTATGATTCGTTCCTGAAAAGTAAAACCTGGGCCGAACACGGCCTGCGACACGCCCGTTTCCAGGGCCGTGTCCCTCATTCGCCGTCAAAATCAACACGTTACGAAAATTACACGGGTCCCGACATGCCTGTGTTTAACCTGACACGCCCGTGTTCAAACTGACACGGCCGTGTGGCTGGCCATGTGCCCCCCTCGATACAGCCCTGAAAACAACCCGAGACTCACACTGGTCTTTGACACGCCTGTGTCCTATTTGACATGCCCGTGTCAAACCCAAACACGTCTGGGCTCCAGGCCATGTTGACTGTCTCTACACTTCATCGAGCAAAGTTCGTCGACTACCCAACACGGCCTTGGACACGCCCGTGTCCTAGGCCGTGTTCCCTGTCTCGACACAACGTCGAGCGAAAATGTCGACTCTCCAAGCCGATTGTCGACACGGGCTCGACACACCTTGAGACATGCCCGTGTCTCAGGTCGTGTTCCCTGCCTCGACGCATCGTCGAGAGAAAATGTCGACTCCCCAGACCGATCCTCGACACAGGCTTGACACGCCCAGGGACACGCCCGTGTCCCAGGCCGTGTGCCCCCTGCCAAATACCAGATTTGGCCCAAAACGCCTCACGCGCTCTTTTGAGTTTCAGGACATTACAAGTGTGCGGGGAGGAAAACTCCTGAAAGATACCTTGGCTTTCATATAATTTTGTCATGGCACCGGACTCAAACTCCTTTTTGTGGTCACTTCTGATTTTGACCACTGAGCTGTCCAATTCATTCCGAATTTGCCGGACAAAATTAGTGAAAGAATCGAAGGTGTCTGACTTGTGTTTTCGAAAGAACACCCAAGTGAAACATGTGTAGTCATCAATGATTACTAATGTATAGACCTTACCTCCTAAGCTGTGAATAGGCATAGGAACGAATCAGTCCATATGAAGCAAGTATAAGCTTCGTGAAGAATCTTTCTAAGCAATACCCTTGAAGGTAGCCCGTATGTGCTTACCGATTTGATAGGAGTGACATGGGCTCTTTTTAAGGGAATTAATGATGGGGGCATCGCGAACTAAGTTGTGAGAAAATAGCATATTTAAGGTTTTAAAATTAATATGTGTTAATATCTTGTGTTACTGGTCATAAAGAGACGTACTACTTTTTGCCATAAAACACACTGGGGTAGAATTGTCTAAGCAAAGGAAATTTAAACAGAAAATATTTCTGCTCCTAGTACCTATTAAGAACATCTCCAAATTTGCAGACGACTTCATCAAACACTTGTCCCTGCAAAACTCAACGATGTAGCCTCTGTCACATAGTTGACTTATTCTTATGAGATTGTGGTGTAATCCCTCAACATAAGCAATGTCGGTGAAAGAGACTATGCTATTGTAAATCATACAGAAACCTTTTGTTGTTCCCCTATCTGAACCTCCAAATATGACTTTTGGTCCATCTTTGACTGGGGTAAAGTCATGCAAAAGGCTTCTTGTCCCGGTCATGTGCCGAGAGCATCTACTGTTCAAATACCAGATCAGAGTTCTATTAGCCTTTGAACATACCTGCAAAAACATATCATTTTACCTTAGGAACCCAAACGTATTTGGGTCCTTGGTTCCTAGTCAGCTGAACACCACTAGGAACATTAACCTTGCGAGTGTTTGGTCTCACATAGCTAATTCATGGAGTTACAAATTTGACAGGGTTGTACCAACAATCTGCGCCAAAGTGATCAATTTTGCCACAACACCAACAGTCAAACCTGCTGTACCTCCTTTTGTACTCCTGCTTTGGCCATTGAACATGAGGTCTAGCAAGGGTAGAATTCTTAGATATGGAGGCCTCCTAGTTGCAGCATACACAAGGGGTTCCCATCTCTTTAGACTTAGGCACAACAGATTTAGCTTTCAGTGCATTCTTATTGTTATGGTCATGTACATATGGACCATAACTCTTCATCTGAATCTCCTCAAATGGTGCTTTGAACACGTTGGCACTAGGGCTGAGCATATTATTCGAAACTTGAAAGTCGCTCGAAAATCGTTCGAAAATTGAATCGAATCAGAATCGGTTAAAATTGATTCGACTCAATTTGAGTCGATTCAATTTGACTCGAATCTTATTTCGAGTCGATTTCGAGCCAGCCCTGAATCGCTCGAAATAAGATTCGAATCAACCCGAATTAATTAAAAAAATTATATATTTATTAATATATTCTTATTTTAAGATTAAAAATAACAAAATTTAAATCTAAATAAAAAGAATGGAGACTTTAAATGTTTCATTTGCTAAATTTACAGGTTGCCTCATTTAATTTTGAGCAAACTATAAATAAAATAAAAAATTACTCAATTTCGAGCCGATTTGATTGGATTTTGAGCCAACCCGATTCGATTTCGAGCCGACTCGATTCGATTTCGAGCTGACTCGGAATCGGGTCATTTCGAGTCAAGCTGACTCGACTCGAAATCAATTTCGATTTCGAGTCGATTTTGAGCCGAGTTCGAGTCGAAAATTTCGATTTCGAGCCGAGCCAAAATCGCACGAACTCGACTCGATATCAGCCCTAGTTGGCACCAAAGTCACGGGATGGGTCCATCCCCGGTGTCTGCTCTTGGGCTCTATATGAGTAGGCCTTGCATGATGACCATAGGACGACTCAAAGTGAAACTTATTCGTTAGGAAGATTACCTTCTTGAACGACGGTTGACTCATGGGTACTTTCCCCTTTTCTTTGGCTCTAGACTTCTTGGTAGCCTTTGTAACACCCCAAATTTGGGATCCTGTGCTGTTCGAGGAAATTCAGGGATCGTCGAAAGGTCGTTCGACTAAAGTCGAGCTTCGGTCGCTCGATGAAAGTCGAGCTTCGGCCGCTCGACAAAAGTCGAGCTGCGACCTTCGTTGAACTCATGGCCGCTCGATGAAAGTCGAGCGGTGGCCGCTTAACGAAAGTCGAGCTCGGGGCTTTTCGTCGAGCGCAGCACTATCCGTCATGTATGGGTTCATCGAGCTCATGACGTTTCGTCGAGCTGGGGGATTTTTGTCGAGCTCGGCACTATTTATCTAGCTGAGGGCATTTCGTCGTGCTCGAGTCTTTGGCTGTTCGTCGAGCTCTCGACGGTTTGTCGAGACTAAGCCGATCGACGAAGCCTTAATCGTTCGAAGAAATGCATAATGGAGGGTTCTTTAGATCTTTTTCTTAGCCGTTCAATTTAACTTCAAGCTCGATCCAGGACCCTAGGATCTTCTGCCCGACAGGTTTTAGTAGGGCTGAACGGTTCTCTCCCTCACTTGTTCTCATTTTGGATTTGACCTAGGGTTTGAGAGAGAGTGAGTTTGGAGGAGGGAGAGAGGAGCTTTCTCCGCCATTAACGGAGCTGCAGATCTCTGATCGTAGTTCCGAGGCCAGATCCGCAAAGAGGACTCAAAGGCCCACGTTTTCATCCGTGCAAGACAAGGGCTTCATGAATAGAAAGAGGGGTCGAATGGTAACGACACATCTCCTCTCGGTTTTTTAGGATGCGTGCATGACATCTACACTTTTCTCATTTTCTTTCAAGCATTTTTGGAACCGAATTTCTCAAGTGAGAGGGATTCGGGTTACCATGGTTCAAGAGGAGCCACAGAGTCAATTATGTCAATCTCCAGCATGATATTGCATTAATGATCCGCTCCGCTAGTTGATTAGGCATTGTGGGTAAAGCCGTAGTCGCGATCGATAGTCTGACTCTGTGATGTTGCATTGCGAACCTTAAAGATTTTGTAGAAATCCATTAGCGGCAAGATGCTGTCTGTGATGATGTTTTTCCCCCTTTCTCATGGGAGTATGTGGGGCCGGAAACAGACCGAGTGGAAATTAGAGTACATGCGGGGGCCCAGGGATGGTATGGTACAAGTGTCGGAATAGGGTGGGGAAGGCATGAGATTGTGATATGAGAAGGAGTTGTTTGTCTCTGTGTTCGACTGGATATCCCGTAACGTTGCAACGTCATGTGTGGAGAGTGTCCCTGCGAGACAAGTCTCCTTCTGTAGAACTGATGATAATGCCAAGCTCATGACAACCCAAATGATACCAGCTAGGTCTCGTCGGGTCTCCTTTGGCGGACTTGGTCCCGATTTTGGAGTCGGGCCTGGGTCGTCACGAACGGGTGGGGTCTAGCAAGGGTTCTTAACATCAGTTTGTTTGTTTGAATGGTGGAACCATAACATAAGAGGTCAGAGTTTGCAGGCAAGCCCGGGTTATGAGACCCACGAGCGAGTGGGGCCTTGGCAAGTCTTCCGAGTAGCGGTTGAATGCCATTTGAGGGAAATTAGAGTACCCTTGTGTTTGCGGCTTGAATGCCGAAGGGGAAAATGGAAGTACATGATTGATGATGCGTGATGACGCGTTAGATTCATACGCTTTATGGTTCCTTCGGTGAAATCTAGGTTTGCATACATGCTACATAATTGTCCACCCTTTATTACTTGCTCAACGTAGAAACATGCTTGTTTCTTGGGACATCCAAACATATTTCTAGCTTTATATATTATTTTTTAATGCATACGAAGTGCTGACCTGCAGGGTGATGTAGTCACCCAGGGTCCGCTAGGGGTGGCCAGGAGGAGATGTGTTGGTTATACAGTTGGGGTCAGCCTTTGCTGACCCACATGACTACAAATTTTTACAGGGCAAGGATCGCAAGCAGCAGCAAGCTCGCTGGCCAAAAAGGCCTAATCCTCATGATGTGAACCTTTAGTTGCTTATGTATTGATGATATGATATGATCCTTGACTTTTATTCCTTCTTGCATGACGAGGTAGCCTAGGAGTGCTTTTGAAAATTGATAGGATTGTTTTTGAATTTTGGACTCTCGTTGTGTAAGACCTTAAGGCTATTTTGATTCTCCTAGTTTTGTGGAAAACTTCTACTTTTGGTTGTTTGTTTCCGCTATTTAATTCTGAGTTTTGAGTTGGGTAGACTTATATTATCTTTAATGCTTAAGTTGTGGCATTATATGTTGTGGGTCCCCGACCAGACCCCTATTATACGGTCATTACAGTGGAGGTGTTACAATTTGGTATCAGAGGGAGGTTAGTGTCTCGGGCAAAGATTCGTGGTCGAATGTCGTCATCGGATCGCGTAATGAAGTTATCCACCTAGGCGTATTGCAGGACTATGAGTGTCCTTTTGTCTAGTTGTACGACTAGAAGCTGATTTTTTTCTACTTTGCTTTTGTGAAGGGTGCAAGAGACGAGGCGGAGATGTCGAGGCCACGATAAGAGCCATCAGTGAGCAGTGCTTCTGCTCAGGGTCCTTTGGGCATGGGGGTAACCCCGGCCGATTTTTGTCACATTCTCGCAGAAGCAATGGTGGCAGCCCAGGCTACCGTAGCAACACAAGTTGTGACCACGGTTGCGCAGGAAGCAACTCCTGCTACCCCCCGATGCGACAATAGTCGTACCAGACGGAGGAGCCAGGCAAGCAGAGCTATTAGCAGAAAGAGTGGTTGCCAGACATGGAGAATGACAAATGAAATATTTTCTAAGCTTCCATCCTCCAATGTTCAAGGGTGTCGACATGCCAAACGATGCAGAGGATTGGTGGGTGTGGACTCAAGAACTGCTGAGGGCGGCCGAGACGCCGGTAGAGATGCAAGCTGAGTTTGCATGTTTCATGTTGGAATGTGATGCCAAGCTGTGGTGGGTGAGCCATAGCGGTCGCTAGTTTCCTAGTCGTACCCCGACCATAGAGGAGTTCGGTAATGCTTTCTTAAAAAAGTACATTCCTGCATCGATGAGGTTAGCCTTTCAGAGGCAATTTCTGCACTTAGTGCAGTGGGACAATAAGGTGGATGAGTATGTTTAAGAGTTTACTAGGTTGGGTCATTATGCTAGAACGACCATGGCTGATGATGTGGAGAGGGACAACCTCTTCTACCATGGGCTGAGAGAGAATCTGAGACAACCCCTCATATCAATGAAGAATGATTGTTTCAATGAGCTGGTTGAGGCTGCCAGAATGTTGGAGAGCAATTTACAGCGAACCCAATGTCTAAAGGGTTTTGCTGCCAAACGGGGAGAAGGAAAGTCTTCACAATGTTAAGGAAGGACTGACAAGAGTATGTGGAAGAAGAAGTCCCATCCCTACAACAATTGGGAGAAGGATAGTACGATGTCGGTGGGGTCTCGCTTCAATGGACCACGAAAGTGTTACAAGTGTGGCAAACCGGGCCACAAAGCTCGTTTCTGTACTGAGGGTGGCGCTGAGTATGTGCCGAGACAAGAATAGAGGGTGCGCTCCGGGCCCAGCGCAACGGAGAAAGGAAAGATGGTGGAGATCAGCACTTCTCGTTTCCAACCCATGCAGCCAAAGGCGTATAACCTTAGGCAGCAGGAAGCGATCCGCCAACCCGATGTTGTGGCAGGTATGAAAGTTTGAATTAATCTTTTACTATAGACTTTCAAGATTGTTTATGTATGTTTCCTATGTTTTAGGTTTTGTGTTAGTTCTTGAATACCCTGTTAGGGTATTGTTTGATACAGGAGCATCGCACTCTTTCTTTGCGGAATGTTTTATCCGAAGGATTGGTGCTGAGTCATTTTCAACGGACGTAGAGCCGAAAGTGCGCATGCCCAATGGGTCATCCATGACTACCGGGGCGAAGGGGCATATTTGTTGGAGTCTGGACAGAGTTGACTTCACATTGGTAGCAATGGTTCTACCGCTGGTCGAGTTCGATGTGATTTTGGGTATGGACTGTCTTGCAGAGCAGCATGACAGTATTGACTGATTATCCAAGGCAGTGACCCTGAGAAGTGAAGGGAAGGTAGAAGTTACGTTTTGAGGGCCTTAGGGAGTGGCCTGTTCCATGATTTTGGCCATGCAGTTGGTGCGGGAAGTTAACCAGAGAGGAGTAGCACTTGTAGCATTGTTCGAGGTTCGCCTTTCTAGTTTGTCACTAGAAGATGTGCCGGTAGTGGCAGAGTTCGAGGATGTGTTTCCCGAGGAACTTCCTAGAGCACCTCCTCGATGGGAGATTGATTTCTCGATTGTGTTTGTGTAATGTCTCCATCCGTCACATGGAATATAACAGTGGGTCCGACCGGGGTCCCATGCCATATTTCACAGACAAACGACAGAGTTATAGGAACTCAAAGTTCGTGCCAGACTAGGCTGGTGTCACGTCCTCCTTTTACGATGGCACCAAAAGAGTTGGCCGAACTCAAAGTGCAATTGCAGGAACTGTTGGATCAGGGGTACATTAGACCCAGTTCTTCACCACGGAGCGTGCCAGTGTTGTTTATGAAGAATAAAGACGGTAATATGTGGTTGTGCATAGACTACCGAGAGTTAAATAAACTAACTATCAATAATAAGCATCTGATTCCTCGGATAGATGACCTATTCGACCAGTTGGTGGGGTCAGTGTTGTATTCTAAGTTTGACTTGAAGTCAGGATACTATCAGTTGCGGATTCGAGATCAGGACATAACTAAGATAGCTTTTTGAATGAGGTATGGTCATTTCGAGTTCTCGATGATGTTGTTCGAGTTGACAAATGCACCATCAGTATTCATCAGATCCATGAATACTTGTCCGATCATATTCGGGAAGCGACTAGTTTAGATGATATTTGGACTCTTTTGTTGCGTCACTGAAATCTAATGAATACTCAATCTCTGATGCGTCACTGAAATCTGATGAATCCAGTATTTCATGAATACTTGGACTCTTTTGTTATCGTCTTTATCGATGATATTTTGGTATACTACAAATCAGAGGCGGAGCATGAGACTCATTTGAGATTAGTGTTGTAAGTGTTGAGAGAGAACCAGCTTTATGCAAAGTTCTCAAAGTGCGAGTCTTGGTTGGAGAAGGTGATATTTCTGGACAATGTGATTAGTTTTGACGGGGTGGCGGTGGATACTGCAAAACTGGAGGCCATCAGAGATTGACTAGTTTTGAGAACCGTGGCAGAATTCCGAAGTTTCCTTGGACTGGCCGGGTACTATAGAAGGATTGGGGAGACCTTTTTGAGGATAGCTCTACCCCTCACTTCTCTAACTCGTAAGGACCAGAAGTTTGTGTGGACTCTACAGTGCAATCAAGCGTTTGACACCCTGAAGGAAAGGCTGATGACAGCTCCAATCCTAAGTCTTCCTAGAGGGACTAAGGGATTTCAGATTTTCAGTGACGCATCAAGATGTGGGTTGGGTTGTGTGTTGGTGCAACATGGCAGTGTTATAGCTTTTGGGTCTAGGTAGTTGAAGCCTCACGAGAGGAATTACCCCATCCATGACTTGGAGTTGGCGACAGTAATTTTTGCATTAAAGTTGTGGCGGCACTATGTTTATGGTGCAAAGGTGGAGATCTTCATGGACCACAAAAACCTGAAGTATCTTCTAGACCAAAAGGACTTGAATATGCGGTAGCGTAGATGGGTCGAGTTCCTTGGAGACTACGAAGTGGCGATTCAGTATACATCAGGCAAAGCCAACATGGTGGCGGATGCCTTGAGTAGGAAATACACTTGTCAAGGGAGTTGGATCGAAGCACATGATTAGCGGTTGATGCGGGACTGTGAGTACCTTGGCATTGAGTGCGTAATAAGAGGTGAGTCAAGCATGTCTCGATTGAACTGGATCAAGTTGCAAAATGACTTGTCCGATCGTATTCGGGAAGCGACTAGTTTAGATGAAGAGTTTCAGCCATTCGTGATCGAAGCTCAAAAGGGCGATGGTAGTGCCTGGGAGATGATTGTTGGGGTCTTAAGGAAGGATGAAAGGATATGTATACCGCAGTTTGGAAAGATCTGTGAGGAGTTGATGTTTGAGGCTCATTTTACGAAGTACTCCATTCACCCGGGCAGTACAATTATGTACTTGGATATGAAGAAATCTTTTTGGTGGCTTGGTTTGAAGCGTGATATAGCTTTGTATGTGAGTTGTTGCCAAACTTGTGCCTTGGTGAAGGACGAGTGTCAGAAGCCTGGCGGGTTCCTGAAGCCTCTTCCGATCCCCGAATCGAAATTTGATGACATCTCCATGGATTTTGTGCACGGCTTACCTCAATCGTAGAGGGTAACGACGCGATTTGAGTGATTGTGGACCGCTTGACCGAAGTGGCTCATTTCATCCCAAATCGGAAAGAGGACAATGTAGAGAAGCTGATAGAGTTGTATGTTCACAGCATTATGTGACTATATGGGATTTCTAGGAGTATAGTCAGTGATCGTGAAAGACGTTTCACGTCCAAAGAATGGAGGTTGGTTTAGAAAACTATGGGCACGAAGCTTAAGTTTAGTATGACATTCCATCCTCAAACTGATGGACAAACAGAAAGAACAAACCATACAATGGAGGATATGCTGAGAATGTGTAATTTTGACTTTGGGAAGAAGTGGGAAGATCACCTCTTCATGGTAGACTTCGTCTATAACAATAGTTACCAAGCAGTTATAAAGATGGCGGCATACGAAGCTTTGTTTGGAAGGCGGTGTCGAATGCCAATGTCCTGGATAGAGGCAGGAGACACCAAACATTTGGGAAAAGGAGTGGTGGCTAATGCATGCGAGTTGGTGCGAACCATTCAGGACTGCATGAAGGTTGCCCAGGACCTGCAAGCAAAGTATTTTAATGCTCGCCATAGGAACGTGGAGTTTGCGGTGGGTGACTGGGTCTATCTTAAGATCAAGCCGTTCAAGGGCGTCTCGGGGATTTGCCAACTCAAGAAGTTGAGTTCGAGGTTTTTGGGACCGTTCGAGGTTATAGAACGCGTTGGAGAAGTAGCTTACCGATTGACGTTGTACATAGAGCTGAGTATACGCCATGTTTTCCATGTCTCCATCTTGAGGAAAGCCTTGGTGGAGGCTAGTGTGGTGATCAGACAGTCTACGGTTCCGATAGAAGAGGACCTGAAGACAAAAGTCCGTCCAGTGGGCACATAAGAGTTAGAAGTTCCACAGTTGCGGAACAAAGAGGTGAAGCTCATAATGGTGCGTTGGGATAACTACGGGCGGGACGAGTTCTCTTGGTAGCGAGAACAAAACATGCTCAAAGATTATCCCGAGTTGTTTGTGTAATGCTGTTTGGAACAGTGTTAGATATGTTGCAACAGTATTTTGATGCGTTGCAACATTGTTCTTACTATTTGCCTGAATGGAAATGAGTGTGTAAATTTGTTCTAATAATGTTTAAATTTGTTGCAACAATTTTCTTGTTGTCTTCCTATATGAAGAATAATTTCGGGGACGAAATTCTTGTAAGGGGGGAGGAGTTGTACCACCCCAAATTTGGGAGCCTGTGTTGTTCGACGAAATAAGGGATTGTCGAAAGTCGTTCAACAAAAGTCGAGCTTGGGCCGCTCGATGAAAGTTGAGCAGCAACCTTCGTCGAATGCAGGGCCTCTCGTCGAAAGTCGAGCTGTTGCCTTTCAATGATAGTCAAGCTGGGGGCTTTTCATTGAGCGCAGCGCTGTCTGTCATGCTTGGGTCCTTCGAGCTCATGATTTTTTGTCGAGCTAGGGGATTTTCATCGAGCTCGGCGTTATTTATCGAGCTAAGGGCATTTCATCGAGCTAGGCTCTTTGGCTGTTCGTCGAGCTCTCAGCGGTTCGTTGAGCGCATGTCGGTCGACGAAGCCTGAATTGTTCGATGAACTACAAAATGGCGGGTTTTGTAGATCTTTTTCTTAGCATTTCAATTTAAATTCAAGGTTGATCATGGACCAAAGGATCTTCTGCCTGATAAGAAAAACAACAATCAGCTACGGATGAAGTGCTGTCCTACGGGTGATGGAGTGCCCCGGGGTCCGCTAGGGACGGCTGGGAGGATATGTGTTGGTTATATAGTTGGGGTCAGCCTTTGTTGTCCCACGTTACTAAAAATTTTTACAGGGCAAAGATGGCACGTAGGAGCAAGCTCGCCGGCAATAAAGGCCTAAGCCTCATGAAGTGAACTTTAGTTGCTTATGTATTGATGCTATGATATGATCCCTGAGTTGTATTTCGGCTTGCATGCCGACATAGCCTAGGAGTGCTTTTGCATATTGATAGTACTATTTTTTAGTTTTGGACTCTCGTTGTGTAAGGCCTTAAGGTCATTTTGATATTCCTAGTTTGGTGGATAACTTCTAGTTTTGGTTGTTTGTTTCCGCTGTTTTTTTTATTTTTGAGTTGGGTAGACTAATATCATCTTTTAATGCTTAAGCTGTGGCTTTTGTATGTTGTGGGGCCCTGACCGGACCCATACTATACGGTCATTACAGTGGAGGTGTTACAGCCTTACCCTTTCCACCGATGTGGCCAAGACCACTAAACTTCTTTTGAGTTGAAAACTCATCAATGAGAGGGAAAATAGTCTTTGACTTGGAGTAATGACGAGTCCGATTTATATAGGGTTTTTCGGACTCATTTGGGCTATTTTTCACGCGTTTGCAATTCACTTTTAGTTCTATATCGTTCATATTTCATCTTGTCTTTATTTCCATAGGAAGTGCACACTTAGGCTCGTGGTTGTGTATTTTTTGTACTTTTAATGTTTATACTCTCATTTTGTGATTGCCTGGAATGTCTGCACATATCAGTGCTGGGTTTAGGGGTTGTGTGCATGTTCTGGGGACATTTGGAAGCAGGAATACTGCGCACGCTCATCAGATATAGTGCGCACGACCACTGGTCGTGCGCCACTGCTCGTGCGCAATGTTCCCTGATTTCCAGAATCTGCCTAGGGTATGCGCACTATCACTGGACACAGTGCGCACGACCACTGGTCGTGCGCCACTGATCGTGTGCACTGATTCCATTTTCTTCCAAATTCTGGCTGGGGAAAACGCACTACCACTGGCCATAGTGCGCACGACCACTGGTCGTGCGCCACTGGTCGTGTGCATTATAATTTCTGCAATCTATAAATTCGCAGGTTCCGCCCTAATTCGGGATAGCTCAATTTTCCTCCGCCGTTTTCATCTCCGAGGAGGGATTCCTCCATCCTCCTTCAATCTCCACCCTAGGGAGGTGCTCCGTGCAAGCTTTCACCGCCAAATCCAAGCTGGAGCTTCCTCTCGGCCTCTTCCTTCATCCTTGAGCTTCAAGAAGGTATTGACCTAGCTTTCTCCATCAAGCTAGGGGAAGTTACGCCATCCTCCACCGGATTGTGACACGAAGAAGACGGGACATTGGAAGCTGGTGATAGCCCTTCTCTACCCCAGACGCAGTTGCGGACCGAGCTTGGACTCGGATTGACAACCCAACGATTCCAACCGTGAATCCTCAGCAAGGCTTCAGATCCGGTCGATTTCACACACTTTTCTTCTCTTGTTGTTGATAGTTTAGTTGAAATCTTTGTATTTGATAAAGTTATGCTTAGTGTAATGTACGTTTATGTGTAATCATGTCTATGTGATTGTATATTTTCGTTATATTTACTTGAGGTGCGCCCATATTCCATCCACCACCATCCACCCTTGCCGCACTAGCAATTGGTAGTGGCGTGCGTAGCGAAGAGGTGCTTACGACCCTTATTCTGCCATTCTTATCACCTCATTCTCAAGCCTACTCGCCCATCCGCCTAGTGATTCGGTGCATAACGACCCGACTAGTCTTCCATCCCGCCTGGCGAAGCATCGCATAGCGGCGTTGCATAGGAGTAGTTTATAGTGTTTTATTTTCTGTTTCCGCATATATCAAAACCCCCCCTTAGTTAGCTCCAACCTAAGGACTTCAATCTCAAGTCCTCCTCAAAATTAACTCCACCTTACTATGTTCCTTGTGAGATCGATACTTGGGAAAACCCCCATTTTATATTACTTGTGCGACCGGTTCACTGCCGTGATCTTAAGCATCAAGTTTTTGGCGCCGTTGCCGGGGAACTCAGTCGTGTGAGTTTTTGTAGAGGAAGATAAGAGATAGAAGCCCTTTTTCATTTGTTCATATAACTTTCTTCTTTGTTTTAGTTTTTAGCATTTGTGTTTGTTTTTATTTGTTCCTATTCTAGTTTTAATTTTTCTGTAGCAGGTTGTCATATTCTTTTATCTGTGCTGTGTAGTTAATTTTTGCTTAGAATATTTCTGTGGTGAATTCTTTCTTGTTGCACCATGTATTCTTATTTGAATATTCGTTGCCAATGGTGCGAGGATTATAGGCATGGTAGTGATGAGTGCCCCACTGAAGAATGGGAGCATAATTCTTGTGGTTCTGTGTATGGAGCACCGTCTTCTTATGGTACTTCATACACCCAACCCAGGTCTTATGGTCACTCCTCTTCTACGCCTTCATCTTTTTCTTATTCCTCTCCGGTCCCACCTGTACCGAGGAGTAATGGAAAATGATGTTTGTGTTGTCGTAGCACCGACCACGTGTTGAAAGATTGCGCAGAATTTCAGCGCCAGTTGGAGGAGGATGATGAACTGGGTATCCGATTCATTCCATCCACCTCTCAATCGGCTGCCCCTTCTGATTCTGATGATATGTTCGCAGCACCACCTTGTCTATGGCGTACTACTGCGGATATACCCATCAGACATTCTGTTGATCGGTGTGACGACATTGTGGCACCATCTCTCCCCATGCACTCTCCCCCTCTTGTTGATTCACCCCCGGAGGAACCTGCACATATTTTCTCTGATGATGTTGTTCCTCCGCCTTCTTTGCAAGAATTATCTATCCCTATTTTTAGGGAGTCGGTTGATGATGTTCGGCCGGATTGTGATTTTGAGCCTGAGGATGTGCCCATGTTTGACGAGGATATTATTTTCATTAATGGACAGTATTACGTCTTGGAACATGTGGACGCACCGAGGTGTGTTGATGAGGATATCCTATTTGTTGAGGAAGTTTGCACTTCCTTGATGGATGAGGAGGTCCAAACCACCACCGAGGACCTCGAGCTCCTGGATTCCCCTCGCCATGAATCATATGACACCATCGATGATCTATGTTGGGATCCTGCTGGGAGTGAGACCGGGACCACTCCCCCTATTTTCGATTCTTTTAGTTATTCATCTCCTTTATTTCTTAATCCCATTTCTGTATCTGAGCCTGTGCGGGTTGAGTCTTCGCAGGTGCTTCAGGAGGACTTGGAGCTTTCAGCTCGAGTCATGGATGATAGCATCCTCGTTTGCGAGGAGGTTGATTCCTCCTCTATTGAGGAAGCTACATTCATCGCTTTCTCCTCCTGCAGACTCCCTGTAGACGATACCTTGCTAGGCAAGGATTTATTATGTGATAAGATGAGCGAGGACCAGTGCTCCTACTCTTCTTATTTCTTATTTCCTCTACCTGTGTTGGGCAGGTATTACTAGGGATAATTGTTCTATCACCGTATCGGTACCCGTTACCGAAACGGATATTGGAACAGTTACCTGTGCATTTTTCTTTTCATAGGCCCATTAGCTAGAACCTTTTTGTAGCTGAATAAGTCGTGCTGGGATGACAATAACCCCAGTACTTATCTTATATTTCCTGCATTTTTATTTTTCATGTCTATTTTAGTTTTAGCATTTCTTTTTGTATATTTTTCTTGTGTTTTTGCGGAGCTCACCCCTGCAGGTATTCATAGCAAATTGCATTGGCGGGGTTGTGATTCTTCGTATGGCGGGCCTGCTTCCGTTTTCCATGCGTCTTCTGGTATGCTCACTATCTGAGCATTGGGTAACCTCTTCCCTTAGCACTTTATGATTTTAATTTCTCTATTATATGTTATTTTGCTTAGTTTAAGTCTGGGGGAGAGATCTGTTACCTATTGCACGTGCACATCTCATGTGCATACTAGAAGCTTTTATAGTTTTATTTTGATTAGTTCATTGCACTGCACACCACTGCACCCACATGAGCTCGTGCTTAGCTTTTTGCGTGCCGCGAGTTAAACTCATTTCCACGTTAGATTTGGGAAAATTATGGTGCTGGCTTAGGATTGTGAGACGGAGTAAAATGTTGACCTTGCTGTGCTCCTAGTCAACTGCTCTCGTCTCGTGTAGAAATTCGAGTAGATTTAATTTTTCTGTATGCTTATAGTTTTATATTTTTCTATTTGCGTAAAGACTTTTTATTCTACTCAAAAGTTGGTGAATCTAGTATGAATCAAACGATAGTGTATGGATGTGTGTAGCCACCACTAGCCTCGTTTTGCTCGAGTCGGGAGGAAGGATTATCTTTCTCGGTGGCTAAGAACTTGCCCCAAGCTACTCTCGAAGCATAGGTGCATGGTTAGTTAAGCGTAAGCGTGATGTAGGCCATCATTTTGGGCCCGATTGAGCTTTGTACCGTTCCTAATGTCATATCCTCGCTAGCCCCGTTGTGCCTACCCTTCTTTTGATGCAGCTCCACCTTTATTCACCAAAGCCCCATAGTTTATCCTAGTCGCACACCCAAGTCGAGTTTAGTGTTTTATATTTTCATGTTGGGATGTGATGTGGTGTTATTATTTGTGAAAATGTGGAAGTGCTCCCAAGTCTATTTCTGCTGAATTGTGAAATTAAAATGAAGAAAAAGAAAAAAAAAGAAAAATATTTGTAAAGAAAAAAAAGAAGTGAAAAGAAAAAGTTTAAATTGAAAATCTTTTTGGAAATATGATTATATTTGGAGTAGGCGGTGCACACACCCATTTGTTAAAAGTTAAGTCTGGAGGTGTGGTGTACTTGCATATATTGTGGTTAGCGGTTGGATTCTTTTTAGGCTCGCTCATTTGGGTTAGGTGCATAACCTTTCTTTTTATCATTGTTTACCTCACTGTAACCCAAGCCCCGTGATTATCCTAAAGTCCTACGGATTTGCGCTTGATTCTAACTAGTGCCGTGGAGAGAGTGTGAACGGGCAAGCGTATGGTCCCCGGCATTGGTGGATTCCTTTGGATGTGATCCTGAGCCGCGATCTTTGGCAAAGCTCACCTTAGTGGTCTGCCTACTTTCTTCCTATGTGTGACCAGTTGATTCATCGTGATTCTATTTTTGAGTAGTAATAAAATTTTGATACGCATTGTGAAAAATATAAACTATTCGGCATACTTAGAAACTTTCTCTATTGTATTTTTACGCACGCGAGCATGCGACTTCGCATGGTACTTTGTTTTTCAATTTCTTTGTTAGCTAGTAATTTTTCCTATCTGCTTAGATTTTGTTTGCTCGGGACGCGCAAACAGTTAAGTCTGGGGGTGTGATGAGTCCGATTTATATAGGGTTTTTCGGACTCATTTGGGCTAGTTTTCACGCGTTTGCACTTCACTTTTAGTTCTATATCGTTCATATTTCATCTTGTCTTTATTTCCATAGGAAGTGCACACTTAGGCTCGTGGTTGTGTATTTTTTGTACTTTTAATGTTTATACTCTCTTTTTGTGATTGCCTGGAATGTCTGCACATATCAGTGCTGGGTTTAGGGGTTGTGTGCATGTTCCGGGGACATTTGGAAGCAGGAATACTGCGCACGCTCATCATATATAGTGCGCACGACCACTGGTCGTGCGCCACTGCTCGTGCGCAATGTTCCCTGATTTCCAGAATCTGCCTGGGGTATGCGCACTATCACTGGACAAAGTGTGCACGACCACTGGTCGTGCGCCACTGATCGTGTGCATTGATTCCATTTTCTTCCAAATTCTGGCTGGGGAAAACGCACTACCACTAGCCATAGTGCGCACGACCACTAGTCGTGCGCCACTGGTCGTGTGCATTATAATTTCTGCAATCTATATATTCGCAGGTTCCGCCATAATTTGGGATCGCTCAATTTTCCTCCGTTGTTTTCGTCTCCGAGGAGGGATTCTGCCATCCTCCTTCAATCTCCACCCTAGGGAGGTGCTCCGGGCAAGCTTTCACCGCCAAATCCAAGCCGGAGCTTCCTCTCGGCCTCCTCCTTCATCCTTGAGCTTCAAGAAGGGATTGACCTAGCTTTCTCCATCAAGCTAGGGGAAGTTGTGCCATCCTCCACCGGATTGTGACACGAAGAAGACGGGTCATTAGAAGCTCGTGACAGCCCTTCTCTACCCCGGACCCAGTTGCGGACCGAGCTTGGACTTGGACTGACAACCCGACGATTCCAACCGTGAATCGTCAGCAAGGCTTCGGATCCGGTCGATTTCGCACACTTTTCTTCTCTTGTTGTTGATAGTTTAGTTGAACTCTTTGTATTTGATGAAGCTATGCTTAGTGTAATGTACGTTTATGTGTAATCATGTCTATGTGATTGTATATTTTTGTTATATTTACTTGAGGTGCGCCCATATTCCATCCACCACCATCCACCCTTGCCGCACTAGCAATTGGTAGTGGCGTGCATAGCGAAGAGGTGCTTACGACCCTCATTCCGCCATTCTTATCACCTCATTCGCAAGCCTACTCGCCCATCCGCCTAGTGATTCGGTGCATAACGTCCCGACTAGTCTTCCATCGCGCCTGACGAAGCATCGCATAGCGGCGTTGCATAGGAGTAGTTTATAGTGTTTTATTTTTTGTTTCCGCATATATCAAAACCCCCCCTTAGTTAGCTCCAACCTAAGGACTTCAATCTCAAGTCCTCCTCGAAATTAACTCCACCTTACTGTGTTTCTTGTGAGATCGATACTTGGGAAAACCCCGATTTTATATTACTTGTGCGACCGTTTCACTGCCGTGATCTTAAGCATCAAGTAACTCTCAATGAGTTTTCTCTCCCCCGTGAGCTTTTATTCCAGCTCATCAAGATATTTTTCCTTCAAAATTAATGTCGCAGCAGATTCCTTGAGTTCCTCTTTCAAGGAGTGGAATTCATCTCTAAGAGGAAGTAATTGTGCAATTTCTTCTTTCACATTTGCCTCCACTGCCTTGAGGGAGGCAATCTCTTTTAATTTCTTTCGGACTACCTTACGACATTTGTCGAAAACCTTTAATAGGTGCTCGTGCTGAGCCATCAACTCTGATTCATTCTCATCAGAGGAGTAGTCTTCATGACCATTAGATGACGTTTCAAATTCTGAGAGAATAGTGTGCGAGTTTACCTTCCTATGGTACTCAGAGTTTCCCACTTCCTCGTCTGATTGTGCCATGAGCCTATAGTAAGTTTCTTCATTTTATGAGCTCGACTGACTCGAGTCACTGTCGTTGAGAGTTTTCGACTTTTTGGCTACGAAACTCTTTTCTTGTTTCTTCTTCCCTTTGAAGGATTTCTTTTCGTCCTTCCTAGAGATGTCCTTCTTGTAAGGACACTCCACAATCATGTGACATGTTTTATTACAACAGTAGCAAACAACGTCAGAGGAAAACTATTTGTTCGTTTTGGATTTGTACCCATCCTATTTGTTGTAGCTTTCATCGCTGGAACACTGTCACGACGTGATCTTCTAGAATCTCAAGAGGATGGACAATTTTTCATTTGTCTCCTCTTGCTCAGCAGCTTCTTGAATTGTTTGGAGATGAGGGAAAATTATCCATCAGATAGCTCGGAGCCAGACATGCTTGGCTCAAAGTCTTCTGGAGTATCAGGATCTCGTGTTTTTCAAGGTGATACAGCTTTAGATTTTCTTGACCCTTCCGCCTTTAGAGCCATAGATTTTTCTCTACTAGACGTTTTGTTGTTTTGCTCCTCCTTCAAACCTGTATTCATTTGAAGTCATAGGAGAACAGCTTTCCGAACAGGTTCTGTGGATCTATCCCTGTCAGCTTCCCAAATTCTCTAATGGCAACCACCTTGGTTTCCCATTCCTTATTCAGGGGTATTAGAAACTTATCATTGAGTTCGCCATTAGTGAAAGCGCGACCATAGTTTTTGAGGCCGTTGAAGATCTTTAAAAATTTTTCGAAGTTGTTGATGAGTCCGATTTATATAGTGTTTTTCGGACTCTTCTGGGCTTATTTTCTTGCATGTGCACTACGTTTTCAGTTGGAAAAGTCATATTTTTGTTTAGGTCTTCACTTAGCCAATAGTGTATTGTTTTGGCCCAATGTGGTGTGCGATTGCGCACTCTTATATGGAGGGTAGGTTCATTGAGTTCCACGCACTTGTTTGTTCTGACTTATATGATTGTTTGGATGGATTTATTGTTGTGCCAGTGGTCGAGATGTCCGACATTCCAATTCCAGTTCTTGTGTGAAAAGCACGGTCGTGCGAAATTCTTCGCACACTGTTTCAGTGTAATCATGCGTTATACACAGCAATCCTGGGGACGTCTGTGGTTACCCGTCTGTTTTGTTCCCGTACAATTTCGGCCAAATCGTGCGAGAAGGAATCGCACGATCTGCATATTGTTCTCGGAATTCCTGCGCTCTGTGGTTAATCGTGCGACTTATTCACGCACAGGCAGAAGTGCTCGTGCGCTAGTAAAACACACAGTTCCACCTGCTTACCGGTATTTCTTACTCTCTAGGTTAATCGTGCATTTTCCTTGACGCACGGACATACGCGCACGTACATGAGTAAAATGCACGGTTCCTCTTTTTTACCTTGCTTTCCAGCGCTTTGTGGTTACCCGTGCATTTTCCTTCACACACGGGCATTTGTTCCCGTGCTTGACTAAAACGCACGGGTCAATGCTTCTTCCTCGCAGGCTATTTTCTGCGCGTGAATAACACACGGTTAACGAACGGTCGTGCACCAAACCATGCGTGACCATTTTTCTGACATGCTTCTATTTAAGCACAGGTTTTCTTCCAATAAACAAAGTTCCACTTTTCTGCTATTTCTGCCACCGTTTTAGGGCAAAACTCCGCCTTTCCTCCTTTGCCCTTCATCTTCCACTAAGGAGAGAAGCTTCGGCCATGCTCGTGAAGCTTACCTCTTGTCGGTGCTTGCTCTCAGCATACTCCTTCTCTTCCTAGATCTATTGCAAGTTTTGACGTTGTATCCGTCAAGCAAACGAAAGATTGCAACCTTCTTCCGGATCGTGACACGAAGAAGACAGGTCCATTTGAGGGTAGTGACAGCCTTCTCTACCCCGGACGTACTTGAGGACCGAGCTTGGATGCGGATTGATAACCCGGCGATTCCTTCCGCGTCTCCTCGATGAGCCTTCAGATTCGGTCAATTTCTTGCCTTGTTCTTGCTTTATTTATGTATTTGCGTGGATAAATCTTTATATGTAGTTGACATGGCACTTTAGCTGTAGCGTTATTAGTTTCATGTCTATGTGAATCTTTATCATTTTACTGCTTTAGTTGCTTGTGCAGCTTCCATATTTCCATCCACCACCATAGTTGGTATTATCATTCTAGCGATTGCTAGAGGCGTGCATTGTGACGAGGTGTTTGCGACGCTCAATCCGCCATTCTATTCACATCCTACGCCTGTATTTTCCTCCATTCTACCGAGCGAAGCAGCACATAATGGCATGCATAAGGGTAGATTTAGTTTGCTTTTATTTTCTTCTTCTAAAGCCAAACCCCTTTGTGACCTCGACCTAAGGATTTCAATCTCAAGTCCTACTTAAATGACAACTCCACCCTGCGGTGTTCCTTGAGAGATTCGATACTTGGGAAAGCCTCCCAATTTTATATTACTTATGCGAGCGGTACACTTGCCGTAAGCGCATCATGTTTTTGGCGCCGTTGCCGGGGAACACTGTCGTGTGAGTTTTCTGATAGGAAGTCTTTTGATTGTTGTTTTTCTTATTATTTTAGTTCCTACCATTTCTTTTGTTTATTTCTTTTTGTCCCTTTTCTGATTTTTGGTTTAGAAAGCGGGTCCGCATTATTTTTATTCTAAGTTGTGTTGCACCCATTATGAAATTATTTTTGTTCGCGATGTATTCTGTTGTGGAGTGCCGTCTCTATGACACTTTGTGTAGATACATTGACTCCTTGGCTATTTTAAATAGCGAGCATTGTATTAGGTGTTTGATATGTCAAGGTATAGGCCACATGTTGAAAGATTTCCCTAGTCTGTGCAAGCGTTCTCCCTCTGTGGGCGTGTGCGCAGGAACCCCCCCCCCCCCCCCCCCCCCCCCCCCCCCCCCCCCCCCCCCCCCCCGTTCTCGGAGGACTACTGTGGATAGGCCTACCACGGTGTTGCCGGGCCCATACATTGACATCGCACATCTTGCTCGTTTTTTTCTCGTTGAGATTACCGAAGAATATCTCGACGCATACAAATTTTCATGGGTCCCTCGATCTCATTTTACGAGCTTCTCTTGAGTGATGATGATCACTCTGGTGTTAGCCAGCAAAACGAGGATCAAGAACACATGGGCACACCTGTATGGGACATATAGATTGTTCCCATCGATGGGGAGGTGTCATCAGATGATTTTGCGATGGGGCCTGCTCATTCAATGCCTGATTTCGAGAGCAGTTTTGCCCCTCCGCACATTTTACTTGATCGTGCTACTACTTTTTTGTGTGAGCCGGCTGATGATGTCCTATTTGTTGGTGATTCGGTGTCTGAGGTTGCACCGAAGTGGTATGAGGATTTTACTATCTCCGACGGAGAATGTGGTTCTTTGGAACACTATGAGACACCCCGGTGGGATGAGGATTATCCCCTTTCTGATGTGGAGGTTTGCACCTCCTTATTGGATGAGGTGGTCCCTCTTACCATCGTGGACCTAGAGTTCTCTGATCCCCCACAATACAACTCATATGATACCGGCAATGATCTATGCTCGAATCCAGCTAATAGTGATACCGGGATCACTCTCCCATATTATGTACATTTTAGTTTTTCTTCTCATTTATTACTTAACCCCCTTTCTTTATCAGATCCTGTGCAGGTTGTGTCTCCATGGGTATGTTGGGATGACGATGAGCCTTGTGCTCAATCCATCGACGAGTGCCTCTGCCTGTGTGAGAAGGTTCCTACCTCCTTCGCAGTGGAAGCCCGTGTCGTCGTCATGGTTTCCTGTGGACCTACGGTGGACAACGCCTTGCTAGGCAAGAATCTAGCTTTTGATGAGATTAGTGAGGACCAGTGCTCCTCCTCTTCTTGTTTCCTATTTCCTCTGCCTGAGTTATGCAGGTATTATTATTTAGGTAGAGGGGTAACTGCATTATCTCCGTATCAGTACTCACTACAGCAACGAATATTCAGCCAGTTACCCGTGCATCTTTTGTTTCATAGGCCCATTAGCTAGAACTTTTCGTTAGCCGAATAAATCATGCTGGGTTGACAATAACCCCAGTACTTATCTAGGAGTAGGTATAGTTAGTTATATTTAATATTTTAAAAATTGTTTTGCGTGTTGTATAACTTAGAATAAATTTGATATTGTCACTGGATATACAATTTTTTGCTGGAGCTCTTTTGCAGGTTAGCACTTCACTTGCGCGGCGGAGTGAGTGAAATTTTCGTAGGGTTAGCTTCAAGCTTTCTCGCGTCTTCTGGTATGCTAATTTGCTGAGTTTGGGGTAACCTCTCCCCCAACTTATATTTCATTGTTTTATTGCAAATCTTGAGATAGGTTGCTTAAATTAAGTCTGGTGGGGGAGAGACTCGAGGTGTTATCCGCTCACGTGCACATTCTGCTTGAATACTAGAAGATTTTGTTACATCATTTGCATTTGCATAGCAGTCCACAACACCCACTTTGAGAACGTGTACTTAAGCATTTGCACACGCCGAGCTTGTTTATCACTTGTGTATAGAATTAAGAATGTTGTGCCGACTTTGGATTGCATGATGGAGTAAAATGTTGACTCCAAGAGTGTTCCTAGGCATGCACTCATGCTCACTTAGAGTCTGTGTAGATTTAAATTCTTTATATGCTTATGGTTTCTATTTTTCTATTAGCGTAGATTTTGTTTACGGTACTCTAGTTATGAATCCGGTTATGAATCAAACAGTGGTGTAGGATTGTGTGTGGGAGTTCAATAGCCTCTTATTTCTCGAGTCGGGAGGAAGTGTTATCTTTCTTGGTGGCTAAGAACTTGCCCCTAGCTACTCTCGAAGCATGGGTACATGGTTAGTCAAGTGCGCGCGTGATGTACGTCGTCACTTTGTCTAGTTTGTGCCTTGTACCATTCCCGACGTCTATGCGTTGCTATCCCCGTTGAGCCTGTCCCTTCCTTTGAGATCCCTACGCCTCGCTACCAAAGCCATATAGCCTTTCCTACTCGCACATCCGAATGTGGTTGCTCGGTTTGTTTACTTTATTGTAGTTTTGTATCCGTTTTGTGTGGTAGTTATGTGGGTGTTTGTGCAGCTTGTGGTGTTTTCGTGTTTTCATATTTTGTTTTGGATACTTGGATAAAAAGAAAAGAAAAAAAAGTAAATTAAATGAAAATTCCCAATGTGGAATAAAAGATAAAAGGAAAAAAAATTATTGTAGAGTTGTGAAATTGTGGTATTGTGTTTGTTATGGGCGTGCACGAACCGTCAAAAGTCCAAGTCTGGTGGTGCGCCACGCGTGTTTGTCGTTGAGTATAGCTGTGAGTGTTTTCGGGCGATCTCATTTTGGGTGTGCGTCTCCGACTTGTTTATCTTTGTATACTCCGCCTTCGCCTAAGCCTATATTACACTCCAAGTCCTACGGATTTATGCTTGAGTCAAACTAGTGTCATGGAGGGAGTGTGAACAAGCGATAATATGGTCACCTACATTTGTGGAATCCTTTGGAGATTCTCCCGAGACCTGATCTTTGGCAATGCTCACCTCATTGTCCGCCTGCTTTCGTTCTACACGCTAACGAATGATTCACCGTGATTCACTTTAGGAGTATTTGTAATATCCTCTTTATGTTTACAGGAATTAGAAATTATTATGCATGCAAAGATGAGTTTTCTACTATTGCTATTTGTACACGAGGGTATGACTTCGCATGGTACTCTATTTAGGCAATAGCTTTGTCAACTGGCTATCTTAAACTCCGTTTAGTGATGATTTGCTCGGAACGAGCAAATGTTTAAGTCTGGTGGTGTGATGACTTTGATTTATATAGGGTTTTTCGGACTCATTTGCGCTTATTTTCTTGCATGTGCACTACTTTTTCAGTTGGAAAAGTCATATTTTTGTTTAGGTCTTCACTTAGCCAATAGTGCATTCTTTTGGACCAATGTGGTGTGCGATTGAACATTCTTGTGTGGACGGTAAGTTCATTGAGCTCCTCGCACTTGTTTGTTCTGACTTATATGATTGTTTGGATGGATTTATTACTATGTCGGTGGTCGAGATGTCCAGAATTCCAATTTCAGTTCCTGTATAAAAGGCACGGTCGTGTGAAATTCTACGCGCACTGTTTCATTGTAATCGTGTGTTATACACATCAATCCCGGGGA
This sequence comes from Platanthera guangdongensis, assembly GCA_039583875.1. Taxonomy (NCBI): domain Eukaryota; kingdom Viridiplantae; phylum Streptophyta; class Magnoliopsida; order Asparagales; family Orchidaceae; genus Platanthera; species Platanthera guangdongensis. Next base: position 166,430,247 of record CM077158.1, on the reverse strand, counting down.
CATCTGTGGTTAACCATGCATTTTGTTCCCGCACGATTTCAGCCAAACTGTGCGAGAAGGAATCGCACAGTCTGCATATTGTTCTCGGAATTCCTGCGCTCTGTGGTTAATCGTGTGATTTGTTCACGCACGGTGAGAAGTTCCCGTGCGCGAGTAAAATGAACGGTTCCACCTGCTTAACGCGATTTCCCACTCTCTGGGGTTAATCGTGTGTTTTCCTTCATGCACGAGCATACACACATGTATGTGAGTAAAACGCACGGTTCCCCTTTGTTACATTGTTTTCCAGTGCTTTGTGGTTACCCGTGCGTTTTCCTTCACACACATGCATTTGCGCTCGTGTGTGAGTAAAACGCACGGTCAACGCTTCTTCCTCGCAAGCTATTTTCTACGCGTGAAAAACGCTCAGTTAACGCATGGTCGTGCGCCAAACTGTGCGTGACCATTTTTCTGACCCGCTTCTATTTAAGCATAGGTTTTCTTCCAATCAAAAATGTTCCGCTTTTCTGCCATTCCTACCACCATTTTAGGGCAAAACTCTACCTTTCCTCCTCCGCCCTTCATCTTCCACTAAGGAGAGAAGCTCCGGCCATGCTTGCAAAGCTTACGTCTCGCCGGTGCTTGATCTCGACATGTTCCTTCACTTCCTAGCTCTATTGCAAGTTTTGATGTTGTATACATCAAGCAAAGGGAAGCTTACAACCTTCTTCCGGATCGTGATATGAAGAAGACAGGTCCATTGGATGGTACTGCCAGCCTTCTCTACCCCGGACGTAGTTGAGGACCGAGCTTGGATGCGGATTGACAACCCGGCGATTCCTTCTGCGACTCCCCGATGAGCTTTCATATTCGGTCGATTTCATGCCTTGTTCTTTCTTTATTGATGTATATGCATGGATAAATCTATATATGTAGTTGATGTGGCACTTTATCTCTATCATTATTAGTTTTATGTCTTTGTGAATCTTTATCGTTTTACTGCTTTAGTTACTTGTGCAGCTCCCATATTTCCATCCACCACCATAGTTGGTACTGCCGCTCTAGCGATTGGCAGAGGCGTGTATTGAGACGAGGTCTTTATGACCCTCAATCTTCCATTCTATTCACTTCCTACGACTGTATTTTCCTCCATTCCGCCGAGCAAAGCAGCGCATAGCGGCCTGCATAGGAGTAGATTTAGTCAGATTTTATTTTCATGCTTCTAAAGCCAAATCCCTTAGTGACCTCGACCTAAGGACTTCAATCTCAAGTCCTCCTTGAATGACAATTCCACATAATCGTCTTCCTTGAGAGATTAAATACATGGGAAAGCCTTCCCATTTTATATTACTTATGTGAGCGGTACACTTGTCGTAAGCACATCAACTGTCAGCTATGGAGTCATTAGCACCTTGCTTGAAGGCTTCGTACTCCTGGTTCAATAACGATCTGCGATCATCACCCACTTCTTCAGTACCTTCCATCAGGACAACAAGACAGTCCCACATATCCTTGGCTGATTTACAATGGAATAAGTTCTGGAGCATTGAATCGTCCACTGCACTTACTATGATATTCTTCGCCTTCTTGTCTAGGGAGACTAAGGCAATCTCATCCTTATTGAGATCAATCATCTTTTTGTGAATTATGATCACTGGATTTATTGTTGAAGCTTGTGTAGGGATGTGTGGTCCTTCTTCCACTATCTGAAAAATCCTCGGATCAACAAGTTCCCTGAAGAACCGTACTCGTTTTTTCAACATGGGAAAGTTTTCCTTGGTGTACACCGGTAGCTACATAGATGACATGTCTTTGATTCGATCTATGGTGAATATGTTGAATCTCTTAATGCTAAATCAGGGATATTTATTAAGGTGTGAACCTTATCAACCAAAACGCTCCGCTAATATGAATTGAAAGTATCTAGCGTCTACCTAAATCATCTAGAGGGGGTGAATAGGTGATGTTTGCCTCTTTTTATGGAATAAAAATTATCTTAAATAACAAGCAAAGAAACGTAGAGATTTTATAGTGGTTCGCAGAGTTGGGTACGTCCACTGTCCCGCCTCGCCTATCTCCCACGAATTGCAGATTCGGCTACTTCACCAATCTCAGATTTCGTTAAATCTTGCACCTCAGAGTGGCAACTCCTGCACCTCGGATACGACGATCCTACAACTCGGAGAACTCGGAAACTTGAATCTTGGACCTTGAATCTTCAACCGACTTGCACTGTAGTAGAAAGAATCTTGGAGGAAGAGATGATCCAGTCGAAAATGTCGTAGAAGAAGAAGATCGCTCGATGTCGCGGCCGATCGGAAGGATTTCGTGAAACGCGTATGCGGGCAGCCGATGGTTTTGATTTTGGTAAACTTTGTAAAATTCAAAATTAGTAATTAGGTTTAGGATCCGTGTTGATTTCGAAATCAACCTAGGTATATATAGAGAGATTTGAGAACAAACAGCTATAAAAGGTTTCCTTAAATGAACCCTAGAGAAACACTGTGCATGGTCGACGGTTTCCGAACCAGAAAAAAATCGAAAAATTGACATGTCATTTTCAGTGAGTTTCGTCGAGTATCGAATTGAAACTCGCCGAATTTTATGATGATATAGGCCGAATATGCCTTATACTGAATTCCAGAAAGTTCAAAATTTTGCTTGAAATAGTTCGGCGAGTATTGCCTGGGATACTCGTCGAATTCGGCGAGTATCGCTAGTGATACTCGAGAAATTCGGCGAGTATCACCAGTGATACTCGACGAATTTTCCTTGGACAAATTTTGGAATTCCAGAGAATTTACCCTAAGTATATACGATGAATTCGACGGGTATCGGGAAGCATACATGACGAATTCGACAAGTATCGAGGGGATACTCGACGAATTCGACGTTTATAACTCACCATACTCACCGAATTTTACATAGGTATAATTCTTCATTTTTGAATCCTAGACTTTGGACTTCCTTGAACCTTCTCCTGTACTTGGGATAAAATTACACCCTAATAGAGAGATTACACATGAGTCAACAGGATGGCAAACATAATGAGGGATTACATTTTATAATCCTATGTTTACTGAACCACTATAACCTGACATTAGTGTGTACTTAGCAACGTAGACCTGCAAGTACAAAACTAGAATACAACATCAAATTCTAACTCAATTCATCTTATCTTGACTGGACCCTTCTTCAAATCACGGTTAATGCGAATACAATACCCAACAAAATGATTATGCTGAGTATCTTCCCTAATTGGATGAGGATGATGAGCCAGATACCTGGATTACGCTAACTCTTATTTTTCCCAGCACACCTGCTTCTGGTTACATACTTGCATCATCTTCATGTTTTGAAGGGAATGATGCAGATGCGCATATTAGACTAGTGGCAAATATATGTGCTGACATGGTTGACCCCATCTCCCCTGTTGATGTATTACTACTAGTGGATTCAATTATATGTGAGGAATTTGTGCTTGATTTTTATGCGAGCACTTTTCCTCCCCCTCCTGTGCATATTATTACATTCATTTTTGACAACATTGTTGAGAATTCTTCATAAGATAAGGTAGGTGATTTGTGTGTTGTGCATATTCTTATGGAGGAGGATATTTTCTATGGTGAAGAGGATTCTTCCTTAGAACAAGTGCAGGAAGTCCAAATAATGGATGAGGCAACTGATGATCCTACTGAGTCCCACAACAATATTGATGATGCAGACAGTATCATACTGCTTCAACCTCTTGGGAGTGAAACTAGGCCACTCCCCCAATTTATGATTATTTAGGTCGTTCTTCTCTTTTGTTTCCTAATCCCTCCTTCTTTGTCTAAGACTGTGAAGGTTGAGTTTTCACAGGTACTGTAGGAGGACTTGGAGAATTAATCTCAAGTCGATGATGAGTGTATCCTCTTTATTGTGTTTTGCTATACATCACAACACTTGTGCGCAGTGGAATTATGAACAAGAGAACCCAAATTAAATGTGGATCTAGCAATGAACATTGATCAAGAAGTAATATAAACAAAAATAAATTATACCTTTGAGGGATTGAGTCAATATTCAACCAAGGTGCTCTGAATAAGTCCAACGAATGTCAACGGCCTGAGTTCCGAGTGTAGAATAGTGTCCACGCCTCTACGCATATCCTCTCAGGCTCGGAGAACACTTAGACTAATGATACAAATTATCTAGGTTGGAAGAAGGTATGCCCTTAATGTCTCCATGGTTTGCTAGACCATTAAAGGAGAGTCGGCAATGATGATGACAATGCTCAGGAAACACTTTCGGGTGAAGTAGTAGAACGGCGAACGGTTGGCGGCGAGAAGTAGTGATCGCGACCTAGTGGAATAGTTCCGTAGGGAAGAAGAAGAATCATTTTTATCATCTCACTCGATTAGGTTAAACAGTAATCGCATATCCCTCAGTTTACTATACATATCATATATATACGTAATACCGAACCAGCTGATACCCGCAGACCAAACCGAACTGGACTTAAGGAAATAAACCTGTGGAAACAGAATTCGTCGAGTATATACATTGATACTCAATGAATCAAAAGCTATTCGTCAAAAATAACACGGACATACTCGACGAATCGATACAAAGCAAACCGTCCCAGTATTAATGCGATATTCGACAAATCGACAATACTCGACAAATCGACGGTACTCGATGAATCGACAATATTCAATGAATAACTTTATTTCATCGAAACTATCATTATTATACTCGACGAACCAAAGATAGATTCATTGATTCTATCATGATGATATTCATCAAATTCCAACTTATTCGTCGAAACCTTAAGCGATACTCGAGGAATTTCCCTTAGAGTCTTTCGACCAGTTACCTGATGACCCATATTCATAATATAGGTCCTAGAATGAAAATTCTCCACATCCAAAATATCATAGGCATGGTCCTTCACTCATATTACATATAAGCTAGGCCAACACAAACCTTTCCAACTTCTCCAATGCTCTTATTTGTGACCACATAAGCTCATATAGTGTTGACAGTGAGATTGCATGTTTGATCACTTCCAGATCACCATGATGACACAAACATTCTCCCACTTGATCTTGAAAGTATAAAACAAAAGCTTCACAAATAATGAGCGGTATCTAGCAATGTATCATTGCTCCCCAAGCAATAAGATTTTTAGAACTCGAAAGCCATTGTGACCAATGTATAAGTGTTGACATGTCGCTTCGTCCCTTACATCCGTATAGACTAGTGGTATAAACCAAGTCACCCTCATAATTATTCAATCCTAGTTTCCTGATCTAGAATGGACTTCTAGAAATTAGTGAGCACAATATCATATATTGACTCAACCAACCATGGCCATGCATTTCTTAGTCCTATTCCATCAAAGGGCCCATGGATGTAACTCTTGTCATATAGGAGGACAAATCCCATTTCTGTCCACATGCAAAACACCCAAAAGATTTGTAGCGTACCCAATAACCATCTTTATCATCCATCTTTCTCTAGACTGGAATTTTGATAGCATCAAAGCACGCTCTTCCTCACTCGATGAGTGTTGTGACTTCAGGTGAAAGGACCACAAACACCAATACTACTTGAGCCAAACTTGTCACACGTTCATAAAACTATCTACAAAGTATTCTCATGGTAGGTATGTCCAGTACAACTTGTTCACTAACAAGTACCCATATGATGACTTGATGTCACAATATCATGACATATGAGAATCGGTCATCAGTCAATGCACATACAAGTATTTATGTATCGTCATCACCCTTAGCTTCTAAGTTGGCACTCGACTAGGGACCACTTATGAATGAAACTTCTAAGAACATATGTTGTCACATTAAAGTCATCACTTGACTCCTATGGAAGCAAATATTCTAAGGGCATTTATTACGTTAAATTAATCTATCACAATAGAAATAAATTTTACATAACAAAAAACTTGCCATAAATATAAAATGAAATGTATAGTACTTTATTCATCAAATGAATTATTACAACAATCAACAAATATACAATTCACAAGACTCCCACTAGGGATGATAATTATGGTATCGTATACCCATAGATCTAACATGACCATCATGCTTTCTCTGCTGCAGACGCTTTGTTAGTGAATCGACAATATTTTCTTCAGTCTGCACTCTAAAAATGGTCACATCTCGTCGATCGACAATGTCACAAATAAGATGGAACAGCCCATGTATGTGCTTGGATCGCTGATGAGATTTAGGTTTTGAAGAAAGTGCAATTACACCATTGTTGTCACAGTAGAGATCTATGAGATCAGTAATGATAGGAACTACATCAAACTAGCAGATGAATTTCCTAATCGATACAGCCTCCTTTGTCGCATTTGCTGCAGCTATATACTCGGCCTCAGTAGTAGAATCAATAATTGTATCCTGCTTGGAACTCTTCCAACTAGCAGCTCCTCTATTAAGGAAAAAACAAACCCTGACTGAAACTTTGAGTCAACCCTATCCGTTTGGAAGCGAGCATCTGTATAACCCTTTACAATGAGCTCTTCCTTTCAACCAAATACCAAGAACATATCTTTAGTCCTTCTCAAGTACATTATGATATTTTTAACAACAATCTAGTGACTATCACTAGGATCAGACTGATACCTACTATTCATTCTAAAGGCATAAGGTACATCAGGTCGAGTACATATCATTGCATACATGATTGATCCAATTATCGAAGCATATAAAATCAACTTCATGCAGTCCTTATCTTCATAAGATTTAGGATACTAGTCCTTAGAGAGACTGACACCATGGGACATGGGTAAGAATCCTTTTTTTGGAATCAAGCATGTTAAACCGTTTCAACACCTTCTCAATATATGTACTTTGGGTCAAAACCAGCAACTTCTTCGATCTATCTTTAAAGATCTTAAAACCAAGTATATAAATCACTTTGCCCAAGTCTTTCATAGAAAAGCAGTATCATGGGTTATTCTTAACAACTTGGAGGGTCGGCTTGTCATTCCCGATCAGCAGTATGTAATCTACACACAATATAAAGAAGACAACAATACTCCCACTAATCCTCTTGTAAACACATGGTTCATCCTCGTTCTTAATAAAACCAAACTCTTTGATCTTTTCATCCAATCAAATATTCCAACTTCGAGAAGCTTGTTTTAATACATAAATGGATCTCTGCATCTTGCATATTTTTATGTCTTCACCTAAAGATACAAAACCCTCGGGTTGTATCATATACGCCTCGTTAAGGAGGTTTCCATTTAGGAATGACATTTTGACATCCATCTGCCAGATCTCGTAGTCATAATACACATCAATAGCAAGCAAAATTCTGATGGACTTAACCATAGCAACAGGAAAAAGGCCTCATTATAGTCAAAACCATGAATTTGTTTGAAACCTTCAGCCACTAATCGCCCTTTGAATGATTATACATTCCCATCCATGTCAGACTTCTTCTTGAAGACCCACTTTCACCCTATGGGTCATACCCCTTCAGGTGGTTACACCAAGGTACAAACTTTGTTTGCATACATGGAGTCTATTTCAGATTTCATGGCCTCAATCCATATCTCAGAGTCCGGTACACTTATAGCCTCTTGGTAGCTTGCAGGCCCATCATTATGATCCATAAGCAACACTTTACCTTTCCGAGACATGAGAAATCTATATCTCTTAGGCTCAAACCTTAGTCTACCAGATCTACATGTACCTTATGTTTCTTGAGCATGCCCTCTACCTAAAATAACTTATAGTCCTTGCAAAAGTTCTTATTCCAGTTCATTCATAGTTTGCGGTTCTTGAACGTCTTCATGTTCTAGCATGGTAGTCATTCTACTTAAGAACTCTTTATCAAGAAAGACACCAGTCCTCGCGACAAACACTTTGCCATCAAATGATAGGTAGAAATAGTACCCTTTAGTTTCCTTAGGATACCCCAAAAGATAACATTTATCTGACTTGGGTACTAGCTTGTCAGCCATTTGACGTCTTACGTACGTCTCACAGCCCCAAATCTTAATGAAAGATATACTTGGATGCTTCGCAGTCCATATATCATATGGTGTCTTTAGAACCATTTTCGTTGGAGCACGATTAGTGTAAAAGCAACAGCCTCTAGAGTAAAACCCCAAAATGAAATAGGTAGATATGCATGACTCATCATCGACCATACCATGCATAATATAGTATGATTCCTCCGCTAAGACACACCATTATGTTGTGGCGTTCTGGGTGGATTGATCCGTGATACAATACTACACTCTTTCAGATGATCATGAAACTCATGACTTAGGTATTAGCCACCTTGATTAGATTGGAGTGCCTCAACCCACTTACCCAGCTGGTTGTATACTTCGTTCTTAAACTCTTTGAACTTTTCATAGGTTTCAGATTTGCACTTCATATGATACATATATCTATATCTACTAAAATCATCAGTAAATATAAAAAAGTTGATGAACCCACCTCTACCCATAGAACTCATGGGTCCGCATACATCACTATGTACTATACCCAAGAGATCATCAACCCTCTCATTAAAACTACTGAAAGTGAATTTAGTCATCTTTCTTAATTAATAAGTTTCACATCTCTCAAATGATTCATAATCAAATGAGTCCATTAGTCCATCTTTATGGAGCTTGGATATGCGTTTTTCATTTATATTTCCCAAACAACAATTCCAAAGGTACGTAGGGTTCAAGTCATTTATTTTTAGTCTCTTAGCATTTTATATATTATAGATCTGATGGTGTAAGTTCAAAACATATAAACCATTAAACATTTGAGTTATACCACAAAAACATCATTCTTAAATATAAAACAACAATTGTTCTTAATAATAAAAGAAATCCAATCATGTCTAGACATGAAATAGAAATAATGTTTATAATTATGGAATGAACATAATAACAATTATTTATTTTTATTACGAGCTCACTGGGCAAAAAAAATGGTAAACTCCCACAGCGACAGTAATAACTATTGCTCCATTGCCAACACGTAGGTCTACCTCCCCTTTAATCAATATTCATCTCCTTCCTAGTTCATGCACATTCATACAAATGTGGGAAGCACATCCAGTATCAAATACCCAAGATGATGGAGCAAAAAAGTTTATCTCTAAAATATAAATACTTGAAGCGGAAGTCATATCTCCCTTCATTTTTTGTAGGCCCTCAATAGGACAGTTCCTCTTCTAATGACCAGCCTTGCCACTGTGGTGACAATTCCCTTCTTTCTCTAAACCTCTCTTTATTAGTGCTGAATACTTGGGCTCAAGCGATGACTTAGGCCCAACCTTTGTCTTCTTGAAACCATTGGCCTAGCCCTTACCTTTATGCACCATCAGTATGGGGATAGCAGGCTTGACCTTCTTCATATTAATTTCGGTAGTTCTCAACATGCCCAGGAGCTCGGGCAGTGTCTTATCTATTTCATTCATATTGTAGTTCAAGACGAACTACTCATAACTGTCTGACAATAATTGCATGATCAGGTCTGTAGCCAACTATTCGCCTAGAGGAAAATATAACCTCTCAAGGTTCTCTATATACCCAATCATCTTGATTACGTGAGTCCCTACTAGGTCCCGACCTCCCATCTTACACTGAAACAATGCTTTGGTGATGTCAAACCTCTCTTGGCAAGCCTGTCATTGACATATTTTCTTGATATGCTCTTCAATTTCTTTACAACCCATGTTCTCATGTTTCCTTTGAAGCTCAGAGTTCATGGTTGCTAGCAAGAGGCATTCAATATCCAAGGAGTCGTCTTGAAACTTCTTATAAACATGTTTATCAGATCGGGACGTATTCCTGATTGGCTTATCAGGGGATTACTCTTCCAAAACTTAGAGCATATGCTCTTGCCTGAGAATAATTCTCAGGTTCATGTACTAGTACAAATAGTTCATCCCACTCAGTTTCTCTTTCTCAAGGATGGCTCTAAAGGACATGGTGGAATGCGATCCACTTGTCATGGAAATCTATAATGATTTATGTAGAGAAAGATTCAGTACTATATTTCAAAATACATTTTTATTTCAATTATGAATTTAATTATAATTACTCTCACTATATTAATCAAACTGATAACCCCCGATAATAATTTGGAGAGTTTATGCGAGCTACTCTCATAGTGGACAAGATCCATATTTCACCAACATCATGAGTCAACTTTTTCTTCTCTCTCATAATGCAGTTATTTAGGTAGGCAACGCTTGTCAATTATATCACTATGCAACTCTTGTATGGTTGGTGAATAACTCCTTATTTGCATCCATCATATGGCACATACCAACCCTATGCCTCTGGGCACTCAACCTTTGAGGTCACCCAGTTACGTTTGACTTGATGTCGATAGTGGGATATCACAATTATCTGCTCGCACGCTTACCAAGATAGATTAATGCACCTTACTTTGGCAAGCCCACACTTCATCGATCGAGGCAGGAAGAGTGTCATCAATCAGAAGGCATTAGAATACTTAATATTACATAAAGGATTTTAGATAATTGATTAACACTTAATCATGGTTAACAATTAACCAATGTGCACATTGACAAAATAAATCTTACATCTTTCACAATCCAAATGCATCGTAGATGTGCATAAGAAAAATCATCAACACTTGACAAATTGGGCTAAATCTAAACATCTAGAACCCTTCTAAATCTCCAGATTTACATGCATTGGACATGGGCAACACTAACTACACTTACACAGCAGATTAGCATGACTCTCTATGTGAGATTCAAAATCTAACACACTTGGTTTCACAAACCAACAAGAGGGATGGTTACTGTTAAGGAGAAACAAAGATATCACAACAAAATCACATGCGTTCCTGGCAGGGTTCCATGAGATAGCGCACCTAGAGGGGTCTTAGAGGCAGATCCCCTAATGGGGTCCAAGGGGCAGCACCCCTAGAGGTGTTCTAGGAATAGATTTGGGCATTTTTAGAACACTTGTAAAATTTTCAGATATACACGCAATTGATTTCCAGATCTAAAATTTCCAGAACATTCGATGTTCTTCTCTTTTGTTTCCTAACCCTCATTCTTTGTCTAAGCCTGTGAAGGTTGAGTATCCACAGGTACTCTGGGAGGATTAGAGAATTTCTCACAAGCCAATGATGAGTGTATCCTCTTTCTTGGGTTTTGCTATACGTCATAACACTTGTGCGTAGCGGAATTAGGAACAAGAAAACCTAAAAGAAATGCGGATCTAGCGATGAACATTGATCAAGAAGCAATATGGCCAAAAATAAATTATACCTTTGAGGGATTGAGTTAATACTTAACCAAGGTGCTCCGAAGAAGTACAACGAATAGCAACGGCCTAAGTTCCTAGCGTAGATTAGTATCCATGCCTCTACAGATATCCACACGAGCTCTGAGAACCCTTAGACTCTTGTCACACAAGATCTAGGTTGGAAGAAGGTATGTCCTCAACATCTCCATAGTTTTCCAGAACATTTAAAGGAGAGGAGGCTACAACAATGACAACGCTTAAGAAACACTTTTCGCCAAAGTAGTAGAACGGTGAACGGTCAGTGGCGAGAAGCAGCGATCGCGACCAAGCGGAACAGTTCCGTCGGGAAGAAGAAGAATAGTCATTCCTGTCTCACTCGATTAGATCAAACAGTAATCACATATCCCTCGGTTTACTGTACATATCATGTATGTACATAGTACCGAACCAGCCGATACCCGCAAACCACGCCAAACCTGAGGTAAAGGAAATAAACTAGAGAAAACAGAATTCATCGAGTATATACATCAATACTAGACGAATCAAAAGCTATTCGTCGAAATAACACAAACATACTCGATGAATCGAGACCGTATAAGCAGTCCAAGTATTAAGGAGATATTTGACGAATTGATAATATTGCCTCTTCCATGAAGACGATAACTTGCCAGGCACAAATATTTTTGGTGAGATGAGCGAGGGTCTCTTCTTCTCTTCTTACATCATCTCCCTCTGCCAATGATGAAAAGGGGTAACCATTTTATCTCCATTTCGGTACCTGTTACTACACGAATATTAGAACAATTGCCTGTGCACCTCACCTTCCATACTCCCATCAGCTAGAAATCTTAAAGTTTGAATAAGTTGTGTTGCGAGGACAATAACCCCAGAAGTTATCTTACTTTTATATTCATTTTCTTTAATTCAGTTTTTATTTGTCTATTTGTCTTTATCGGAGCTCAAACCTATAGGTACATATTTTAGATGGCAGATGTTGTGATTCTATGGTTTACACACATCTTCTGGTATGCTCACTTACTGAGCAATGGGTAATCTCTTCCATAGTTTTTTATTTAAATTATTATGGTTAGATCTTTGGATTGAATTGCATAGCTTAAGTCTGGGGGAGATATGGTTTATGTTACCCTCTGCACGTGCACATCTTATTTGCATACTAGAAGCTTTTTTTTCAGTTTATATAGATTTATTCATATTCATCGCACACCACAACACCCACATGAGCACATAGTTATTGGTTGATGCTTCGCGAGTCAAATTTATTTCTTGTATATAATTTGGGAAAATCAAATATGCTGTCATAGGATTGTGAGATAGTAAAATGTTGACTCCTGCAGTTCTCCTAGTCCAGTGTTTGCATCTCATGTTGAAATCCAAGTAGAATTTTTTTCTTTATACACTTAGTTTAATATTTTTATATTTACGTAAAAATTGTTTATACTACTCATATTTGGTGAATCCAGTATGAATTTGACGATAGCGTAAGAATGTGTGTAGATGCTTCTATTTGCTCGAGTTGGGAGGAAGGATGATCTTTTCGTTGGCTAAGTGTTTGACCCAAACTATACTTGAAGCATGGGTATACGTTAGTTCAAGTGTGTTGGGAATATTTCCCTCAATATTCCAAGGATTTGAAGAGCCATCACCATCAATACTAAGAGTATAATTATATTTGATGTATGTTCAAGTTCAATGTGTGCAGGATGTTCTTGGGAACAATGATTTGTCATGTTGTCTAAGTGATAGTGACAGGTGGTAACAAGGTAGAAGCTAGTGAGATAGAAATTTATCTAAGTCCACAGGCGTTGAGTGAAGCCAGTTCACTCAATGTCAGATGCCAAGGAAGAATGCTGGAAAGAAAGAAATTTGTCTAAGTCCACAGACATTGATTGAAGTCTGTTCACTCAATGCCAAAAGTCAAAAAGCATTGTATAAAGTATGGACAATCAAAGTACAACAATTTGTAAAGAAGATATGCGGCTAATTCCATAGGCGTTGAGTGATGGCAGTTCATGATGAGTCCACTTTATATACCTATTTTCGGACTCATCTGGGCTAGTTTTCACGCGTTTGCACTTCACTTTTAGTTCTATATCATTCATATCTCATCTTATATTTATTTTCATAGGAAGTGCACATTTATGCTCGTGGTTGTGTATTTTGTTATTTTTATAGTTTGTACTCCTTTTTGTGATTTCCTGGAATGTCTGCACATATCAGTGATTGGTTTTTCCTTTCGGTACAGGGGTCGTGTGCGTGTTCCGGGATGGTTGTGAAACAGGAAAACTGCGCACGATCATGTGATCTAATGTGCACGACCACTGGTCGTGCGCCCCTGATCGTGCGCACTACTCTACGTTTTCCAGAATCAGCCTGGGTTAAGCGCACGACCATTGGACATACTGCGCACGACCACCGGTCGTTCACGACTGATCGTGTGCATTGATTCCTCTTTTCTGGAGTGCTGTCTGGGTAATCGCACGATCATTGGACTTAGTGCGCACGACCACTGGTCTTGCGCCACTACTCATGCGCATTATCCAAGTTCTTCTTCCTGATACTCGATGCCAGTGCGCACGAGCACAAGACATAGTGCGCACGACCACTGGTCGTGCGCCTGTGATCGTGCGCATTGTTCATTTCTGCTTTTGTATAAATAGTGCAGGTCTCGCCCTAATTCAGGGAGGATCCGGAGCTCGACATTTCTCCGCCGTTTTCCTCCTTCTCCGCCGTTCCCCTTCATCTTCCACACTAGGGAGCTGCTCCGGGCAAGCTTTCACCGCAAAATCCAAGCCGGCGCTTCCTCTCGGCCTTCTCCTTCATCCGTGAGCTTCAAGTAGGGTTTGACGCCATAGCCATCAAGTAAAGGAAAGCTAGCAAACTTCGTCCGCTATCATGAGACGAAGAAGACGGGCCATTGGAAGGTGGTGACAGCCCTTCTCTATCCCGGACGCAGTTAAGGACCGAGCTTGGACGCGGAATGACAACCCGACGATTCCAACCGTGAATCCTCATCAAGACTTCGGATTCGGTCGATCTCTTGACTTGTTCTTGCTTTATTGTTGAATATTGGTGTTTAACTTTATTTATATTGATGAAGTATGCTTAGTTTGTAAACGTTTTATACAATTATGTCTATGTGATTGTATGTTTTCGTTATTTACTTGAGTTGCGCCATATATCCATCCACCACCATCCACCCTTGCCGCACTAGCAATTGCTAGTGGCGTGCGTTGCGAAGAGGTGCTCACGATCCTCATTCCGCCGTTCTCACCACCTCATCCGCGAGCCTACTCTTCCATCCGCCTAGCGATTCAGTGTATAGCGGCCCGACTTGTCTTCCATCCCGCCTGGCGAAGCATCGCATAGCGGCGTTGCATAGGAGTAGTTGATAGCTTTTTATTTTCTGTTTCCACAATATCAAAACCTCCCCTTAGATAGCTCCGACCTGAGCACTTCAATCTCAAGTCCTCCTCGAAACTAACTCCACTTTACTGTGTTCCTTGTGAGATCGACACTTGGGAAAACCCCCATTTTATATTACTTGTGCGACCGGTTCACTGTCGTGATCTTAAGCATCAAGTTTTTGGCGCAGTTGCCGGGGAACACAGTCGTGTGAGTTTTTGGAGAGGGAGATAATAGATTGAAGCCCTTTTCCATTTGTGCATATCATTTTTTTTATTTGCTTTTGTTATTAGAATATATTTTTTTTTTGCTTATTTCTTTTTACCCTTTTCTGATTTTTGATTTAGATAGCAGATCCGTGCTATTTTCATTTTAGCTGTGTAGCACTTTTTCAGCAATTATTTTTGTTCATGATGGATTCTGATGCTGAGTGTCGTATCCTTGACACTTTGCGCCGATCCATCGATGTCATTGTTGTTATGAATGCCGAGCATTGCATTCGGTGTTTGTTATGTCAAGGTGTGGGACACATGTTGAAGGATTGCCCTCGTTTGTGCAAGCCTTCTCCCTCTGAGGGCGTGTGCACAACAACCTCCTGTTCGCAGAAGTCTGTTGTGGTTAGGCCTACCAGGGTGTTGCCTGGCCCATACACTGACATAATGCACTTTGCTCATTCTTTACCCGTTGAGAGTCCTGAAGAATCTCTGGCCGCATACAGCTCTTTCATGGGTCCCTCGATCCCTTTTTACGAGCTTTCCTCGAGTGATGATGATCACTCTGGTGTTAGCCAACAAAAAGAGGAGCAGGAACTCATGGACGCTCCTGTATGGGACGATGAGATTGTTCCGGTCATTGACGGGGTGGCGTCTGCGAATGATTTTGCGATGGGGCCTGCTCATTCAGTGCTTGATTTTGAGAGCAGCCTTGCCCGTCCGCAATTTTTGTCGGATTGTGCTATTCCTCTTTCTTGTGAGTCGGTTGATGATGTCGTGATTGTGGATGATTCGGTGCCCGAGGTTGCGCCGAAGTGGGATGATGATTTCTCTATCTCCGACGGAGAAGGTGGATCTTCGGAACACTTTTACGCACCCCGGTGGGATGAGGAATACCCTCTTTCCGATGCGGAGGTTTGCACCTCCTTATGGGATGAGGCCGTTCCTCTTACCACCGTGGACCTTGAGTTCTCGGATTCCCCTCAGTACGACTCGTTTGATACCGACAATGATCTCTGCTTGGATCCTGCTGAGAGTGATACCGGTATCACTCTCCCATGTTCTGATCTTTTAGTTCTTCTTTTCTTTGATTACTTGATCCCCCTTCCTTATCTGAGCCTGTGCAGGATGAGTCTCCATAGGTACATTGGGATGACGATGAGCTTTGTGCTCATGCCGTTGCCATCGCCTCCTGCGGGCCTGTGATAGACGATACCATGCTAGGCAAGGATTTATTTTATGATAAGATGAGCGAGGACCAGTGCTCCTCCTCTTCTTATTTCCTATTTCCTCTACCTGTGTTGGGCAGGTATTATTATTTAGGTAGAGGGGTAACTTCTCTGTCACTGTATCGGTACCCATTACCGAAACGGATATTAGGCCAGTTACCTGTGCACTTTTTATTTCATAGGCCTATAAGCTAGAACTTTTTATAATTTAATAAGTCGTGCTGGGATGACAATAACCCCAGTACTTATCTTTCATTTTCTGCATTTTATTTTTCATGTCTATTTAGTTTTAGTATTTCGTTGTAGTTTGTATATTTTTGTTTTGTTTTTGCGGAGCTCACCCCTGCAGGTATTCATAGCAAATCGCATTGGCGGGGTTGTGATTCTTCGTATGGCGGGCCTGCTTCGGTTTCCACGCGTCTTCTGGTATGCTCACTAGCTGAGCATGGGGTAAACTCTTCCCTTAGCTCTTTATGATTTTAATTTTTCTATCTTATGATTTGTTGCTTAGTTTAAGTCTGGGGGAGAGATCTGTTACCTATTGCACGCACACATTTCTTGTGCATACTAGAAGCTTTTATTGTTTTATTTTGCTTAGTTCATTGCATCACACACCACTGCACCCACATGAGCGCGTGCTTAGATTTTTGCGTGCTGCGAGTTAAACTCATTTCTTCGTTAGATTTGGGAAAATTATGGTGTCGGCTTAGGATTGTGAGACGGAGTAAACTGTTGGCCTTGTTGTGTTTCTAGTCAACTGCTCTCGTTTTGTGTAGAAATTCGAGTAGATTTAATTTTTCTGTATGCTTTTAGTTTTATATTTTTTCTAATTGCGTAAATACTTTTTATTCTACTCAAAAGTTGGTGAATCCGGTGTGAATCCGACGGTAGCTTAGGGATGTGTGTAGACGGTCGTTAGGTTCGTATTGCTCAAGTCGGGAGGATTGATAGTCTTTCTCGTTGGCTAAGAACTTGCCCCAAGCTATTCTTGAAGCATGGGTATAGGTTAGTCATGCATGAGTGTGATGTAGGCCACCATTTTGGCCCGGTTGAGCTTTGTACCATTCCTAACATCTTATCCTCGCTAGACCTGTTGTGCCTACCCCGCCTTTTGATTCAGCTCCACCATGATTTTACCAAAGCCTCATATCCAATCCTAGTCGCACACCCAAGTTGAGCTTCAGAGTTTTACATTTTAATGTTGGGATGTGATGTGGTGTTATTATTTGTGAAAAGGTGGAAGTGCTCCCAAGTTTATATCTGCTGAATTGTGAAAATAAAATGAAGAAAAAGAAAAAAAAAATATTTATATTTGTAAAGAAAAAAAATATGAATGAAAAGAAAAAGTTTTAATTGAAAATCATTTTGGAAATGAGAATGTATTTGGAGTAGGCGGTACACACACCCATATTTGAAAAATTAAGTCTGGGGGTATGGTGTACCCGCGTGTATTTTGCTTTGTAGAGGGATTCTTTTTATGATAGCTCAGTTGGGTTTCATGCATAGCCAATCTTGTTTATCCTTGTTTACCTCACCGAAACCCAAGCACCATCTCTTCACCTAAAGTTCTACTGATTCGTGTGTGAACCAAACCAGTGCCGTGGAGAGAATGCGAAAGGGCAAGCATATGGTCACCGACATTGGTGGATTCCTTTGGAGGTTATCCGGAGCCCCGATCTTTGGCAATGCTCGCATAGCGATTAGTCTACTTTCTCCCTACGCATGACCGGATGATTCACAATGATTCTATTTTTGAGTAATAATAAAATGTTGATACGCATTGTGAAAAATATAAACTATTTTGTATACTTAGAAATTTCTTCTATTATATTTTTACGCACGCGAGCATGCGACTTCACATGGTACTTCCTATCGCAATTTATTTGTTAACTAGTATTTTTCCCTATCTGCTTAGATTTGTTTTGCTCGGGACGCGCAAATAGTTAAGTCTGGGGGTGTGATGTGTAACACCCCAGTTTTGCAAGAGAGTCAGTGTGCAGTTCTGGAAATATTTTGGGTTTCTGGCAGGAGGCACACGGCCTGCGACACGGGCATATCGCAGGGCGTGTCGAGGCCGTGTCGACACTCGGCCCAAGTGTCGACACTTTCGCTCGACAAAGTGTCGAGAGTGGGGCACACGGCCTGCGACATGGGCGTGTCGCAGGGCGTGTCGCAGGGCGTGTCGAGGCCGTGTCGACACTCGGCCCAAGTGTCGACACTATTGCCCGACGAGTGTCGAGACTGGGGCACATGGCCTGTGACACGGGCGTGTCACAGGGCGTGTCTCGCGTGGTCGACGATCTTCGCTCGACGTTTTCTGCGGTGTCGACACAAAGCCTGTAGATGGGTGTCGAGACTTGTCACACGGCTTGGGACACGGGCGTGTCCCAGGCCGTGTCACCTCTCGGGTTGGTTTCCGGGCCGTGTCGTTGGAGGCACACGGCCAGCCACACGGCCATGTCACTGGGGACACGGGCTTGTCGGATTGAACACGGGCGTGTCAGATGCCCGTGTGCGGTTCCAGGAGCGTCGATTAGAGATGGCGAATGAGGCATACGGCCCTGGATACGGGCGTGTGCCAGGCCGTGTTCGGCCCAGATTTTCTATTTTCCAGGCGAATCGTGTCCATTCTTTTCTGGTTTTGGGATCTAACGGTTCAGGCCATCTCTTGGGAAGTTAAGTCCGATTTTAGGGTTGGAAACCCTCATTGTTTTCCAAGTCTTCTCTTTCAAAGTTCTAAAGAGAAGCTAGAGCAAGGAGGAAGGAGAAGAAGGTCTTGGGCTGTATGAAGGGTTTCGGTGCTCCAAATCGCGAACCGAGCCCAGATCCGCGGAGCTTAGATCGTTGCGAAGGCTTTCATCCGGCTATTTTACCATGGCAAGGAAGAGGAGTCGGAAGGTAACGACACTTCTCCTCTCGGTCTTAGGATGCATGTCTTAGCATCGTTTATTTTTCTTTATTTCTAGTTTTTGGGCACCAAACTCTCAAAAGAGAGGAGTTTTGGTTTGCCAAGGTTCAAGAGGAACCTCCGGGTTGATTGAGTCCGTCCCCGGCATATTTTGCATTAGAGATCCGCTTCGCTAGTGGATTAGGCATGGTGGGTGAAGCCGTAGTCGCGACCGTTAGTCCGACTCGGTGATGTTGCATACGAACTTAGGGACTCGTAGATATTCCGTTGCGGCAAGAAGCCGTTTGTGAAGTGGTGGTGATTCCCTTTTGTTTGAAAGAGTACGTGTATCCGGAACCGGACAACATTTGCTCCTCGTGGCGGTAGATGGTTTCCTTGAGGGACAAGGTTAGCTCTGTATGAGTTGGAGATGGTTTCCTTGGTGGACAAGGTTAGCTCCGCACGAGTTGGAGATGGTTTCCTTGGTGCGCGGGAACGCTGCAGTACAAATGAGGGATTATGGTGATTTTAGTCTTGGATTATGATGTGTCAAGGCGTGGCTATGTCTCCTTGGTCGGCTGGCTATCCCGTGACATGTGCGTCATGTGTGGAGAATGTCCCGGCGAGACTAGTCCCCTTCTGTGAGACTGACGAGAATGCCAAGCTTGGGGCAAGATGGGCAATGAGGCCATGAGCGGGTGGGGTCCAGCAAGGCTTCTTAGAATCGATCAGTCTGTGTTTGTTGGAATCCTGACATGAGACGTCAGAGCTTGCAGGCAAGCCCGGGGCTAAGACCTGGAGCAGGTGGGGCCTTGGCAAGAATTCCATGTGGCGGCCTGTGTGCCGTTTGAGGGAGTTGTGTCTCCCTTAGTGTTTGCGGCTTTATGCCAATGGGGAAATGTGAGTACCCAAATGTTGTGATGTTGTGCTAGATGCATACGCAGTAGGGTGCCTTGGGCGAAGCCCGAGTGTTGCATACATGTTGCATAGTAGGCCCTTTTATTACATGCTCAACCAGTAGAGAACGTGTTTGATGATTGAGACATTCAAGCCTGTTTTAATGCTTTTCTATTTATAGATGATTATATTGCATACGAAGTGCTGACTTGCAGGTTGGAGGGTTACCCGGGGTCCGTTAGGGGCGGCCGGGAGGAGATGTGTTGTTATACAGTTTGAGGTCAGCCTTTGCTGACCCACGTTACTAATAATTTTTACAGGGCAAGGATCGCATGCAGAAGCTAGCACGCCGACCAGAAAGGCCTAAGCCCCATGAAGTGTTTTTTCCCTCTTTTGTAGCACTACAGTTATGATGATGTTTATTTGAGACTATTTTGTCCGGCTTGCATGCCGAGGTAGACTAGGAGTGCTGAGCACATTCATGTTTGATGTACTATTTATTTTTGGACACTTGATGTAAGGCCTTAAGGCCATTTATTTTACTCTTTAGTGGTGGATAACTTCTAGTCCTGTTCTGTTTCCGCTATGTTGTGCAAAGAGTTTTGAGTGTGGGTAGCTATATCAACTTTTAATACTAAAGCTGTGGCGTCCGTATGTTGTGGGGCCCCGGCCGGACCCATATTATACGTTCATTACAGGGGAGGTGTTACAATTTGGTATCAGATCCAGGTTTAGATTCGAGGTCGGTTTGTAGAGAAGTTATCCACATAAGAGTAACGCGGGACCATGAGTGTCCTTATGTTTTAGTCTTGAGATTGGAGACTAATCCCTTATTTCTTGTCTTCCTGAAGAGTGCAAGCAACGAGGCGGGCACTTCAAGAGCAAGGGATGATCTCTCGGCGAGCAGTGCTACTGCTCCAAGTCTTTTGGGCACGGGTGTAAACCCGGCCGACTTCTGCCGCATGCTTGCAGAAGCGATGGTGGCAGCTCAAGCTGCAGCAGCGGCTCAGGTGGCAACCCCTGCCACACCAGATACGGCAACGGCCGTGCCAGGAGGAGAAGCCAGGCGAGTGGAGCCTTTGGCGGAGAGGGTAGTTGTCGGACATGGAGATCGGCACCTGAAGTATTTCCTGAGCTTCCATCCCCCGTCATTCAAGGGAGTTGGTACTCCAACGGATGCGGAGGACTGGTGGGTTCGCATTCAAGAACTGCTAAGGGCGCAGAGACGCCAGAGGAAAAGAAAGCTGAGTATGCGGCGTTCATGTTGGAAGGAGACGCAAAGTTGTGGTGGGTGAGCCATAGCGGCCGCCAGTTCCCGGGACGCACCCCGTCAGTGGAAGAGTTTGGGGACGCTTTTCTTAAGAGGTATATTCCAGTTTCAACATGGTTGGCCCTGTAGAGGCAGTTTCTGCATCTAATACAGCGAGACAAGACAGTGGATGAGTACGTGCAAGAGTTCACCCGTTTGGGTCGTTATGCGGGAACGACTATGGCGGATGATGTAGAGAGGGATAACCTCTTCTACCAGGGGCTGAGGGAGAATTTGAGACAACCTCTCATCTCCATGAAGGGAGCCGGATTCACTGAACTAGTTGAGGCTGCCAGGATCTTGGAAAGTGATTTGGAGCGAACCCAACGCCATAAGGGTTTTACTCCCAAGCAAGGGGAAGGGAATCCTTCCCAATCACATGGAAAGTATGATGGGAGTAGGTGGAGGAAGAAGCCTCATACTTCCAAATCTGGTGAGAGGAGCAACTGGATGCCTGGGGGTTCCCACTCTAGGGGACCGCCGACGTGCTATAACTGCGGGAAGGTTGGGTATATAGCCCGTGCATGTCAGCAAGGGGGAGCGGGGCAAGAGGCAAAGCAGGAGCAGACTGTGCGCTCCGGCCCCAGTGCTGCAGAGAAGGGAAAGATGGCGAAGTCGAGCGCTTCTCGGTTCCAACCGGTGCAACCAAGGGCCTACAACCTTGGACAGCAAGAAGCGATCCGCCAGACTGATGTGGTGACAGGTATGAAGAAAATTTAAGTTTAAATTTTGTG
Organism: Platanthera guangdongensis; assembly: GCA_039583875.1. Taxonomy (NCBI): domain Eukaryota; kingdom Viridiplantae; phylum Streptophyta; class Magnoliopsida; order Asparagales; family Orchidaceae; genus Platanthera; species Platanthera guangdongensis. Next base: position 166,408,320 of record CM077158.1, on the reverse strand, counting down.
CTTCATCCTTTTAGACTTTTGTGTGATGTCTATGTTGTAGGCTTCGTGTTAGTTTCCGGATACCCCGCTAGGGTATTGTTTGATACGGGAGCATCACACTCCTTTCTTGCGGAGAGCTTCATCCGGAGAATAGTAGTTGAGTCTTTCTCGGCGGATGCGGAGTTGAAAGTGCGTATGCCCAATGGGTCATCTATGACCACCGGGGTCAAAGGGCGCATCTGTTGGGAGCTAGACGGAGTTGACTTTGTTTTGGTGGCGGCGATTTTGCCATTGGTGTAGTTCGATGTCATCTTGGGCATGGACTGGCTCGCAGAGCAGCGCCCCAGTATTGATTGCCTTTCTAAGGTGGTGACCCTAAGGAGAAAAGGGCAGACAGAAGCCAAATTTGAGGGCCTTTGTGGAGTGGCATGTTCCCTGATTTCGGCCATGCAGTTGGTGCGGGCGGTCAACCAGGGGGGTGTAGCGCTTGTAGCGTTATTGGAGGTTCGTCTCTCCCCATTGTCTTTTGATGAAGTGCCCGTAGTGGCAGTGTTCAAGGATGTGTTTCCGGAAGAACTTCCTGGAGCGCCTCCTCGGAGGGAGATCGATTTCTCGATCGAGATAGTGTCGGAGGCTAGGCCAGTGTCACGTCCTCCGTTTAGGATGGCACCAAAGGAGTTGGCTGAACTTAAAGTACAGTTGCGGGAATTGTTGGAGCAAGGGTATATCAGACCCTGTTCTTCACCGTGGAGTGCACCGGTGTTGTTTGAAAAGAAGAAAGACGGTAGCATGCGACTATGCATTGACTACCGAGAGCTGAATAAATTGACCGTCAAGAATAAGTATCCGATTCCTCGTATAAATGACTTGTTCGACCAGTTGGTAGGGTCAGTGGTGTATTCAAAATTGGACTTGAAGTCAGGCTATTATCAGTTGCGAATTCGGGATGAGGACATACCCAAGACTGCCTTTGGTACAAGGTATGGACACTTTGAGTTTACGGTGATGCCGTTCGGGCTGACGAACGCACCATCTGTGTTCATGGACTTTATGAATCGGGTATTTCAGGAATACTTGGATTCTTTTGTGGTTGTCTTCATTGATGACATTTTGGTGTATTCCAAATCGCAAGTGGAGCATGAGACCCACTTGAGAATGGCTCTGCAAGCGTTGAGGGAGAATGAGTTGTATGCAAAATTCTCCAAATGCGAGTTCTAGTTGGAGAAGGTGGCATTTTTTGGTAACGTGATTAGTGGGGAAGGGGTGGCAGTGGACCCAACAAAAGTTGAAGCCATTAGAGATTGGCCGGTTTTGAGGACCGTGGCGGAGGTCCGAAGTTTTCTGGGACTAGCCGGGTATTACAGAAGGTTCGTGGAGAATTTTTCGCGAATAGCCCTACCCCTCACCTCACTCACACGTAAAGATCATAAGTTTGTGTTGACTCAAGAGTGTAGCCAAGCATTTGAGGCACTGAAGGAGAGACTAATGGCGGCTCGAATCCTAAGTCTACCGCAAGGGACCGAGGGATTTCAGATCTTCAGTGACGCATCGGGATGCGGCTTGGGTTGCGTTTTGGTGCAACATGGGAAGGTGATAGCTTTTGGGTCTAGACAGTTGAAGCCTCATGAGAGGAATTACCCCGTCCACAACTTGGAGTTGGCGGCGGTAATCTTTGCGTTGAAAATATGGCGGCATTATGTTTATGGTGCAAAGGTGGAGATCTTCACGGATCACAAAAGCTTGAAGTACCTCTTGGATCAAAGGGACTTGAACATGCGGCAACGCAGGTGGGTTGAGTTTCTTGGAGACTACGAGGTGGCGATTCAGTATACCCTAGGTAAAGCCAATGTGGTGGCGGATGCCTTGAGTAGGAAGTACTTAGGGCAAGGGAATTGGATCCAAGCCCATGATGAGCGGTTGGTACGAGAATGGGAGTCCCTCGGTTTGGAATGTGTTGCAAGAGGCGAGTCCAGCGAGGCTCGGTTGAGCTAGATTGAAGTGCAAAACGACTTGTCCGATTGTATTCGGGAAGCGACTCGGTTGGATGTGGAGTTCCAACCTTTTGTGTTGGAGGCTCAAACGGGCGAGAGCAGCGCCTGGGAGACGATTGATGGGATTCTGAGGAAGGACGGAAGGGTTTGTATACCGCAGTTCGGCAAACTCCGTGAGGAGTTGATGTTTGAGGCTCACTTCACAAAGTACTCCATTCACCCGGGCAGTACAAAGATGTACTTGGATATGAAGAAATCCTTTTGGTGGCCGGGGTTGAAGCGGGACGTAGCTTTGTATGTGAATCATTGCCAGACTTGCGCCTTGGTGAAGGCTGAATGTCAGAAGCCGGGCGGGTTCCTGAAGCCCCTTCCAATCCCTGAATGGAAATTTGATGACATCTCCATGGATTTTGTGCATGGTCTGCCAAGATCGCAGCAGGGTAATGATGCTATTTGGGTGATCGTGGATCGCCTAACCAAGGTGGCTCACTTCATCCCAAATCGGAAAGAGGACAGCGTGGAGAAGCTGGTGGAGTTGTATGTTCGCAACATTGTGCGACTGCACGGAATTCCTAAGAGCATAGTCAGTGATCGAGATGGACGGTTTATGTCTAAGGACTAGAGATTGGTTCAGAAGAGCTTGGGCACGAAGCTAAAGTTCAGTATGGCGTTCCATCCTCAAACTGATGGGCAAACGGAGAGAACGAACTGTACTATGGAGGATATGTTGAGAATGTGCGTGCTTGATTTCGGCAAGAAGTGAGAGGATCACCTCTTCATGGTAGAATTCGCGTACAATAACAGTTTTCAAGCTAGTATAAAGATGGCGCCATACGAAGCTTTGTATGGGAGGCGGTGTCGAACACCAATGTCTTGGGCAGAGGCGGGAGACACCAAACTTTTGGGAAAGGATGTCGTGGTTGACGCTTGTGAGTTGGTACGGACCATCCAATAACGTATGAAGGTGGTGCAGGACCGTCAAGCTAAATACTTTAATGCTCGTCACCGGAAGTTGGAGTTTGCGGTAGGTGATTGGGTCTATTTGAAGATCAAACCGTTCAAAGGCGTCACACGGATTAGCCAACTCAAGAAGTTGAGTCCAAGGTTTTTGGGGCCTTTTGAAGTTGTTGAACGGGTGGGAGAAGCAGCCTATCGGTTGGCGTTGTCCGCGGAGCTGAGTGGGTTGCATGACGCATTCCACGTCTCTGTTTTGAGGAAAGCCTTGGTGGAGGCTAGCATGGTGATTGAGCCGGCATCGGTGCCGATTGAGGAAGACTTGAGGATGCGAGTCCTTCCAATTGTTATAGAGGATTCGGAGACTCGACAGTTGCGGAATAAAGAAGTTAAACTTGTGAAAGTTCGTTGGGACAACTGCGGTCGTGAGGAGTTCTCTTGGGAGCGAGAACAGGCCATGCTAGAAGACTATCCAGAACTCTTTTTGTCAGGTACAATTTAAGTTTTGTACCTCTTTTGTTTTGAAATTTCGGGACGAAATTCTGTTAAGAGGGGGAGAGTTGTAACACCCCAGTTTTGCAAGAGAGTCAGTGTGCAGTTCTGGAAAAATTTTGGGTTTCTGGCAGGAGGCACACGGCCTGCGACACGGGCGTGTCACAGGGTGTGTCGAGGCCGTGTCGACACTTGGCCCAAGTGTCGACACTTTCGCTCGACAAAGTGTCGAGAGTGGGGCACACGGCCTGCGACACGGGCGTGTCGCAGGGCGTGTCGAGGCCGTGTCGACACTCGGCCCAAGTGTCGACACTATCGCTCGACGAGTGTCGAGACTGGGGTACACGGCCTATGACACGGGCGTGTCACAGGGCGTGTCCCGCATGGTCGACGATCTTCGCTCGACGTTTTCTGCGGTGTCGACACAAAGCCTGTCGACGGGGGTCGAGACTTGGCACACGGCATGGGACACGGGCGTGTCCCAGGCCGTGTCACCTCTCGGGTTGGTTTCGGGGCCGTGTCGTTGGAGGCACACGGCCGGCCACACGGCCGTGTCACTGGGGACACGGGCATGTCGGATTGAACACGGGCGTGTCGGATGCCCGTGTGCGTTTCCAGGTGCGTCAATTTGAGACGGCGAATGAGGCACACGGCCCTGGACATGGACGTGTGCCAGGCCATGTTCGGCCAAGATTTTCTATTTTCCAGGCGAATCGTGGCCATTCTTTTCTGGTTTTGGGATCTAACGGTTCAGGCCATCTCTTGGGAAGTTAAGTCCGATTTTAGGGTTGGAAACCCTCATTGTTTTCCAAGTCTTCTCTTTCAAAGTTCTAAAGAGAAGCTAGAGCAAGGAGGAAGGAGAAGAAGGTCTTGGATTGTAGGAAGGGTTTCGGTGCTCCAAATCGCGAACCGAGCCCAGATCCGTGGAGCTTAGATCGTTGCGAAGGCTTTCATCCGACTATTTTACCATGGCAAGGAAGAGGAGTCGGAAGGTAACGACACCTCTCCTCTCGGTCTTAGGATGCATGTCTTAGCATCGTTTATTTTTCTTTCTTTATAGTTTTTGGGCGCCAAACTCTCAAAAGAGAGGGGTTTTGGTTTGTCAAGGTTAAAGAGGAACCTCCGGGTTGATTGAGTCCGTCCCCGGCATATTTTGCATTAGAGATCTGCTTCGCTAGTGGATTAGGCATGGTGGGTGAAGCCGTAGTCGCGACCGTTAGTCCGACTCAGTGATGTTGCATACGAACTTAGGGACTCGTAGAGATTCCATTGCGGCAAGAAGCCGTTTGTGAAGTGGTGGTGATTCCCTTTTGTTTGAAAGAGTACGTGTAGCCAGAACCGGACAAGGTTAGCTCCTCGTGGCGGTAGATGGTTTCCTTGAGGGACAAGGTTAGCTCCGTATGAGTTGGAGATGGTTTCCTTGGTGGACAAGGTTAGCTCCGCACGAGTTGGAGATGGTTTCCTTGGTGCGCGGGAACGCAGCAGTACAAGTGAGGGATTATGGTGATTTTAGTCTTGGATTGTGATGTGTCCAGGCGTGGCTATGTCTCCGTGGTCGGCTGGCTATCCCGTGACATGTGCGTCATGTGTGGAGAGTGTCCCGGCGAGACTAGTCCCCTTCTGTGAGACTGACGAGAATGCCAAGCTTGGGGCAAGCCCGGGCAATGAGGCCATGAGCGAGTGGGGTCCAGCAAGGCTTCTTAGAATCGGTCAGTCTGTGTTTGTTGGAATCCTGACATGAGACGTTAGAGCTTGCAGGCAAGCCCGGGGTTAAGCCCTCGAGCGGGTGGGGCCTTGGCAAGAATTCCATGTGGCGTCATGTGTGCCATTTGAGGGAGTTGTGTCTCCCTTAGTGTTTGCGGCTTTATGCCAATGGGGAAATGTGAGTACCCAAATGTTGTGATGTTGTGCTAGATGCATACGCAGTAGGGTGCCTTGGGCGAAGCCCGAGTGTTGCATACATGTTGCATAGTAGGCCCTTTTATTACATGCTCAACCAGTAGAGAACGTGTTTGATGATTGAGACATCCAAACCTGTTTTAATGTTTTTCTATTTATAGATGATTATATTGCATACGAAGTGCTGACTTGCAGGTTGGAGGGTTCCCCGGGGTTCGTTAGGGGCGGCCGGGAGGAGATGTGTTGTTACACAGTTTGAGGTCAGCCTTTGCTGACCCACGTTACTAATAATTTTTACAGGACAAGGATCGCATGCAGAAGCTAGCACGCCGACCAGAAAGGCCTAAGCCCCATGAAGTGTTTTTCCCTCTTTTGTAGCACTACAATTATGATGATGTTTGTTTGAGACTATTTTGTCCGGCTTGCATGCCGAGGTAGACTAGGAGTGCTGAGCACATTCATGTTTGATGTACTATTTATTTTTGGACACTTGATGTAAGGCCTTAAGGCCATTTGTTTTACTCTTTAGTGGTGGATAACTTCTAGTCCTGTTCTGTTTCCGCTGTGTTGTGCAAAGAGTTTTGAGTGTGGGTAGCTATATCAACTTTTAATACTAAAGCTGTGGCGTCCGTATGTTGGGGGGCCCCGGCCGGACCCATATTATACGTTCATTACAGGGGAGGTGTTACATGATGAGTCCACTTTATATACCTATTTTCGGACTCATCTGGGCTAGTTTTCACCCGTTTGCACTTCACTTTTAGTTCAATATCGTTCATATCTCATCTTATCTTTATTTCCATAGGAAGTGCACATTTATGCCCGTGGTTGTGTATTTTGTTATTTTTATAGTTTGTACTCCTTTTGTGATTTCCTGGAATGTCTGCACATATCAGTGATTGGTTTTTCCTTTCGGTACAGTGGTCGTGTGCATGTTCCGGGATGGTTGTGAAACAGGAATACTGCGCACGATCATGGGATCTAATGCGCACGACCACTGGTCGTGCGCCCCTGATCGTGCGCACTACTCTACATTTTCTAGAATCAGTCTGGGGTAAGCGCACGACCACTGGACATACTGCGCAAGACCACCAGTCGTGCGCCACTGATCGTGTGCATTGATTCCTCTTTTCTGGAGTCCTGTCTGGATAATCGCACGATCATTGGACTTAGTGCGCACGACCACTGGTCGTGCGCCACTACTCGTGCGCATTATCCCAGTTCTTCTTCCTGATACTCCATGCCAGTGCGCATGAGCACATGACATAGTTCGCACGAACACTGGTCGTGCGCCTGTGATCGTGCGTATTGTTCATTTCTACTTTTGTATAAATAGTGCAGGTCTCGCCCTAATTCAGGGAGGATCCGGAGCTCGACATTTCTCCGCCGTTTTCCGCCTTCTCCGCCGTTCCCCTTCATCTTCCACCCTAGGGAGGTGCTCTGGGCAAGCTTTCACCGCCAAATCCAAGCCGGAGCTTCCTCTCGGCCTTCTCCTTCATCCGTGAGCTTCAAGTAGGGTTTGACGCCATAGCCATCAAGCAAAGGAAAGGTAGAAAACTTCGTCCGCTATCGTGAGACGAAGAAGATGGGCCATTGGAAGGTGGTGACAGACCTTCTCTATCCCGGACGCAGTTGAGGACCGAGCTTGGAAGCGGAATGACAACCCGACGATTCCAACCGTGAATCCTCAGCAAGACTTCGGATTCGGTCGATCTCTTGACTTGTTCTTGCTTTATTGTTGAATATTGGTGTTTAACTTTATTTATATTGATGAAGTATACTTAGTTTGTAAACGTTTTATACAATTATGTCTATGTGATTGTATGTTTTCGTTATTTACTTGAGTTGCGCCATATATCCATCCACCACCATCCACCATTGCTGCACTAGCAATTGCTAGTGGCGTGCGTTGCGAAGAGGTGCTCACAACCATCATTCCGCCGTTCTCACCACCTCATCTACGAGCCTACTCTTCCATCCGCCTAGCGATTCGGTGCATAGCGGCCCGACTAGTCTTTCATCCCGCCTGGTGAAGCATCGCATAGCGGCGTTGTATAGGAGTAGTTGATAGCTTTTTATTTTCTGTTTCCGCAATATCAAAACCTCCCCTTAGATAGCTCCGACCTGAGGACTTCAATCTCAAGTCCTCCTCGAAACTAACTCCACCTTACTATGTTCCTTGTGAGATCGATACTTGGGAAAACCCCCATTTTATATTACTTGTGCGACCGGTTCACTGCCGTGATCTTAAGCATCAGTTCACTCAACGCAATACAACATAAAACATTGAGAAAATATAAGACAATCAAAGCTTCAGTATTGCTAGAGAAGAAATCTGGCTAAGACCAGAAGTGTTGAGTGAATCCAGTTCACTCAATGCCAAGCCTAGACAGGCAAAGCTTCAGCATTGTAAGAGAAGAAATCTGGCTAAGTCTAGAAGTGTTGAGTGAGGACAGCTCAGTCAACGCCTGAAGAAAGAAGCGTTGAGTCAAGCTCAAGCAGTCAAAGCATCTGAAGATCTATCAAGAATTTTGGCTAACTCCAGAAGCGTCGAGTGAGGAAAACTTACTCAACGCCCAAAGAAAAAAGTTTCGATAGACTAGTGTGTTGTCAAATCTTAAGAAGATGTACACAGAAAATCTGTCTAAGTCCCAATGCATTGAGTGAAGTTAGCTCACTCAACACAAGCTCATCAAGAAATCTACTAAGTACAGAAGTGTTGAGTGAAGGCAGCTCACCAATACCTCATCAAGAAGACTTGCAAAGGCAGAAGCATTGAGTGATCAAGGCACACTCAACACATTCATAAATATGGAAATCAATGAAGTACAAAACTGTTGAGTGAAGGCAGTTCACTCAATGACTCAGCAAGATGGCAGGCTTTAGAGATACGGTTAAGTCCAAATAAATTGAGTGATGAAGGTTCACTCAACGCAGTCAACGCCTATTGGTATTGTAACACCCCCTATCCGTCGCATATCGTATAGCAGTAGGTACGGCCGGGGCCCGACGCCATATACCACAGACAGACCGGGTGGTTACGTATGGAAACCATCCAACCAATCTCAACGTCCTACACAGAGCATTCTAGCGGAAGCAGTTTATAAAAGTTGCAAACAAGAACCCAGCATCAAAGCACGAATGTCCACTAATACAAAATAGGAATGTTATACAAAATACTCAAAACAAGCCTTAAAGCCTTACAAAATGTTTCACTTGAATATTACATGTTTTACAAACCACGGCACGCAGGCCGGTCATACATGAATAAAATAGTAAACACTTCCACTTGGGCCTTCGAGGGCCGGCTTCGCAAAAAGGGCTTTAGCCCTCTATTGACCGCTTGGTCCAGCTGCACCTGCCAGCAACAAACCACCGCATGGTGGCAAAACAAGGCAATGATCAACAATGCTGACCAAATTATAACGATCCCGCCCCCAACTCGGGGCGGCGATGCTCCTTCCCTGCATTTCATTAGCATAAGCGAGCAATTTATAACAATAGCCATTTCATCACAGACGTTGGCTCTCACGGCCACACGCCCCGTGCACTCAGGGCACATTCTCGGTGAACCGGTCGATGTCACGTCAATTAAAGCCATTAACATTCCGGACTCACCACCGCCACTTAGACGGCCAAACCTACGAGCAATTTGTCTTCCTGGCCTGGGTCACGACAATTTAAGCCATTGACCGCCGAAGACCCTACTCTATGCCAACGGTAAGTGCCACGTGCCTTTAGGTCTCTTTAACCGAACGACATAGAACGAGTACGGTTCCATCTAACCCGTGCTCACATCGCAACAGCAATTTAAGCCATTTGCGCGGGTCAAACTTCCACCGAGTCCCATTTCCATCACAAGTCACATAACCCGTTTATGTTCAAGTTGGCTCTCAAGCCACCAAGTTGGCAAGATCTCGTATCCGCCCAGTTTTCTGGGTGCACCTTTGGGTTAGTCCCCAAGGCTCCCCGCTGCAATCTACCGCGTAGAAAACCCGAAAAACAACCAATAGCACGGAGTCTTCTCCGGCATTATGCAATGCAACATCACCGATCCAGACCAACATGTCCGGGTAGGCTTCACACATCATGTCTATGTCCGTTCTCGCATACGGACTCTAAACAACGGGGACTTCACATATCTACCCGAAGGAACACCTCCAACTCTTCGCAAACTCGCGAGAGCGGGCTTCCTATGCAAAGAAAGAGAGCTATTCATGCTCAAGATGAGGATCGTTACCCTTGCGTTCCTCTTTGGCGCCATTGAAAAGTAATCGGATGAAAACCACCGCACTAGCGTTGCCTCCGTGGATCCGGAGTCGGCTTGCGATTCGGAGCTCCGAAGCTCCTCCAATGGCGGATCTAGCTCCTTCTTCTTCCCTTAGCTCTCCTCTCTTTCCAAGGATTTAGAAAGATGATAAGGTATGAAAAGTAAGGGTTTTCCAAGTCCATTCACGGGTATATCCCTTCAGGAACATCCCCCAGTCGTTATATCTCAAAACAAGGAAACGAATGGCTTTGATTCGGGGCTGAAATGCCCAATCTGGACCGAACACGGCCTGGCGCATGCCCGTGTCCAGGGCCGTGTGCCGCATTCGCCGTCAAAATCGAATCACCTGGAACCTCACACGGGTATCGAACACGCCCGTGTTCGAGCTGACACGCCCGTGTTCCACCGGACACGGCCGTGTGACCGGCCGTGTACCCCATGATTTTTCCCCCAAAATCAACCCGAGCACTGCACGGGTTCGAGGACACGCCCGTGTCCTTGCCCGTGTCACCTTGACACGCCTGGGCTTCAAGCCGTGCACACGGTCTCGACACTCGACACGGCCTCGGACACGCCCGTGTCCTAGGCCGTGTGCCTTTTCTCGACGATCGTCGAGCAAATCTCGACGACTCCCCGGGACGATCGTCGACACGGGTCGACACGCCCTGCGACACGCCCGTGTCGCGGGACGTGTGCCCATTCTCGACGAATCGTCGAGTAAAACTCGACGACTTTGTGGCAAAGTGTCGACACGGGTCGACACGCCCTGCGACACGCCCGTGTCGCAGGCCGTGTGCCCAGTCTCAGTGAATCGTCGAGATAATCTCGACGACTTCACGGCTAAGTGTCGACACACGCTTGACACGCCCTGGGACACGCCCGTGTCCCAGGCCGTGTGCCTGCTGCCAGAACCCAAACTGGCCCAAAACGTCCCCCTTTTTCTCCTTTGAGTTTCGGGGCGTTACAACTCTCCCCCTCTTAAAAGAATTTCGTCCACGAAATTTTATAAAGGAAAGACGTAAAAACCAAAATTTGTACCTGAGCGGAACAACTCCGGATACTCGTCAAGCATAGTCTACTCTCGCTCCCAAGAGAGCTCCTCACGACCGCAATTGTCCCACCGGACCTTGACCATCCTGATCTCTTTATTGCGTAGCCGCTTGACCTCCGAGTCCTCAATCCGCACGGGCTTGACCTTTGTCGTTAGCCCACTATCCACCAATACTTGATCAACCGCGATCACTTGCGTAGGCTCTTGCACCGCCTTCCGAAGCACCGACATATGGAATACATCATGTAAACCACTTAGCTCCACTGAAAGCTTCAACCTATAGGCCGCTTCACCAACTCGCTCCAGAACCTCAAACGGTCCAAGGTACCTCGGGCTTAGCTTTTTCAATCGTCACACCCGCGAGACACCCTTGAACGGCTTGATCTTTAAGTATACATAATCGCCCACAGCGAACTCCACGTTCCTGTGCTTGGCATTATAGTACTTTGCTTGCCGGTCCTGAGCGATAAGCAACCTCTCCCGAATGGTTCTCACCAAAGAAGTAGCATCCTCCACTTCCGATCGCTTATACAACTTTGACTCACCCGTTTCTAACCAAGACAACGGCGTGCGACATTTCCTACCATATAGGGCCTCGAAAGGCGCCATCTGAATACTCGCTTGGTAGCTGTTGTTGTATGCGAACTCCACCAAATAAAGGTGGTCTTCCCATTGCTTTCGAAAATCCAAGACACACATGCGAAGCATGTCTTCCATGGTTCTATTGACCCACTCGGTCTGCCCATCCGTTTGTGGATGGAAGGCTGTGCTGAATTTCAGCTTTGTTCCCAACATTTGTTGCACCAGCCTCCAATCGTTGGACGTGAACCGCCCATCTCGGTCACTCACGATGCTGTGGGGCACACCATGAAGCCGTACTATGTTATCCACATAAAGCTTTGCCAGCTTCTCCACCGGATCATGCTTCCTATGCGGAATAAAATGCGACACCTTCGTTAATCGATCAACAACCACCCAAATGGCGTCGTTTCCCTTTTGCGACCTTGGCAAATCGTGCACAAATTCCATAGAGATGTCGTCGAATTTCCACTCTGGAATAGGCAAGGACTTAAGAAATCCTCCCGGCTTTTGGCACTCCGACTTTACCAAGGCACAAGTTTGGCACTTGACTACGTATAGCGCCACATCCTTTTTCAAACCCGGCCACCAAAACAGTTTCTTCACATCACGGTACATCTTCGTACTCCCCGGGTGTATCGAGTACTTGGTATGGTGCGCCTCGTACAACAACTCCACCCGTAAATTGCCCACACTTGGGACGCACAAACGACCGTCTCTCCAAAGCAATCCGTCCTCCACGATGAATTGGGAATTTGACCCATCCAGAGCCTCTACCATGAACTGCTTCATATGAGCATCCATATCCAAAGCCTGCCGAATACGACCAGCCAGGTCATATTGGACTTCAGTCCAATTCAGAACTGCTTCAACACTTGATTGTCTATACACACAAACAATCCCCAACGCCTCCAACTCCCGCACCAACCGCTCATCATGCACCGATAGCCAATTGGCTTGAGCTGGGCCTCGGCGACTCAACGCGTCCGCAACCGCATTCCCTTTGCCAGGCACGTAGTGGATCTTGAATGTATAGTCCCCCAAGAACTCCATCCATCTACGCTGCCGCATATTCAGATCCTTCTGATCTATCAAATATTTCAGGCTCTTATGATCGGTGTAGATATCAATCTTCACACCGTACAAATAGGGTCTCCACAGCTTCAAGGCAAAAATCACGGCCGCTAACTCCAAGTCATGGACCGGATAATTCCTCTCGTGCACTTTTAGCTGTCTCGAGCCATAAGCTATCACGCTTCCGTGCTGCAGTAGCACGCAACCCAAACTGCTGCCCGAAGCATCGCTATATATCTCATAGCCTTCGGTTCCACATGGCGAACTCAGCACATGCGCCGTGGTCAACCGACACTTCAATTCCTCAAAAGCTTGCGCGCACTCCGGCGTCCAAACGAACTTATGCTCCTTCCTCGTCAAAGTAGTGAGAGGTAACGCTATCCGCGAGAAGTTCTCTACGAAGCGCCTATAATAGTCGGCAAGCCCCAAAAAGCTCCGGACTTCTGCTACCGTAGCAAGCTCAGGCCACTCCCGTATCGCAACAATCTTCGCCGGATCCACAACAATACCCTCTCCACTCACTATATGACCGAGGAACGCCACTGAGGATAGCCAAAACTCGCACTTCGAGAACTTGGCATACAAATGATTTCTCCTTAGCGTCTCCAACACCAAATGAAGATGCTTGAAGTGATCTTCCTCACTTTGCGAGTACACCAAAATATCGTCGATGAAGACGATCACGAAATGGTCCAAGTACTCCATGAATGTCATGTTCATCAAATCCATGAACACTGACGGCGCATTAGTCAGCCCAAACGGCATGACCGTAAACTCATAATGCTCGTATCTCGTACTAAATGTTGTCTTCGGGATATCACTCTCCCTTATCCGCAGCTGATAGTATCCAGCCTTGAGATCCAACTTCGAGTACACTGTCGACCCGACTAACTGATCAAAGAGATCATCAATCCGGGGGATCGGGTACTTGTTCTTCTCCGTCAGCTTGTTTAGCTCCCGATAATCAATACATAACCTCAAGCTTTCATCCTTCTTCTTAACAAAGAGGACCGGTGCGCTCCAAGGCGAAGAACTCGGGCGCAAATACCCTTGCTCCAACAACTCTTGCAGTTGAACTTTCAGCTCCGCCATTTCCTTAGGTGCTAGCCGATACGGAGATCGTGACACAGGCTTTGCACTTAGCACTAGCTCGATCGTAAAATCTATCTCCCGCTGAGGCGGGGCTCCAGGAAGATCCGCGGGGAACACATCAGGGTATTCTGATACCACTGAAATACAATCCAACACGGGCTTCGGCTTTGCAACCTCCACTAGTGTAAAGAACAGTTCTGCACCAGCATGAACCGACTTCACCACCTGAAGAGCAGACATCAATGTCTTGCTCGAACCCTTTAAGCCCGTAAAAGTCGTTTCACGACTTGTTCCCATCTTGACTTCCTTGCTACCGCAATCTATATGGGCCTGCTGCTCCGAGAGCCAGTCCATGCCAAATATGACGTCGAACTCCACTAACGGAAGTAAAGACGCCCGCAGGTCGAACTCCTGCTCCCCAATACGAATCTTAACATCGCAGATCCTATCCGCTCGCATCGAACACCCATTGGGCAACAACACATCCAACTTATCCTTCGCCATCGAAGAAGGGACTCCGATGCGTGATATAAATCCTTCGGACAAGAAGGAGTGTGATGCTCCCGTATCGAAGAGTGCTCGTGCCGAATTTTCACAAATCAATACAAATCCTAAACAAGTAGTGGTAAGGTAACATGTGCATAACAAGTATTTATGGAAATTGACTTGCCATAAATTAAATCGTACCTGTCACCACATCGGCCTGTTTAATGGCCTCCTGTTGGCCAAGATTGTAGACCCTTGGTTGGGCCGGAGCATAATGGGATGCGGTCGACTCCATCGCCTTTCCCTTCTCTTCATAGGTAGCTCCCGGCTTCCTCTCAGACTTAGGACGTCCGCTCCAACAATCACGGGCGAAATGCCCCGTCTTTCCACATGTAAAACACGCGCCCGGGGTCCGACTCGTAGTCGCCCCAAAAGCACCAGAAGGAGCTGGACCCAAAGTCCTATGCTTCTTGAAAGCCCTCCGATAGCCGGACTTTGAAGTAGTCGGCACTTTAAATTCAGATTTTCTATCAACCAAGCCTTTCTTCGCTTGCACATTCTTCATGTCCTTCTCCAAGGACCGGGCATTATTGACCAAGGTTAAGAAACCCTGCGTCATCGGCCCCGATAGTAGTAGTCTCAACTCATCCCTCAAGCTTTCATAGAAGCGATTAGTCTTGCGCTCCTCATCCATGATGGTGGAGCTAGCATAACGACTCAGACGAGTAAACTCGTGGAGATATTCATCCACGCTCCTCTCACCCTGTACCAACTTCAGGAACTCATTCTCCAACGCTATCTTCTGCGTCGAAGGGAGGTATCTAGCCAAAAATAATCTCGAGAACTCCTCCATCGAGACATCACCAAGTTGCCTACCTCTCAGTAAGTGCAGCTCCAATCCTTCCCACCACATCCTCGCTTCACCGTCCAAAAGGAACGTAGCGATGGTGGTCATTTGCCACTCCTCCGTCTCCGTTGCTGTCATGACTCTCTTCACCCTGGAGAGCCAGTCTTCAGCCTGAGATGGGGTTCCCAACCCCGAGAATAACGGAGGGTTAAAGCTCATTACATGCTTCAGCTGCCTCTCAGTTGCCCTCCTTGGCACTATTGGTTCCACAACCACTTGCTCCACTCTCCTCAGCTCAGCCTCTTGAAGAGGTACTTGCTCCATCACAGGAGCGGGCTGCTGCGCTTGCCTTCCAGGCTACGCATTGATCACGGCCAACACCGCTTTAGCCACCAAGTGTATATTTTCAGCCGACAGAGGTGTTGCAGGAGCAACATACGGTGCACTACTAGCCTCAGAAACTCGGCGTTTTGACGGCCCAACACCACTTCGGGTCACCTATAGTGGTACAAAACACCGTTAAGCGACCAAAAAAATTGCAAACAACAATTATAGGAACACGCAGGTTCCTCAAACACGAGTATTTTCATTCCTAAGTGGACATTCATGGGTTCTTTTTACTGTTATTACGATGCCGCACACAACGTGCTCACCACCCCTTAAAAAGAATTCGCCCACGAATTCACTTTAAGCCCGACCAAAACCAGTAGTCTGATACCAAATTGTAACACCCCCTATCCGTCGCATAGCATATAGCAGTAGGTTCGGCCGGGGCCCGACGCCATATACCACAGACAGACCGGGTGGTTACGTATGCAAACCATCCAACCAATCTCAACGTCCTACACAGAGCATTCTAGCGGAAGCAGTTTATAAAAGTTGCAAACAAGAACCCAGCATCAAAGCACGAATGTCCACTAATACAAAATATGAATGTTATACAAAATACTCAAAACAAGCCTTAAGGCCTTACAAAATGTTTCACTTGAATATTACATGTTTTACAAACCACGGCACACAAGCCGGTCATACTTGAATAAAACAGTAAACACTTCCACTTGGGCCTTCGAGGGCCGGCTTCGCAAAAAGGGCTTTAGCCCGCTATTGACCGCTTGGTCCAGCTGCACCTGCAAGCAACAAACCATCGCACGGTGGCAAAACAAGGCAACGGTCAGCAATGCTGACCAAATTATAACGATCCCGCCACCAACTCGGGGCGGCGATGCTCCTTCCCTGCATTTCATTAGCATAAGCGAGCAATTTATAACAATAGCCATTTCATCACAGACGTTGGCTCGCACGGCCACACACCACGTGCACTCAGGGCACATTCTCGGTGAACCGGTCGATGTAACGTCAATTAAAGACATTAACATTCCGGACTCACCACCGCCACTTAGACGGCCAAACCTATGAGCAATTTGTCTTCCTGGCCTGGGTCACGACAATTTAAGCCATTGACCGCCGAAGACCCTACTCTATGCCAACGGTAAGTGCCACGTGCCTTTAGGTCTCTTTAACCGAACGACATAGAACGGGTACGGTTCCATCTAACCCGTGCTCACATCGCAACGACAATTTAAGCCATTTGCGCGGGTCAAACTTCCACCGAGTCCCATTTCCATCACAAGTCACATAACCCGGTTATGTTCAAGTTGGCTCTCAAGCCACCAAGTTGGCAAGATCTCGTATCCGCCCAGTTTTCCGGGTGCACCTTTGGGTTAGTCCCCAAGGCTCCCTGCTGCAATCTACCGCGTAGAAAACCTGAAAAACAACCAATAGCACGGAGTCTTCTCCGGCATTATGCAATGCAACATCACCGATCCAGACCAACATGTCCGGGTAGGCTTCACACATCATGCCTATGTCCGTTCTCGCATATGGACTCTAAACAACGGGGACTTCACATATCTACCCGAAGGAACACCTCCAACTCTCCGCAAACTCACGAGAGCGGGCTTCCTATGCAAATAAAGAGAGCTATTCATGCTCAAGATGAGGATCGTTACCCTTGCGTTCCTCTTTGGTGCCATTGAAAAGTAATCGGATGAAAACCACCGCACTAGCGTTGCCTCCGTGGATCCGGAGTCGGCTCGCGATTCGGAGCTCCGAAGCTCCTCCAATGGCGGATCTAGCTCCTTCTTCTTCCCTTAGCTCTCCTCTCTTTCCAAGGATTTAGAAAGATGATAAGGTATGAAAAGTAAGGGTTTTCCAAGTCCATTCACAGGTATATCCCTTCAGGAACATCCCCCAGCCGTTGGATCTCAAAACAAGGAAACGAACGGCTTTGATTCGGGGCTGAAATGCCCAATCTGGACCGAACACGGCCTGGCACATGCCCGTGTCCAGGGCCGTGTGCCGCATTCGCCGTCAAAATCGAATCACCTGGAACCTCACACGGGTATCGAACACGCCCGTGTTCGAGCTGACACGCCCGTGTTCCACCGGACACGGCCGTGTGACCGGCCGTGTACCCCATGATTTTTCGCCCAAAATCAACCCGAGCACTGCACGGGTTTGAGGACACGCCCGTGTCCTTGCCTGTGTCACCTTGACACGCCTGGGCTTCAAGCCGTGCACACGGTCTCGACACTCGATACGGCCTCGGACACGCCTGTGTCCTAGGCCGTGTGCCTTGTCTCGACGACTCCCCAGGACGATCGTCGACACGGGTCGACACGCCGTGCGACACACCCGTGTCGGGGGCCGTGTGCCCATTCTTGACGAATCGTCGACTAAAACTCGACGACTTCGCGGCTAAGTGTCGACACGGGTCGACACGCCCTGCGACACGCCCGTGTGCCCAGTCTCAGCGAATCGTCGAGATAATCTCGACGACTTCACGGCTAAGTGTCGACACACGCTTGACACGCCCTGGGACACGCCCGTGTCCCAGGCCGTGTGCCTGCTGCCAGAACCCAAACTGGCCCAAAACGTCCCCCTTTTTCTCCTTTGAGTTTCGGGGCGTTACAGGTACAAAAATAGTGGCTAAGTCCAAATGCGCTGAGTGATGAAGGCTCACTCAACACACTCAACGCATGTCAACAAAAAGTTTGTCCAAGGAAAAAACATTTAGTGATGTTCGTTCACTCAACGTACTCAATGCCTAATGATACAGAGATGTTGGCTAAGTCCAAATTCGCTGAGTGATGAAGGTTCACTCAACGCCTGACAGTACAGATTATTTGGCTACATGTTTTTTCTCTGAGTGAAGGTTATTCACTCAATGAACTCAATGCCTGGGATGAACTATCTGAATTTATCTAAGTCCATAGATGCTGACATCAACAAAAGTAAGCAGAATTTCGAATTATTGTGGGAAATCTACATTACACGACAAATGGCGTTGCAGTCCTACCGTACGGAATTTTCAGTAAAAGCAAATTTGCAACCAACAACTATTGGTGGTCCCGAGGCTCAAAGAGTCGTTGGATGGCGGAATATAAAAGAGATCAGATTGGCGAAAAAAATTAACTTTTAGGGTTTTAACTTTTTGCAAAGAGGCAGAACATCTTCTTTTTCCTCTTACCATTATTGCAGTGCCTGAAGTAGAAGTTCAACCCGCTGATCTAAAGGTTCAAGTAAGTTAGTTGTTGTGATTTTTACCTGCAACAACAAGTTCAGAGAAATATTTGAAATAGATGAAGGAGAAGCAAGGCCAAAACCCTACCTGCAGTTACTTCACAGTTCCAGCTAGTCATTTCTAAAGAACATTTTTTGGAGGCTGTGAATAAGAAGTTAGGGCTAGGTTTCTCTCAGCACAGGAAGCTGAAGGCTCAGAGAACATTTCGTTGGAGTCAAATCATCATCAATAACCTATTTACTTCCTGTAGGATCCTTTGGATCTGAGTGTAGGTATAATTATAAAGGCTAATTGGTACGATTCAAGTTTTTAATCTGAGGCAAGATCCTTGTGTGGATTTGAGGTAGGGCCTGTATGCCCGAGCTAGGGCAATTTGCCTGAGGTAGGAGATATATTCTCTCTGAGTGATAGGGCCATTGTGTCTAAGTTGTAGAATCTGAGGTAGGGCCTTTGTGCATGATCTGTAGGAGAGTCATCCTCTCAGAGTTATACGTATATACTCCTAACCTAAGTGTAGGACTTGTGCTTAAGTCTGAGGTAGGTGATCTTTGGATCAATGAGATGTAGGAGCAAGCTTGCTCTGAGTTATAGGGCTTTGTTCCTGAGCTGTAGGTCTTGGAGGAGACTGAGAGATCCTGAGGGATCGGTATTATAAGCTCTTTGAAGCCGAGTTTTGGATAAGTGTCTTGTCTAACACACTATTAGAATGGTGGGAGGGATAGTGGATGTACCCATAATCTGGGGAACAACTATAAATCTTGTGTGTGCTGTGTGATTTCTTGAAAGCTAACATAATCTAACTCACAACACACTAAAGAAAAGAAAAATGTTTCAAAAGACTGAAAAACCTATTCACCCCCTCTAGGTGTTTAGCTATCCTTGAAACTACAGACTTTCAAAGTGCACGAGTGCGATGTAGACCATCATTTTGGCCTAGTTGAGCTTGTGTACAGATTCCTATTATCTTATCCTCGCTAGCCTCTTTGTTTCTTCCTCATCTTCTTGATTCTGCTCCACTGTTATCTCACCATATCCAAAAAGCCAGTCCTAGTATCATGCCCAAATCTGAGCTTTAGTTGCATTTATATTTCCTTGTTGGTATTTTGAAGTGGTGAATCTATTATGGATATGTAGATGTGCTCTACTGAAATATTGTTGAAAATTATGAAAAGTAAAATGAAACAAGTGTGAAAGATATGGTACCTAAACACCTAGAGGGGGGGTGAATAGGTGACCAAAACCTTTTTAAAACTTTGTTGGCAGCACAACAGTTTATAACACAGATTTCTGAATAAGTTCACACAGCAAACACAGCAATTCACAACACAGCACAATCACAGCACAGAATACACAAGACTTTATAGTGGTTCCCCAATCTTTGGGTACATCCACATTCCCCCTTCGCCTATCTAGCAGTGTACTAGATTCGGCCAAACTTCTCCACTAACTCAGAACCCAACTAGGTTCCTACCTCAGGCCCAAAGCCTTACACTCAGCCAAAAGGCCTACACTCAGCCACCCAGGCCTACACTCAGCCAATTAAGGCCTACACTCAGAGTTCTTTAACTCCTACACTCAGGCAAGCAAGCCCTACCCTCAGCCTTTATAATATAGGCTTACAATTCTCTCAGATCCAATGGATCCTACAAGTTAAAATAGAAATTACACAAGCTAACTCTACAACTCAGAAAATAAGAGAGGAGTTGAGAGTTTCTTGAAGAGTTCTTGGAAGAACTCAGTTAGATCCAAACTGACTTAGCTTCCTTCAAAGCTTCTTGATTAGAACTGAATTAGTCTGAATCTTCTGCAGTTGTTCCTTGACCTCTGCTTCTTGAAATTCAGATGACTCTGAATTCTTCTTCTCAGCCTTAGTTCCAAAGACTGAATACTTGGTTGGAGCTCTCTCTCTCCAACTTCTTAGATATGCCGATGCACAACAAGATCTTCTTGTGTTGATACTCAATATACCACTTTTTAAAAAGATCTGAACTCTCTCTATCAAAAACTTTTTCAACCACTTCTATATTACTTCTTCAATCTTTTCAACAACAGTTTCTGTAAACTATGGATGCCTATTTATAGGCTTCCTTCATGGTAACCGGCTGGTCCGGTTCATAACAGACTTCTGATATCTCTGACAGTTGATGTAGACCGGCTGGATCGGCAGCTGTCTTGTCAACCAGTCACTTCTTGAAATTCCTCTAACTGTCAGATAGTGTCGAGACTTTCTGTTCTTAAGTGTCGACACTTATAGGCCAAGTGTCGACACATGTTGTGTAAGTGTCGACACAAGTCTACAAGACGTCGACACAATTCCTTGTATGTCTCGACACAGATTCTTCTGCATGTGTCGACACTGAAATTGAGTGTCGACACAAGTACTTGTACTTCATTCTTTAACTGTATTCTTCTAAGTGTCGACACATGTTCTTTGTGTCGACACATCTTCATGTGTTGAAACTGTCAAGTGTCGACACTGCTTCTTGGTGTCGACACAAGTCTTCACTTTTGATTCTTCAGCTGAGTGTCGACACATTCCTTTAGTGTCGACACTTGTACTTAGAATATTTTGTAACTTTTTCTGTTCTTTGCTAAGTGTCGACACAGCTCCTTGTGTCGACACTTTCTTCAAGTGTAGAGTCTTCAACTAAGTGTCGACACATTGTGCTGAGTGTCGACACTTTCTTCAACTACTGACTCTTCAGCATAGTGTCGACACATTGTGCTGAGTGTCGACACTTTCTTCAAATACTGAGTCTTTAGCTAAGTGTCGACACATTGTGCTGGGTGTCGACACTTTCTTTAAGTGTTGACTCTTCTGCATAGTGTCGACACATTGTGTTGAGTGTCGACACTTGTCCTTAGATTCTGCAGACTTTTGCTGAGTGTCGACACAACTCCAAGTGTCGACACTTTCTGGTGTTGACTCAGCTCTTCTAGGTGTCGACACTTCTGCTAAGTGTCGACACAGCTTTTCTACATACTTCTTCACTGAGTGTCGACACAGCTCCAAGTGTCGACACTTTCTGACTGGTGTCGACTCTTCTTCCCAGGTGTCGACACAATGACTCCAAGTGTCGACACTGCTCGTCTGGGTGTCGACACAAGCTTTCTCAAGTGTCGACACTTTCCCTCTAGGTGTCGACACATGGACTTAGAAACTTTTAGCTTCAGTCTAGTGAATACCTAACCTGCACAAGTAACTCAAACACACATCAAATACATTATGATGCATATCATTGAGTTAGGTGAGGCTTCTTCAAATCAGGTACATTTGACCAATGTACCCAACAATCTCCCCCTATTTGGAGAAGTCATAACCCTTAGTCAATGATATACACCACTCATAATTATAAATTATAAAATGATGTAAAACAGGTATATGTCAACAGAGTTAAACTTAAACATGTAATAAAGCACACATGTATACTCATTTAGCATTACAGAACAAACAAGAATTAGACACATTCATCTGAACAATCATGAAATTTATATTTATCAAAAATTGTTCATACATTGTTGTTAATACATTTACAATGATTTACACAAAATGTTTGATGTAACAGATTACAACATTCTTCAGTTTAATCTTAGTCTAATTCTGCTCTGGTTCTTTTATGACTATGCCTTTTCCAGCTTGCACTTTGGCCTTTACACCAGCAGCAGCAGCAGGCTCAGCTTCAGCAGTCTTCTTCCCTTTGGAGTCCTTCTTTTTCTGTTCTTCAGCCTTGATTTTTTGCCTCTCAAAGTAATGATAGGGCTTAGGAAAGTACTTGCTAGGCTCCACAGCTGTTGGAGGTAGCTTTCCTAACTTAGCCTTCCTTCTATGTTGGACAATGGCTTCCTGCCTACTTTCATGCTTCCTCCATTCTGTCTCTGAGAACCACTTGTTCCTCTCATGGGCATTGTCCTTGGCCGCTTTCCAGGCTGTGAGAATGAT
Organism: Platanthera guangdongensis; assembly: GCA_039583875.1. Taxonomy (NCBI): domain Eukaryota; kingdom Viridiplantae; phylum Streptophyta; class Magnoliopsida; order Asparagales; family Orchidaceae; genus Platanthera; species Platanthera guangdongensis. The sequence continues at coordinate 166,386,083 of CM077158.1, read as the reverse complement.
GTTCCTAGAAGTAGGGCTCCACTGTTCAAAATCAGGTTTTTGCTCAGCAAGTTCCCTGAACTTCTTCTTTGATAGCCTAGTCTCTTCCTCTTTGTCCAAAGCCTCTTGCATAGCAGCTGTAATAGGTTGAACAACCTTTTCCAGAATAACATTAGGCTTACCAGCAGTTGGACTATACATTGTGCTTACATCAGCATGAACCATTTCAAAATCTAGAGGTGGATAGATCACCTGAGCTACTTCCTGTTGCTCACCTCCAAGATATGCACTTTGAATACCAGATTCAGCTACATTATCATCATCACACAGGGGAGGATAGCCCAGTGTAGCCCTGATGGAATTGGATATCCATTTTGCATGCTCAGAACTGGCCTTGACTAACACCCTCTCCCCCTTTATGACTTCTTGTGCTACATGATCTCTCACATCATCTTTCTGGAATCTGATTTGGCTATCCAAATACCTTATTCCATCCTTAAAGAAAGGTCTAAGCTTTGTAAGCTGTTCAGAAATGACCTTCTGTGAATCTTTGATTGCATTCTTGACAGCAGCAATTTCTTCCTGAAATACCTTATCAAATTCAGCCTTGGCAGCAGCAAAGGAGGTTGATGGTTCATTAGACTTACTCTTCAGTTCAGTGACTATTGCATTGTGAGATGCAGTCAAATTATCATTCATCCTCAATTGATTCTGCAGCACATAGCCTTGCTTTAGTGCTATATCTTCTACCTTCTCTTTTATGGTTTCTTGATGTTTAGCCAGGAATACTACTGCATTGCCACCCTTGTGGAAGCAGTCAGTCACTTCCTTCTTATTCAAATTCATTTCAAACCTTATTGATTTGATATCTTGAGCTAGATCAAATTGTAGGGACTTTTGGCTTTCATCAATATATGTCTCTATTGCCCTTCTTTGCTCATCCAGCTTTACTTGCATTGCTACCATTAGGCTACTATAATCAGTTGATGGAGCTTGGTGGACTAGTGAGTGTTGAGCTACAGTTTGTAGAGCTTTCTTATAGCTCTGACTCCTTCTTTTGAAGACAAAGAATTTCTTCTTTTGAGCTTGCTCAGCTTCATCATCCTCAGACTCTGATGTACTTGCTATATCCACCCTATCCTTAGGGCTTGAGGGTTTTTCAGTTTGCACATCTTGTGCCTTCTCAGTATCTAGCCTTATAGGCTCTTCTTGAACATCCAAGTTCTCCCCCTCAATAGCAGCATCCTTCTCTTCATCAGCAGCATTCTTATCCATATCAAAATCATCTTGATCCAAATTCAGAAATAGATCTTCCATTGTGTATTCAGCTGGAGACTGTGCAGGAGAAGTACTGGTTTTATCAACTACTTTATCAGGAACTTGTGGCACAACAGCAGATGTGTCCTGAAGAACAACATCTGGTTCTTGAGTTGCTTGCTGATTTTGCTGATGGACATCAGACAAATCAGAATCCATTACAGAAAAAACTAATGTATTAAGGTCAGAAAGTACCTCTTGGATAATCTGTGTAGCTTGCTCACTCTCCAGTGTAGAGGGATGTTCTACAGCTGGTGGTTCCCCCTGGATGTCAGCGGGCTCCTAAGGAGCAGGTGACTTCTCGGCAGCCTCATCCTCATAATTATCAGGAGTGAAAACAACATGTTCTTCACTGCCTGAGCTGCTGGAGGACTCCTGAGTCATAGCAGCTATCTTCCTCTTCTTCCTAGGAGGAGAGTCCTTCTTAGAAACTTGCTTCTCTGGAGTAGGAACTTCCTTAGACAGTACCCTTTCCCACCTGGAGAAGATTCTCATGTCCATCCTTCTCATGTGGTTGATTTTAGTTCCAGCAGCAGTGCTCATTACCTCTGGAATTGATCCAGCCAGGTAGAGACTTAGTATCCTGCCCAGATTGGGCTTCTTCAGACTTTCCTTCACTTTCTCAAAGACAATCATAGACCAATCTGTTTTGATGTTGAAGATGATTCTGGTCATAATACTGAACATAGAGGCTGACACCCTGTCATGTCCTCCTGGTTTGCTTAGTATAACTTTGCCTACAACTTCAGACAGGAATTTGCCTTGAATGTTCATGCCCTTCCTGTTGAAAACTGATCCTATTTTCATCTTAGGATCAAGACCACACCAGGTGAGTGCATCTCTGGTCTTAGATGTGGTCACTTCCTCTTCTTCTTGAACTTTAGGTAGCTGAAGTACCTTTCTCAAACTTTTGGGTGATACCTTGACCTTGGTTCCATGCACTCTGGATTTGATTCTGTATCCAGAGTCATCCACAGTTGCTCCAGTAAGAAATTCAAGCACCTCTATCTTCCATATCTTGGATGGTTCTGAAACCAAGAACTCCAATCCTGAATCGGTGACTAGGGTTATCACCGTCTTGATATCTTGATCGCCATCGTCAAAAGCACCTCGCACGAGCTCATACCCTTCGTTAACATTCTCCTCGAGCTTGGGAGACATTAGGGTTTGAAGATTTAGTCTTGAGAAGAGAGAAATGTCGACACAAGAGTTTTGGTCTCGAAACTTTTGAAAGCGTGTCGACAAACAAAGACAGAATCCTATTTATACCTTTCTGGTTTGAAGACGAACATGCGGGATGGATTACTAAAGATGTGTCGACACTGTCAATAAGTGTCGACACAGACTTATAATGTCTCGACACACATGTGTCGACACAAGTTTAGTCAACAGATTTTATGTGTCGACACTTGGTTAAGTGTCGACACCACACTACTCGACATGTAGTCGAGACTTTACTTAGAAAATTCTGAGTAAAACTTAAGTGTCGACACCTTATTGAATGTGTCGACACCAACTCGACATGTGTCGACACTAACATTCTGAAGTGTCGACACCAACTTCCTAGATGTGTCGACACTATTTTCCTGAAGTGTCGACACTTACTATTCTGTGTCGACATATACTTGTCTATGTGTCGACACCTTTTTACTTAGCCAATTTTTAGTTCTGTAAACTTAGTCTAAGTTTATCATTCCTAGTTCAATTTTGAATCTATTGAACTTAGCTTCTTCTAAGGGCTTAGTGAACATATCAGCTATCTGATTATCAGTTCTAACATATTCAAGTGCAATATCATTTCTTTCTACATGCTCTCTAAGAAAGTGATATTTGATCTCAATATGTTTAGTTCTACTATGTGATACAGGATTGTTAGCTATTGAAATAGCACTAGTAGAATCACAGTAAAGTGGAGTTCTACTTACCTGAACTCCATAGTCTTCTAACTGATGTTGAATCCACAGAAGTTGAGCACAGCAACTTCCTGCAGCTACATATTCTGACTCAGCTGTGGAAATAGCCACACTGGTTTGCTTCTTACTGCTCCATGAAATGAGTCTTCCACCTAGGAATTGACAGGATCCAGTAGTGCTCTTTCTATCTTCTTTGCATCCTGCAAAGTCTGCATCTGAATAGCCTGTTAGATCAAAATCTCCATTCCTAGGGTACCAGAGGCCTAGATAAGGAGTGCCCTTTAGATATCTCAAGATTCTCTTGACTGCAGTCAAGTGAGACTCTTTAGGGCAGCTTGATACCTGGCACAAACACATGTAGCATACATAATGTCAGGCCTACTTGCAGTCAAGTATAGTAGGGAGCCAACTATCCCTCTATACAAGGTTTCATTTACAGGTTTCCCTGCATCATCCTTGCTTAGAGACATACTTGACCCCATAGGAGTCTTCATGGTACTGGATGAATCCATACCATACTTCCTTATGAGTTCTAGGGTGAACTTGGACTGACATATGGATAGACCACTTCCAGTCTGTTTAACTTGGAGACCCAAGAAAAACTTCAGTTCTCCCATACTACTCATCTCAAATTGACTTTGCATAAGCTTTGCAAACTTTTTGCAAAGGCTACTTTCAGTAGACCCAAATATAATGTCATCTACATATATTTGGACAAGTATTACTTTGCCTCTAGATTCCCTAAGGAATAGAGTCTTATCTATTTTCCCCCTTGAGAACTTGTTCTCAATGAGGAAACTAGATAGGGTTTCATACCAAGCTCTAGGTGCTTGTTTTAACCCATATAATGCTTTCCTAAGTCTATAGACATAATGAGGTAGAGTTGAATCAACAAAACCTGCAGGCTGCTCCACATAGACTTCTTCTTTCAAATTACCATTTAGGAATGCTGACTTCACATCCATTTGGTATACCTTGAATCCTTGATAGGTTGCATAGGCCAAGAACATCCTTATGGCTTCCAGTCTGGCTACTGGAGCAAAGGTTTGATCAACAATCAATACCTTCTTCTTGCCTATATCCTTTTGCAACCAGTCTTGCTTTATTCTTTATGATGACCCCTTGTTCATCTAACTTGTTCCTGTAGATCCACTTTGTTCCTATCACATTGTGATCTTTAGGCTTAGGAACCAGATCCCAAACCTTGCACCTTTTGAACTGATTAAGTTCTTCTTGCATAGCTTCAGTCCACTGTGGATCTTGTATAGCTTCTTCAAATTTCTTTGGTTCTATTTGAGACAGAAAACTTGAATATACTACAGCATTCTGATTTCTGCTCCTTGTCTGAACACCTTGTCTTGGATCTCCAATTATCAGTTCTACTGGATGATCTCTTAGATGTCTGTTGGCTGGAGGCATCCTTGCTTCTGGTTGTACTTCTACAGCATCTTCATCATGCTGAGTTCCTTGTACTTCTTCAGCTCTTGGTACATGTAGTTCTCCCCCTGGACATAAGCTATCTTCTTCTACTTGCTGTCTTGCAGCAGGTACATCTTCTATGGCTAGCTTGTCCATCTTCTTAGTAAGACCTATGGGGCTGCATACATTGCTAGACAACTCATTGTTAATTAGTTGTGTCTCATCAAAAACTACATGCACAGACTCCTCTACAACTTGGGTAGTCAAGTTGTAGACTCTATAAGCCTTACTATTATTGTTGTACCCAACAAACACTCACTCTTGGGACTTGGCAGCAAACTTAGTTAGGTAAGACTTTCCATTGTTAAGTATGTAGCATTTACAACCAAAGATCCTAAAGTAGGATAAATTTGGTTTCCTGCCTTTCACAACTTCATAGGGTGTCTTATTTAACCTTTTAGTGATGGTAGCCCTATTTATCACATGGCATGCAGTGTTAACTGCTTCAGCCCAGAAATATTCTGGCAGTGATGAATCACTTAATAGGGATCTACCAGCCTCTATCAAGGTCCTATTTTTCCTTTCAGCAATGCCATTTTGCTGAGGTGTTCTAGGTGAAGAGAATTCTTGAAATATCCCATAGTCTTCACACAGCTTTGTCATGCTTTCAGACTGAAACTCTGTACCATGGTCACTTCTAATTTTGACCACTGTACAGTTCAATTCATTCTGAATTTGCTTAACAAAACTATAGAAGACACTAGGTGTCTCAGATTTCTGCTTTAAGAAGAACACCCAGGAAAACCTTGAGTAGTCATCAACCACTACAAAGGTGTAGACCTTCCTACCTAAGCTGTGAACTGGCATTGGACCAAATAGATCCATATGCAAGAGGTATAGACACCTCACAGCATCTTTGTTGTCTAAGCTTCTAAAGGTGGATTTAGTCTGCTTGCCCTTTTGACAAGCTGAGCAAATGCCATCTTTGACACACTTAACTTGAGGACCATTCCTCACTAACTTTTTACTAAAGAGTTTGCCAATAGTCTTGTAATTAAGATGAGCAAGCCTCTTGTGCCATTTGACACATTGAGAGACTGTCTCATCAGCTACAAGACAAACTGGAGAACTATTGTTCTCAACCATAATGTCTAAACAATAGACATTTCTCTTTCTATATCCTGTCAAAATGATCTCTTGATCACTTGACCTCTTGATATGACAACCATTTTTAACAAATGAGATGTCATACCCTACATCACTTAATTGACTTATACTAATGAGGTTGTGTTTCAACCCTTTAACATAAGCAACTTGAGTAATGGTAACAAGGTTTGAAGAGATGTTACCAAACCCTTTGATGATTCCTTTTTCAGAACCACCAAAGGTCACTTTAGGACCATTTTTGATTGGAATGTAGTCCTTCAGTAGTCCCCTTATTCCAGTCATGTGTCTGGAACATCCACTATCCAAGTACCATGTTGGGGTATGGCCACTTGGATTTACCTGCAAAACAAATTACTGAACCTTAGAACCCAAAGTAAACTTGGGTCCTTGGTGATTGTTAGTTTGTAATTTGACATAGCTACCTGCTGGCTTTCCAACAGGTAACTTGCTACCCAACTTGGCACTGGCATTGTGCCAACAATCCAAGGCAAAGTGGCCAACCTTGCCACAGCACCAGCATTCAAACTTGTTGTACCTTTGCTTAGATACAACCTTTGCTGTCTTGACTACAGCAGGCTTGTTGAATGTTGGGGCTTTACCCTTGGACTTGAACTTGGACTGTACAGTCCCTGCAGGTCTAACAAAACCTAGTCCAGCTTTGCCTTTTGATGAACAAATTCATCAATTCAATGGTAATACTGATTTAGGTTTTGAAAACCTGGCAGCAAGTTCTTTTTCCTTCTGGAGATTGATCTCCAGTCTCTTAATTTGATCATTCTTAAATGTAATAGTACCCATCTGAATCACTGTAATGTGTTTCAGCCTGGCTACTTCATTCAGTTTTTGATCATACTGTTTTTCAAAATCTGTTGCAGCTGCCTTGAGATCAGCAATCTCCTTTGCCTGACTTTTGGCTAGGATCTTGCTTTTCTTATAGGCTTGCAACAGTACTTGGTATTCATCTAAGAGCTGATGAATATCTCCCTCAGATTCAGAAACACTTCCATCACTTGATGAAGATGAATCTGACTCTGAACTAGAACTGAAATCTGAACTTTGAGTTGGACTTTGTACCTGACTAGGTCCTGCCTGCTCCAGGATTTTGGTACTTTCAGTCAATGTCATCAGTCCTTGGCACTGACACTCTTCTTGTTCATAGATTGATTCCATGATCTGCATAAACTCTTCTTCTTCTTCAGCAAATAGCCCTATATAGGCTTCAGCATCTGTCTCAGTGTCTGAAGAAGAAATGTCTGAAAGAGTCTTCTCATTCTTTGCAACAAAGGACTTCTCCTTCTTTCCTTTGAAGTGAGTCTTCTTTTTGTCACTGGATTCTTTCCTTCTTTCAGGACAATCAGCAATAACATGACCCTGTCTATTGCAGCAGTAACACACAATCTTAGACCCAGTTGCCTTACTAGTCTTTGTCTTTTTCTTATCCTTCTTTGAAGGCTTCTTCTCCTGATACTGGACTTCTTTCCCTTTGGAATATGAAGGTCTGGACCTCCACTGTTTCTTCTTAAGGAATTTCTGAAAATGTCTGGTGAATGCAGCAAAATCTTCATCACTTTCACTGCTTGTAGACTTTGTGCTAACAGACTCATCAGATTCTGATTCAACTACCTCTGGAGGAGGAGTTGATGACTTAGTCCTGTTCTTTCTAGGTACTTCTGACTTAAAGGCAACAGTCCTTTCCCTGTGTTCAGTCCTTGTTGACTTTTCCTCTTCTTTTCTTACTGACAATTGCATCTCATAAGATAACAACTTGCCAAACAGTGTGGGAGGAGGAATTTCTCCCAACTTTGCCATTTCTCTGATGGCACAGATCTTAGTGTCCCAATCTTTGGTTAGGGACCTTAAGAACTTATCATTCAATTCATAGTTAGTGAACTCTCTTCCATAGGACATGAGTTCATTAACAATTCTATAAAACTTCTTGTAGCATTCAGTGATGCTATCTCCTCTTCCTTGCCTAAAGCTCTCATATTCTTGATTAAGCAAGGACTTCCTATCTTGTCTTACTTCTTCAGAACCTTCCATGTAGACAATGAGGGTATCCCACATTTCTTTTGCTGTTTTACAGTGAATAAGGTTCTGGAAGGTGGCATCATCAATTGCACTAACTATGATGTTCTGTGCCCTTTTGTCCATTGTAGCTAGGACAATCTCATCCTTGGTCATCTCAGAAAAATCCTTAGGAGTCCTCTGATTTGCATCCATACTGAGATCTTCATGGGCACATAGGGCCCTTCTTTGACTGTGATGTAGATCCTAGGGTCAGAGGCCTCCATGAACAGCCTTACCCTTTCTTTCCAGATTCCAAAAATCTCCTTTCTGCATATGGGCAGTTTCATTGAACCCAATTCCTTGTGATTCTCTGAAGACCCCATATTTCTTGATTTTCTTGAAACTGTTTCCTGACTTATACTGAATCTGCCAAACTGGATCTCCTCAGACAGTTAGTCCTTTTGAGGAACCTCGCTTTGATACCACTTGAAAGATATGGTACCTAAACACCTAGAGGGGGGGGGGGTGAATAGGTGACCTAAACCTTTTTAAAACTTTGTTGGCAGCACAACAGTTTATAACACAGATTTCTGAATAAGTTCACACAGCAAACACAGCATTCACAACACAGCACAATCACAGCACAGAATACACAAGACTTTTATAGTGGTTCCCCAATCTTTGGGTACATCCACTTTCCCCCTTCGCCTATCTAGCAGTGTACTAGATTCGGCCAAACTTCTCCACTAACTCAGAACCCAACTAGGTTCCTACCTCAGGCCCAAAGCCTTACACTCAGCCAAAAGGCCTACACTCAGCCACCCACCCAGGCCTACACTCCAATTTCCTGATCGGATCAAACCTAGCCACCTTCGTCAGTCGGTCCATCGATTACCCAGATAGAATCGTTTCCCGCCCGTGATCGAGGAGACCATGGATGAAGTCCATTGCTATATCCTCAAATTTTCCACTCCGGCACCGGGAGTGGCTGCAATAAACCAGCGGGATGTCTGCATTCTGCTTTTCACTAACTGGCACGCCTCGCAGTGCGTCACAAAGTGGGCGATGTCCTTCTTCATGCCCGGCCAGTATAGAGTTGTCTTCTTCAAAATCCGCCGTCATTTTAGTGATCCCGGATGTATAGAATATCTGCTATGATGAGCCTCGCCATTATGTCGTCCCGAATCTGGCCTCCATCCGGTATGTAAGTACGGCCCCTGAAACATATCAGATCATCTCGCATCGAATAGTCTCCAGCGAGCCTGCCTCCAAGGCCCGGAAAATCGGCTCTAGTTTGGCATCCCGCTGTACAACCCCGTGTCCGGCGAGCGGGTCCCGCCAGGAAGGATGAGTGGACCTGGAGCCGTGACCCGTACCTGGGCGGCGAGACGGGAGGCTATGCGGCGGACAGGCCTGACCCGCTCCCGACCCACCACGGGCGAGCGGGCTGCCAACCCGCGGCGAGCGGCTGCAACCCGCGGCGAGCGAGCTGGACCCAGGGATGGGCGACCCGCCGGCTGACCCCCCCCCCCCCCCCCCCCCCCGCATGCGACCTGACCCGCCGATCCGCCCGGCAAAAGGCTGGCAGCTCGCCCCTATCGGCTCGCGCTCGCCCAAGGAGAACAGGCGAGCCCTGGAGCCAGGTCGCGCCCGCTCCTCCTGCAGGGGAACTGAAGGCGAGCTGACCGCCCAGGGGTGGCGAATAGCTCCTCAGAACAGCGGAGCCTCGCTGTTGGCAGACCAGTTTGGACTGCGCATAGCCGTTCAAAACAGCGGAGTTTGGCTGTTGGCAGACCCAACCAGGGGCCTTTTGGTATTTCCAGGTCAGTCCTTTTGGATATTGGCAGTTCAGATTCTGAAAATCTATAAATAAGACCCAAGGGGTACCTCAGAGGGCACGCTTTCAGTGCCTCCTTGCCCTCATTCCTCAAGTGTTCTCTGAGGGTACCTTAGCTCGGCTCTTGGCTAAGGAGGGGAAGCAGCACTCAGAGATCTTCCGGGTTTGTGGTGGGACCTCCCTGCCGAGCCCTTGGGTCTGTCCTTTCTTGTCTCTCTCGTTGTTTTTCTTGCAGGTGCGAAGTAGGCGCGAGACCACCCCTTCCCCAAGGGTCGAACTCCACAAGAGCCGGATTCCGGTTTCAACATTTTGGTGCGGTGAGCGTGGAGAGTGGTCCGTGCAGAAAAGCTTCGGCGAGCTCAATGACGGGAGGTCAAGGATCCGACAGGCAGAACTCGCCGCCCCCCCCTTCCGCCTCTCGCAACAGTAGGAATGTTTGAAGACTTCAGGAACGAGGTGCTGGACCTCGTCAAGATCGCACTCGGCGTGCGGGCCGAGTGCTCGACTCCGACAGCCCAGATCGCGGCCGCCCCCTCTTTAGGCGAAGATGCTCCTGGCAGGCGAGCCCAGAAAGGAAGTGGCTGAGGAAGGCCGAGGGAGCGAGCTCTCGGGCGCGAGCTCTTCCCCGGCTCGGCAGGCCGAGGTCGATTCGGCGAGTTGGGCTCGCGTGACTCGCCGGCTCGCCCGGTGGCTGGAAGCAGTCCATTCAGCGAGCTGGTCTCCTCAGCACCAGTGCCAGAAGGGTTCAGGGAGCCGAGATGACCTACTACACCGGGAGGGGAGACCCGGTTCAGCACGTCCAGTGGTTCGAGGACGTAGTCTCCATCCGTCAGATGTCGGATGGATTCAAGTGTCATCTCTTCGCCATCACCCTCCGAGAGAAGGCAAGGAGTGGTTCCACCAGCTGCCGGCCAGTTCCATCTATTGCTTCGAGGGACCTGCCCGAGGGTTCTTGTTGAGGTTCACTACCTCAAAGAAGAGTAAGAAGGAGTCTGAGTCCCCTGTTCCACATAAACAGGGGGTGAACGAGACGTTGGGAAGCTACGTCGATCGGTTCCAGAGGAGGTCACCCAAGTCCAGGAGATGCCGGGCCACAGTCTGATGATGGCCTTTCACACTGGGCCCTGCAACAGGTTTCTTCCGCATGGAGCTAAAAGGATTCCCCCCCTCCTCCTACGAGGAGCTGATGGAGAGGGCGGCGAGAGAGGTCGACGGGGAGGCATCGAACCCAGAATTTGCGAGGAAGTTGGCCAGGTGGGGCGACTGAAGAGGAGAGGAGTCGAAGGGAGAAGAAGGCAGGAAGAGAGGAGGGAGGAGCCCAGGCAGAGGGAGCAGAGGGAGCAGAGGCAGCTCCAAGGACAGCAGCCGGGAATGGGGGCGTCAGGAGCCCGACCGTGAGGCTGGGCTGGAGACCGGAGTGGCAGGGGCAGGGGCCACAGAGGGGATACTACGGGAGAGGTCACTATCAGGGTAGGCAGGACCAGTTCCACCCACCCGGCTGGAGGCAGGGTCAGAGGCCGCCGGCTCCCCGATCAGGATGAGGCCATGTCCATAGCTCTGGGAGCGAGAGAGGAGTCATGAGAAGGAGGAGAAGGGAGTTCAGGGTGGACTGCCCTACTGCGACTTCCATCAGGAAGAGGGGCACCGCGGCCACGTGCCCGGAATTCTTGGAGATGAGAGAGAACAGGGGGCGGCAGCAGCAGCAGGAGGAGGTGCGGCAGGAAGTGAGGATCGAGAGGTCCTGCCTCGGACGGAGGAGGATCGCTGTGAAGACC
>CM077158.1:166194126-166374169 GCA_039583875.1 Platanthera guangdongensis | reverse complement strand
ACCCCAGCCTACGCAGCCCCCCACTCTCGACTTATTCCCTCCCCCCCCTAACTTCTTCCCTTTCCCCGATGCACGGCCAAAAGGATATTTTATACTTCTCTTTATTGTTTGATTCCCACCAAAATCGTTAAAAATGAAGCCGAAAAAAAATAGTATTTTAGCCTACTATTGGCAGACCCAGAAAATAATTTTTTTAATTTTCTAAAGATCCGATCGACCAACAAGGAATGCTGAGAGGATGTTTGCAACGTGAAAGTTGAAACAACCGCCTCTGATAAAAACATATGTAGGGGGGGTACGGAATCGGAGATCTCCACGAAGCTAACGCTCTATCTACGCACTACACGTCGTAGATTATCGCACCTACACAAACACCAATCACCACAATAGTTCTCGTTGCAAGAACGCAACACAAATAACAAAGAAGAATGGTCGACTCGAATAACGATCGGAAATTTGAGTCAGAATATTCCCAAGAAAAACACAAAGGCTGCACTCTTTTTGAGAGCAAGACCAAGGCTATAGGCCAAGATCCGTTCAGGCAAATAGGATCCACCCGATCCAGAATTAAAAAGCCTAGCAATGGCGATTTCGATCCAAAACTTGTAGGGATTAAATTAATTTTCGGAGAGAAAATGAGTGCGAAACCACCATAACTAAAGAAGAGAATCACACAAGGGAGAGGGAAGAGATTACCTAACCGGAAAGTTTTCACACAAGATAATTGTGGGAGAATCACTCTATCCACGGATCCACCAGCGTCGCACCGAAGGGGTTGCAACCTTCTTCCAAGGAGTCGCACCGAAGGAAGCCGCGCCAGAGTCGCACCGAACGGATGGACGGAGCAAGGGGTAGGGGCGGCGGCTTCACACAACAAGCAAGGGGGCGGCGGCTTGGAGAGATCTCCTTTTGGACGAAATTCTCAAGGAGAATTTGGTTTAAATCTTGTCTAATTATCTCATAAGGAAGCCTCCTTATATAGGAGTTACAAACAAGCCTTAACCATTCATGACGGAGATGAAATCTCATCCATCCGAATGGCTAAATGCACACCAACATTAAAATTGTTCAAAAATTAAAAATAGCAAAACATGCAATGAATATAAAATTATCACGTAAACATAGAATAATTTTATATTCCAAATATAAAATAGAGTTCAAGAAAATGAAATAAATAAGGCCAATTCTTTGCAGTGGCTGTAGCACGCCGCGGGCGGAAGTTGTAGCGTAGCCTTACGTTAGCGTCATCGTGCCGCCTCACGTCCTTGAGTTGTATTGCCTTATGAATCGGATCATCATCAGCATCGTCAGCATCGTCTTCAAATGGTGGAGGAGGGGGCATGCCATCACAATGTCAGGGGTCTTTCCTAGCTACCACGCCAGAGTACTTCCTATTACTCCATTTCAAAGGTAACACCTATGAACATTATGCATTACAAAGGGCTTTTCCTAGACTTCCAATCCAGTACTTTCTGCGACTTCCTTCAAAGGGATAACCCAACAGCACAAGCAACACAAGTATTATAGGGTATTTTCCTGGACGACCACTCCAGTACTTTCCCGCTACTTCCCTTCACAGGTCCAACCCGTCGACTCCTAAACTATGCGTTTATCACGGAGTTCTCCTATTCATATGTAACATCACCAATCCAGACCAACCTATCCAGATGGGCTTTACACAGCATGCATATCCGTACCCTAATTCTTGATCTATATGCCAACAAATTGGGGATTCCATGAATCAACCCAAAGACTCCCACAACTAACCACCCTCTGGTGGGGGAATCATATGCATATGCCACAAAAGGAAGCCTTCATATGGCTAGGAAGAAAGGTCATTACCCTTGAAGACCGCTTCGGTGCCATGAGCTCCTAACTGGCAAGGAAGAACCGCAATAACTTTTCCTCCGCAACGCTGGCCTCGGATCTCTCATCGGAAAACCACAGCACCACCAGTGACCAGCCCCCTTTCCTCCTCCTCCTTCTTCCTCTCCCTTTATCTCTCTAGGATTTAGAAAGATGAAAGCCAAGTATGAAATGAGTTCTTTCATCTCAATCCACGTCCTTAAGGAAGCAGGGAGGCAGCTCAACCCTTGGATCCCTGCTGAAGGAACGGACGGCCAAGATTTTGCCACAAAAGCATAATTTTTACCTAACACGGCCTGTGACACGCCCGTGACACGCCTGGGACGTTTTCCCAAAGCGGTGCTCAATCGACTTATCTAGTCCAGTACACACCCATATGATAAGCCCGTGTCACGGGCCGTGTCACCCAACACGCTGCAGACATGCCCGTGTCTGTGGCCGTGTACATCAGGCTGCAGAAAATCGAAATCAACACGAGACTCACAAGGCTTGTGACACGCCCGTATCTCAGGCCGTGTGCCCATACACGGCACCAGACATGCCCAAGCTCAGGTTGAGTTCGTCGACCACATTGACACGCCCTGTGACACGCCTGTGTCACAGGCCGTGTCCTAAGCACTCGACGATCATCGACCAAATTTTGTCAACCACTCGTCGACTGTTCACCCAGGAAGGACACGCCCTGGGACACGCCCATGTCCCTGTAACGCCCCCAGTTTTTCGGCGATTGTGTAATCTTTGTGGGCGTATTTTTGGACTTGCCACTGTTAGAGCGTGGTAGTCGCCTTTAAGCCTTTTCGTGGATTGTTTGGTACCCAGTTTGCAAGATTCCCTAGCAAGTCGAGTCTGTTTTGGTGACTCGTGGTCCCTCTTCGGGAATGCTTTTGTTTTGGTTTCGGTCAAGGTTAGCCCGAGTTTTGTTTGTCGAATAATAATTTTGACTTTGCCACTATATTCGTAGCGTGGGTAGTTAGCTATGGCCAGGGTACACGCCCATGTTGGGCCCAGTCACGCCCATGACTAAGGTCGTGTAACCCGTGACTCGACACTCGTCGAGTGTGAACTTCCCATTCCATCTTCTTCTTCTCATTACCCATTTCCAGAGAGAGAGAGGACATGGGACGGAAAGGAAGGAGAAATCAGCTGCTCTCGCCTAAACCTTTTGCTCCTTAGGTAACGTTTCCTTGCCTTTGGGCTAGGGTAAAAGCTATGGGTTGTCAAAGTTCTCAGTTTTTCGCTATTTTGTTCACCTCAGGTTTGCGATTTTTATGGATGATCTTACCTAGCTGTGCTAAAGCTGAGAAAGCGGCAGTTGTGCCTTGAAGATGAGGCAAGTGTGCTCTTTTCCCTTGCCAAGTTTGCCTTTACTATTCCTTGTTGAAGTTAGGGTTGCTGATTTTTACGTTCATAAACTATGCTAGTTGTGTGATAGATTCCTTATAGAATTTAGGATTGCTGATTTTGTGCCCAGACTATATGGAGGTGGGACTGGACTTGATTAAGGAATTGTATTATAGCTTAGGATTAGCTGTAGCTGGGTAGAAATAAGAAAGTAGAACGCTTGTTTGTTGTGGCTCTGTATCAAAAACGTCGCGTGGTGTGTTTAGGACGGAATTTTAGGTTTTGTGGCTAAGTTTTTTGAAGGAGCAAAAACATCTAGGCGAGAGTAGCTGATTTCTCCTTCCTTTCCTTCCCTTGTCCTCTCTCTATCTCTTGGAAATGGGGAATGAGAAGAAGAAGATGGAAAGGGAAGTTCGCTCGACGAGTGTCGAGTCACGGGTTACACACCCTTAGTCACGGGCGTGAATGGTCCAACACGGGAGTGTACCCTGGCCATAGCTAACTACCCACGCTACGAATCTAGTGGCGAAGTCAAAATCATCCTTCGACAAACAAAACTGGGCTAACCTTGCCCGAACCCAAAACATAAGCATTCCCGAAGAGGCACCACAGAGTCACCAAAACAGACTCCGGCTTGCTAGGGAATCTTGCAAACTGGCTACCAAACAAGCCACGAAAAGGCTTAAAGGGCAAAGATCACGCTCTAACAGCGGCAAAGGCCAAAAATACGCCAACAAAGATTACACAATCGCCGAAAAATCGGGGCGTTACAGTCACTCCCCCTAAAAGAAAGTTTCTCCTCGAAACTTTAGCGCAAATATAACGACTGCAAATTCAAAGTCATGCGTAGGGTAGTTCTTCTCATGATTCTTCAGTTGCCTGGACCCATACGCAATTACTTTTTCGTCTTGCATCAACACGCATCCAAGCCCAACATGCGATGCATCCACAAAAACATCATAACCCATGCCCCCCGTAGGCAAAGTAAAAACAGGAGCAGTACACAATCTGTTCTTGAGTTCAAGAAATGCTTCCTCACACTTATCATTCCAATCAAATGCCACATTATTTGGGTTAATCGAGTCAAAGGTGCAGCCAGAGTAGATAAACCTTCCACAAATCTTCTGTAATAGCCGGCCAACCCCAAGAAGCTCCTAATCTCCTTAGGTGTGTCTGGTCTTCTCCACTCCATCACTGCAGCTATCTCTCTCGATCGACTAAAATCCTATGCCTGTTGATCACATGGCCCAAAAACAAAACCTGAGACAACCAAAACCGCACTTACTCAATTTGTCAAAACCTATGGTACCTCAAAGCAGATAAAACCAAACACAGATGCTGATTATGCTCCTCAGCATTGCGAGAATAGATGAGAACATCGTCGAATAAACACAACTACAAACTTATCCAGAAAGTCCTTGAACACTCGTTCATCATATCCATAAAGGCTGAGGGTGCGTTGGTGAAACCAAACGACATTACGAGAAAGTCAAAATGCCCATGCCTTGATCAAAAAAGCAGTCCGTGGAATATCTACTTTATGGTGCGCAGTGCAAGATTTTTACTGATCGTAAGAGTTTAAAGTATATCTTCACCCAGAAGGAATGAATTTGCGCCAGTGGCGTTGGTTGGAGTATGTTGCCGACTACGACGTTGAAATTCAGTACCATCTGGGCAAGGCTAATGTGGTGGCTGACGCCCTAAGTCGGAAGACGGAATGATTTTTTATCTCTCCGCCGATCGATTAGTGGAAGAATTTATTGATGGATATTTCTGTAGGGTGTTGTAACTTGTAGAGTAGTTTGGTGGCAGCAGAACCTTCTTGGATTGCGCTGACGCGGTTTCATCAGAAAGATGATCCAGATTTGTTGCACTTATATGTTAGAACTGAGAAAGGGGAGTTACTTGATTTCTCGATTGATGTGCGGGAATGTTGATGTATCGCGGCATATTTTGTGTCCCCGCTATTATGGACATCCAAAATATGTTATGTAGATAAGCTCATGGTTCGAGCATTGCTTACCATCTAGGATCTACCAAGATGTATCATGATTTGAAGCAAATTGCCTGGTGCACTGGGATGAAGGGAGATATAGCCAGATTTGTGTCGGAATGCTATACTTGTAAGAGTGTCAAGGCCGATCATGGAAGACCTAGTGGCAAGTTGACACCGTTGGAAATTCCAACCTGGAAGTGGGAGAGCATTTTGATGGATTTCATTACAGGTCTACCGAGATCTCCGAGAGGATACAATTCTTGGTCTAGGCACATGAGTAAGTGTGATGAGGATGACTCATCGTAGGTTAGGCATAACATCATCATTGTAAAAAAACAAAAACCCCCAGAGCAAGTTAGCAGTTGAAGTTCATATGTCATTATGTGTGTCTGTATCGGGTTGTTTTGGACTAGCAGTTAGGGCTAGGTCTTGATTCGTGCTAATTCGCTTATAGGATGTCGAAGCGTCCTGTGACGAGGCAGACTCCACAGTTTGAGGGCGAGTCTTTGGGTGCCCAGAAAAATGCAATTATGGAGAGTCTGCGACATAGTAATGAGGCCTTAGCAAGGCAGATGGTGGATGTGCAGTCTCAGATCCAGTCTATGTTTTTTGTGGTGTCTGGGCTGGCTCCGAGGGTGCAGAACCCTGCTGTGGGTTTAGCTATTCCTTCCCCTCCTACTCCTCTGATGCCTCCCATAGTGGTTCCACCCGAGATGACATTTATCTCCCAGTTTCAGCGACTTGGACCACCTACTTATGATGGAAAAGCAGATTTCATAGTGTTGGATGACTGGTTGATAACAATTGAGGAGATGTTTGCCTACTGTGACGTCACTGATGATCAGAGAGTGATGATCACTGCATATCAGCTTAAGGGGTTAGCAAAGAGTTGGTGGTTGCGAGAAAAGGAGAGCTTGAGGGAAGGATGCTCTTGGGAGTCTTTTAAGGGGATGCTCCTAAGGTAGTTTTTACCCTCGGTCGAACGGGACCGTTTGATGAACGAGTTTTTACATCTGAAGCAGAGGCAGCTCACAGTTAGTGAGTATGAGATTGAGTTCAGCAAACTGAGTCAGTTTACCCCGGCATGGTAACTTCTAAGGCAGATTGAGTTAAGTGTTTTCTTGGTGGCCTAAGAAATGATGTGCAGTAGTTAGCAAGTGCGTATGGAGAGGAAAGCTATGCTGGCGTAGTGGAAGCCGCTTTGCGAGTTGAGGCAATTGAAAATTTTAATCAAAGAGGGCAGTAGATGAGGAAAGATAAGAGAAAGCTAGTGGAAGGGAAGAGCCCTCAGGTGCCTGATGCTGCTTTAAGGAAGAAGAGCAAAGAGGTTGTAGCTTCTGTGGCCGGTCAGGCCACCCCTTTGAGAGATGTTTCAAGAGGATAGGAGATCAGAATAAAGAGCAGGTTCATGCGATTCTGGGTGCTCCTAAGAGGGACTTGGAGTGTACTTTGTGCATGAGGAAGGGACATGATGTTACCCGTTGCTGGTCAAAAGATAAAGTTTTCAATCAGTGTGGACAAAAGGGGCACATCAAGACTCAGTGCCCGCAGTTCCAGCCTGTGCTTCAGCCCGTGCCACTCCACGCATTGCCACTGCATCAGCTATTGGATAAAGGCAAAGGAAAGCTGAACATGATTTCTTCTGAGGATGCTCAGTCTTCGACTCAGGTTCATGCCTTGATCGAAAAGCAGTCCGTGGAATAACTGACTCAGACTTTGATGTTATCTTAGGCATGGACTGGTTGTCGAGTTATGATGTTGTGATCCAGTGCAATGGTAAGCGCTTGGACTTCAGAAAGGACGACGGTCATCCTGGGAGTGTTTATGGTGATTCGCGCCAGGATTCTCCAGCTATTTTTGCGTTATGTGCCCGGACGTTGGTAGTTTCCGGCTATTTTTCTTGTTTGGTCTCAGTTTTGGAGACCGTTGGTAGTTCGGCGCGTTTAGACGAGATTCCTGTTGTGTGCGAGTTTTCAGATGTTTTTCCTGATGATCTTCCTGGTCTTCCGCCTGACAGAGATGTTGAGTTTGTGATAGATTTATAGTAGTATAAAATATAGCTTTTACGTAATTTTGGAAAGTAAGGATTGAGTTTTATAAAGATGTTATGCATGAGGTACATATAATAAGATGTTTAAGGTTTAAAATACCTAACATGCAACCTAACCTAAAACATTCACAGAAGCAATTAAACAACCGCAAAACAAGGCAAAACTAGCAGTACTCAGTTCATATTTAATTATCAAAAGTAAGCCACCAGTGGGCGTCAACAACCTGACACGAACCCTCTGGTGAGTATGTATGTCTATACATAAGAAGAGAACTACATTGCCAAATCGAGGAACATCAACCTCAGCTACCCCGGAGGCCACAAGCAAGCTCCACCAAGACACTAGCCGCTCAATCGGCTACAACCTGAACCTGAGGCATTCAAAGAAAGAATACCTCAGCAAGTATATCAGGAAAAAGAAACGAAACATTAGATCCATAAGGAATAATAGAGGGCTTACCGACCCCACATCAAATGCTTTACAATGTGCAAAAGAGAAACTAAATAGAATAATAAAGTTAACACACTGCCCAAGGCAGGATCAAATGCACCAAGTGCGAGAGAGAATCAACATACCCTGCTAAAATCTGCAGGAGCAACAAGGCAAGCATATGCCAAAATAACAAAGAAACGAACTACTTGTGAATTATTAGCAAGTGGTCAAGCCATAAATACTCAAGTGTTCAACGGTGGCAGCCCTAAGGTGTTACACACCCACAAAACAGCCCAAATCGGGGCCAAAATTGTACCATAGAACATAAAACAAAACCAGCCCAAATCAGAGCCAAAATGGTGCTCTACACAGACAAAAAAACCATCCCGTCCCGGGCCAAAATGGTGCCACCAAGGCTTTACACCACACCACCCCTCACAGTGCCATCAAACCAAACCACCTGCCACAACTCACGAATCGGTCGTCAAACCTAGCCGAGAAACACCAACAACTCGAAATACCCCATCTTAATACAACACATGAGAAACCACCAGCCTAAGGAAAATGACAACGAGTCGACTTAACGCCGCGTTGAGTCCTAGGCCGTGTCACCCAACGTTTTCCCATCCTGGGATTTGGGGTGTTACAAACCTCCCGTCCTTACAAAAATTTCGTCCCTGAAATTTGCACAAAGGAACTCAATCGGAAGGATTTTATGCCACGAGTATGAAATACAACGTAACATGCATTGCCTTACAGTTACACAAAGAGCTCGCGAAATTCAGCTCGCATGGTCTGCTCTCGTTCCCATGTGAGTTTTTCACGGCCGCAATTGTCCCACCGGACTTTAACCATCCCGACCGTCTTGTTCCGCAGCTGTTTCTCGGCTCAATCCTCTATCTGAATGGGCCTAACCTTCGTCGTTAGCCCATACTCCATCGGCACACGATTAGACTTGATCACCTGAGCTGGATCCTTCATGGCTTTTCGAAGCACCGAGATGTGAAACACATCATTCAATCCACTCAAGTCTTCCGAAAGAGCTAGCCGATATGCGGCTTGTCCAACTCGCTCGACCACTTCAGTATCTTGGACTTAACTTTTTCAGATGTTGAATCCTGGATAAACCTTTGAGGGGTTTGATCTTCAAGTATACCCAATCGCCTACCGCGAACTCCGCGTTCCGGTGCTTGGCATTGTAGTATTTCTCTTGTCGATCTTGTGCGATCAATAGTCGTTCTCGAATAGTATAAACTATGGCATCGCCTGCTTCTAACCAAGCTAAAGGAGTACGACACTTCCGACCATACAGAGCTTCAAACGGTGTCATAACAATGCTCGCTTGGTAGCTGTTGTTGTAGGTAAACTCAACCAGATAGAGATGATCTTCCCATCTCTTACCAATGTCCAGGGCGCACATTCGGAGCATATCTTCCATTATTCTATTGGTTCTTTCAGTTTGGTCATTCGTCTGGGGATAAAAGGCCATACTGAATGTCAACTTCGTTCCCAACAGCTAGTGAACTAGCCTCCAGTCATTTGACGTGAATCGCCCATCTTTATCACCTAACGATGATCCGAGGAACACCGTATAGCCGCACAATCTGGTCAACATACAACTTTGCCAAAGTTTACACCGAATCATCCCGTCTGTTCAACAGGAAGTGTGCCACTTTCGTCAGTCGATCGACAATCACCCAGATGGAATCATTTCCTCGTTGAGATCTTTGCAACCCGTGTAAAAAATCCATGGAAATATCGTCAAACTTCCATTCTGGAATCGACAATGACTTCAAATAACTGCCCGGCTTCTGACATTCCGCCTTCACCATAGCACATGTTTGGCATTTGGCCACATAATGAACAACATATTTCATTAGCCCTTGCTGAAGTATTAGACCGAGCGGCCTTGCGGTCTTGTCTGGCGGGTTCTTGACCGCGCGGTCTAGCAGTTTCTTTCCAGCAGGTTCGTTTTTAAACTGTTGCTATTTGTAGTCCGAGCGGTCTGGCATTCTCTCTCAGAAGCTTGGAGACCGGGTGGTCTATCAGTCTCCTATTGTGGCGTGTTCACTTCCTGCTGGAGTTGTCGAGCGGTTAGCCCATTTGTCTAACCGCACGGTCTATGCGGTCTCTTTCATTTCTAGCCGCTCAGCCTTGTACATTTTTAGTCATACATTATTTGTTTGTACTCTCTCCTATCTCCTCCATTCTATAAAAGGGAGGTCATAGCTTTGTAAATGATATTTTTTTGGATAATCAAACTTTCAATTATTCAAATTTTTGCCTATTTGTTAACTGCTTGTTAGCTGCGTGTTTTCCACTTTTACATGGTATCAGAGCCACCGATCGATTCGTCGTGATTCCTTCTTTGGCTCTTCTGTCCGCGCGGCTTGTCCAAGTGGCTTCTTTGCCTTTTCGCTGCCCTGTTCACGCGGCTTCCTTCGGTCTGTTCTCGACCTATTCTCTCAGGTCCCTTGCTTACTCTTCTCTTCTGTTCGCTCGGCCTCTTTCAGTTCGCGCAACCTCTTTCCCTGTGCCTTGGTCTGCTTCTTGGCCACTGGTGTTCTGCCACCGCGCCATTGCAGCTTCTTCTCTTTAGCCCGCTGCGGTTTCGTCCTTGTTCGCTGTAGTTTCTTTCCCGTGTCCTGGCCTCCTCCTTAGGTCGTGCGACTTTCTCTCCTTTTTCTCTCACCGCAGATTCTCTTCTACTCGCGCGGTTTCCTGCATTCTCTATGGACAATTCCGGTCTCTCCACCCCCGTTATCTCTACCTCCACCACCCCTGCGGCTCCTCCTCCTCCTACTCTTTCTGGAAACCTTGGCACGCTTTCTAAACTTATTGGCTCCAACTATCCGGATTGGAGCGTTTCTTTCACCTTTCTTCTACGCTCTCAGCGCAAGCGTCATCACCTCACCAATGACCCTCCACCTCTTAACTCTGCTCAATTTGATGACTGGGATGCAAGTGATGCGCTCGTCCGCACTTGGCTGGCCAACAACCTTTCCGATGAGTGCCTTCCTGTCATTCGCCATGATGAGACGATCAAGGCTGCTTGGCTTCACCTAGCTGCTCTCTATTCGAAGGGGGGCCAGACGTCCCACATTTATACTCTTTATGCGAACCTCTTCACCCGCCCTTCCATCTCTCCTACTGCGGCTTGTCAACAGGTTCAGGATCTAGGCGCAGAGATCCTCCAAAATCGCCCCTTCTCCGCGGACTTGTCCGAACAGCACAAACAATTCTAGGAACTCCTGGTTGTTTGTTATCTTCTCCGCCTTCCCGAATCATATGATATGATCCGCCATCAGAGCTTGGGTGAGGCAGAGTCTCCCACTTTGGATGCCACCGCGGCTCACATTGCCGCTGTTACTTCGCTGCTCCAGCGTCCACTTTTTCCTCCCCTCCTTCCAAGGACTCCTATGCTCACCAGGCTTAGCGGGGGGGGGGGGGGCCTTGTGGTCGCAGCCACTCAGGTGGACGCGGTTCGTCCAGGTTCCTCTGCTCTCACTGTGGTCGTACCGGCCATTCTGTTGACCGTTGCTGGCAGAAACATCCTCAACTTCGCCCTTCCGGTGATGCTTCTTCCTCGACCTCCGCCTCCTCTCGACCGTCTGCCTCTGTGGCCACGACTTCAGGTAGTGCCCACGTCATTACACAAGGTAAATGGCTGATTGACTCTGGTGCTACAAATCACATGACGGGCAACCGTCATTGCTTCTCTCTCCTTGAAACGCATGCCCGATTGCCCCCGGTTCGTGTGGTAGGTGGTTCACCGTCCCCGGTTCATAGGACGGGCATGGTTCAAGTCACCGCGTTGCTTCTCTTGGAGGACACTCTCTATGTCCTGAAGTTCCCATGCAATTTATTTTCTATTACAACTTTATGTCGGCAACTTCAGTGCTCCGTCTTATTCACTCCCACTTCTTGTTCTTTCCAGGACCCGAGGACCCAGCGAACGATTGCTACTGGAATTGAGAGAGGCGGCCTCTACTTCCCCGATAACATTTCCGCTCTATCTGCCAACTCCTGCTCCTCTACAGATCTGCTTTAATGGAATCTTCACCTTGGTCATCCTCCTCCTCGGATTCTTCGACAGCTTATGCCCCACTTACCTCCGACCAGTTCTCCGCTCAACTGTGATGCGTGTCAGCTTGGCAAACATCATCGCTCCTCCTTCCCGCCGAAGCAAGGCCGTGGCTCCTCTCGCCCGTTTGATCTCATTCATTCTGATGTCTGGGGTCCTGCTCCTACCCTCACCATTGGTCGGGGTAGTTCCTACTTTGTAACTTTTATT
Organism: Platanthera guangdongensis; assembly: GCA_039583875.1. NCBI lineage: Eukaryota > Viridiplantae > Streptophyta > Magnoliopsida > Asparagales > Orchidaceae > Platanthera > Platanthera guangdongensis. The sequence goes on along the minus strand of CM077158.1, from coordinate 166,362,189 downwards.
GATGATTTTTCTAGATGTACCTGGGAGTATCTGTTAAAATATCACTCTAAAATCTTTTCTATCTGGCAATCTTTTTATTCTATGATTAAAACTCAATTTGGCATTTCTATTAAAGTTTTTCGCTCTGATAATGCTGAGGAATATCTTAGTCATGAGTGCTCATCCTTCTTTCTGTAACATGGTCTTGTTCATCAGACCACCTGTGTTTACACCTCCCAGCAAAATGGGGTGGCGGAGCGTAAAAACCGTCACCTCCTTGATGTTGCTCGCACTCTCATGACGCAGATGCAAGTGCCCCACTCCTACAGGGGCTACGCTGTGCTCCTCGCCTGCTATCTCATCAATCACCTTCCCTCAACGGTTCTCCACGGCCAGACCCCCTTCTCCATTCTATACACCAGCAAGGAACCTTTTCCTCTCCCTCTCCGTGTCTTTGGGTGTACGACTTTTGTACATGATCCATCCGCTACCCGCGACAAGCTTTCCCCCCATTCCACCAAGTGTGTCTTTTTGGGGTACTCTACCACTCAAAAAGGCTATTGTTGTTTTGACCTCGTTCTGTGCAAACAAGTTGTGTCCGCAGACGTGACCTTCTTTGAGAATGCATCCTACTTCTCTCTTGAATCCCCTCTTCGTCCTGATGTCTCTGCTTCTCCACCACCTCTCTCAGTTCCTTCCACGCCTATCGACGTCTCCCCTCTTACCTCATCTCATCCTCCGTCTCCTCCTCTGTCCATCTCCCCCCTACACCTTTTCCCTCTTCTCTGCAGTCGTCTCTCTAGTCCCAGGCCAGCATTCTCCGCCACGGATGCTCCGGTCGCTGAGGCACGCGTCGACCTGGATCTTCCCATTTCTCTTCGCAAAGGGGTGCGAGCGTGTACTCAATACCCTCTTGCGGGAGTTGTTTACTATGATCCGCTTTCTCCTTCTCGCAGGTGTTTTGCATTAGCTATCTCCACTACTACCACTCCCTGCACGTACAAGGAGGCTCTTGCTATTCCTCATTGGAAATCTGCCATGGATGAAGAGATGGCTACTCTTACTGAAAGTGATACCTGGACCCTTGTTCCTCGACCAGTGGGTACTGATGTGGTTGGCTGTCGCTGGGTGTTTGTTGTGAAATTTCGCCCCAACGGCACTCTGGATCGCTACAAGGCCCGGCTGGTAGCCAAAGGCTTCACTTAGACTTATGGCATTGATTACTTTGACACTTTCTCTCTGGTTGCTCGCCTCAGCACCATCCGGGTTCTTCTCTCTGTGGCTGTCAACAGGGATTGGGCTGTTTCCCAGCTTGATGTCAAGAATGCCTTTCTCTACGAGGATCTTCAGGAGGACGTCTACATGGAGCAACCTCCTGGGTATGTTGCTCAGGGGGAGAAAAGAGTATGCCATTTGAAGAAGGCCATTTATGCCATAAAGCAGAGCCCTCGGGCATGGTTCGACAAGTTCAGTGACATTGTGGCTACCATCGGCTTTGCAAGGAGTTCGGCCGATCACTCCTTATTTATTCGCAAAACTGCCTCGGGACTGGTGGTTTTGGCAGTGGATGTGGATGATATTCTTCTTACTAGCGATGACCAAGCTGGGGTGGACTTGACGAAGAAACACCTCCGTCAACACCTGGTCACGAAGGATATGGGCTCCCCGAAATACTTTTTGCGGATAGAAATCTCTCGGAAGCTTGACTCGTTGGTTCTCTCCCAACGGAAGTATGCCCTTGATCTTATACAAGAGGCAGGATTGACAGGTGCCAAACCGGCCCGGTTTCCCATGGCTATTGGAGAAGACAAAACATGGACGGATGACTCGCCTCTTCTATATGATGTCATGAGGTACAGACGTTTGGTGGGCAAACTCATCTATCTCACGGTGACCAGACCCGACATCTCCTATGTTGTAGGCAAGGTTAGTCAGTTTATGCAAGCTCCCAGGGAGTGCCACCTTCAGTCTGCCTTGAATATTTTATAGTGTGTCAAAACAACACCGGGAAAAGGGCTAATATTTCAGAGGAATGGTTATCTGAGGGTTGAAGCCTACTCAGATTCAAGCTATGCGGATGATAAATGCGATCGTAAATCCACATTAGGTTTTTGTACTTTTGTTGGAGGAAATCTTGTGAGTTGTAAGAGCATGAAACAGTCTGTTGTCTCCAGATCCAGTGCAGAAGCCGAATACCGGAGTATGGTGTCAACCACGTGTGAGTTAAAGTGGTTGCGGGCTCTCATGCTTGACATAGGAGAGCTGTATGACTATCCTCCTCCTATGTTCTGTGACAACAAGGCCGTTATATACATATCCAAAAATCCGGTCTTCCATGATAAAACAAAGCATATAGAGGTCGACTGCCACTTCATTCGGGAAGAGGTTTTGAAGAAACAGATTTGTACTTTGTTTGTCATCTCCGACCAAGAATTGGCGGATATCTTCACAAAACTGGTCTCTACTTCCTTCTTCCACATTTGTGACAAGCTGGGATGATTGATATCTATGCTCCAGCTTGAGGGGGAGTGTTGAAGTATAAGACCGAGCGGCCTTGCGGTCTTATCTGGCGGGTTATTGACCGCGTGGTCTAGCGGTTCCTTTCCATCAGGTTCGTTTTCAGACTGTTGCTGTTTGTAGTCCGAGCGATCTGGCAGTCTCTCTCAAAAGCCTGGAGACCGGGCGGTCTATTGGTCTCCTATTGCGGCGTGTTATCTTCCTGGTGTAGTTGCCGAGGGGTTAGCCTATTTGTCTAATCGCGCGTCCTGTGCGGTCTCTTACATTTCTAGCCGCTCAGCCCTGTACATTTTTAGTCCCACATTATTTGTTTGTACTCTCTCCTTTCTCCTCCATTGTATAAAAGGGAGGTCATACCTTTGTAAATGATATCTTTTTGGATAATAAAACTTTCAATTATTCAAATTTTTGTCTGTTTGTTACCTGCTTGTTAGCTACGTGTTTGCCACTTTTACAGTCCTGGCCACTAGAACAGCTTTTTCATATCCCTGAACATCTTCGTGCTCCCTGGGTGGATTGAGTACTTCGTATAATGCGCTTCATACATCAGTTCTTCCCTTAATTTACCCAAATTCGGGACGCACAAACGACCCTCTTTCCGCAAAAGACCGTCATCCCAGGAGAATTTGCCCTCTGGCCCTTATTTAGCATAGCGTAAGAGATCTTCATCTAACCCCGTTGCTCATCGAATCCGGTCTGCAAGGTCACATTGTACCTCCGTCCAGTTCAGACATTCATCGGCTATGGAATTCTTGTCAACACAAGAAATTGCGAATACTTCGAACTCTTGGATGAGACGTTCATCCTGCATTTGCAGCCAACCCGCTGCTGCCGGAGCTCTCTAGCGCAAGTCATCCGCGACTACGTTTCCCTTCTCGGGAATATAATGACTCTCAAAGGTGTAGTCCCCCAGGAACTCCAACCACCTTCGTTGTCGCATACTCAGGTCTTTCTGCTCCAACAGGTACTTTAGGCTCTTGTGATCTGTATAGCTCTCCACCTTCACATAAAGATAATGTCGCCACAGCTTTAATGCAAAGATCACCGCCACCAACTCCAAGTCATGGACGGGATAGTTTCGCTCGTGCACCTTTAGCTAGCGTAAGCCATAAGCCATCACCTTTCCAATTTGCAGAAGCACGCAGCCTAAGCTGCTCCCTGAGGCATCACTATAGATCACAAATCCATCGGTACCATATGGAGATGACAATACAGGTGTCGTGTTCAACCGAACTTTCAACTCTTCAAAAGCTCGCGCGCACGCTGAAGTCCAAACAAACTTCTGATCTTTTCTCGTCATTATGGTTAGCGGCAAAGCAATCCACGAGAAGTTTGCAACAAATCTTCTATAGTATCCTGCCAGTCCTAGGAAGCTCCTGACTTCGGCCACTGAAGCCAACACCGGTCACTCCTATATGGCCTTTATCTTTGACGGATCCACTGCTATGCCCGTTCCACTCACCACATGGCCCAGAAAAGCAACCTACGATAGCCAAAACTTGCACTTCGAGAAATTGTCGTAGAGCCTATTCTGCCTCAACGTATTCAACACCAACCGCAAGTGCTTCTCATGATCAACTTCAGATCGAGAGTAGACCAAAATATCATCAATGAATACTATCACGAACAGGGCCAGGTACTCTCGGAACGTTCGGTGTATCAAGTCCATGAACACCGAGGGCGCATTGCACAGCCCAAATGGCATCACCGTGAACTCTTAATGCCTGTAACGTGTTCCAAATGCGGTTTTGGGAATGTCACCTTCCCGGAATCTCAACTGGGAATAACCCGATTTCAAGTCCAACTTGGAATAGGCGGTCGATCCCACCAGCTGATCGAACAACTCATCAATCCGTGGAATCGGATATTTGTTCTTCTCTGTTAGCTTATTAAGTTTGTGATAATCAATACATAATCGCAAACTCCCATCTTCCTTTTTCATAAAAAGCACAGGGGCGCTCCAAGGAGACATGCTTGGGTGTATATAACCCTGCTCCAGCAATTCTTGCAGTTGGACTTTCCACTCCGCCATCTTCTTCGATGCGACGCGATATGGCGAGCGGGCCACAGGTTTCGCACCTAGTACCAACTTGATCGAGAAGTCAATCTCTCACTGGGGTGGTAGCCCAGGGAGATCCTTGGGAAACACATCTGCACATTTCGATCCCGGCAATACAGATGCAGTCAAACAGACATCTTGACTTCCTAATTGCACCGCCGATTTGCAAGCCTTAACAGGAAGCACCATATAACATTCGGCAAAACCACCCTGACGGTCTCTGTCTACCCAAGTTGCGCTGGGAAATATTTAGATAGAAAGAAATATGAAGCACCCGTAACAAACAGTGCTTGCGTCAGCGTGTTCCGAATCATCGTAAAGCCCGTAGTGCACACAACACACACAAGCTACATACACAAGATGCAAACAAAAAGCAATCAATACAGTTATCGTGCACTTGTAACACTTAGGATTGCGCCTGGGACGCAGAGGACTCCACCACTGCTTTTCCCGTCTCCATATAAGACGCTCCTATCTTCTGCTCAAGCAGACGTGGACCGCTCCTGATAAGGATGGGCAAAATTGTCCCCATGTAATAAAGCATCAACTATCATGTAATAAAGGAGCAACATGCAAACACGTTGATCCCACACATACATGTATTGTACTCATATAGCATAAACGTCATTTTAGAACTGCCATGCAAAACGGCTAACTGTACATATAACACATGCATAGTCCACCATACATGAGGAGCCCAATTATTTATGTACATCATCATGTCGACATTTCCTTCTCATTTATTGCCCGCTAAGAGCCAACGCGGCAATCTCGGGCTTTATGTCCTGCTTTACCACACGAATAGCACTTGTATTGCTTCTTTGGCTGCTGAACACCATCCCAACAGTCACGAGCAATGTGTCCTACCTGGCCAGAAACATAACAAGTACGAGTCTCGAGTCTCTGCATCTTACGGTGAACAAATTTTCCGACCTTTGGAGTTCTCACTTTCATGGTCCCAAGCATCTGCTGGGCTCTTGTCAAGTCCATCTCCAATAGTCTAGCTGACTCCACCATTGGTTGGAATCCAAATAGATTAGGACCCATGAACAAGAAATGGAGTTCCTGACATAGACTGTCGTAAAACCGATTGATCTTCATCCCCTCGGTTTCAAACACAAACTCGGGTTGTTGTCTCAGTGCAACAAATGCATGAAAATAGTCCTCAACCGTGTCCTCTCCTTGGCTCAAACACACGTTGACCGATGAAGCTGATGCGCTTCCCCTTGCCCCTCATGGTAAGCCTTGAGCATTGCAAAAACCACATCAGCAATCAGGCGAGCCGTCTCTATCGATGGAGGAGATGTTGGTACCACAGTTGATGTCATGCTTCCCATCGAGTGTTGGGGTTCCTGCTGCCACGCAGTCGCACTCGTCGCTTACAGCCGTAAACTTACACAAGTAAGCAACAAACATATTGCCAAAAGCAATACTAGGAACACACAGGTTCCCCAAAAACATGTATTTGCATTCCTACAATGGACATTCAGGAGTTCATTCTGGTTAACTTGGTTTGCACAAACACGTGCTTGCAACCCCACAAAAGAAGTCGACCACGACGTCGAGAGGGAAAGAACAAGACAGCTGATACCAAAAATGTAACAACCCCATCCGTTCACATAGTATATACTAGAAGGTCCGGTCGGGGTCCCACAGCATATACCACAAAACAGGTGGTGAAGTTACGGAGTGATACCAGAGTAGCGCAGCGCATCCTAACACATTGCATTCTAGCGAAAACCTAACACTAACACTTGAACTCCACACCTGAATGTCCAACATATAAAAGCTCCACATTTTATATAACATAGGAATGTCTTACAAATACAAACGGTTGGACTTATGGCTTTACAGGGCTTTCAGAACAGTGGCCTCAAACATTGGCGCTTAGGCCGGCCACATTAAAAGAAACACAACATTTGCACGTCATTTATCCTTCAAGGGCTAGCAGCGGCAACATCAACAAAAGCAGCATGGAAATCAACATTTTTGCATCCCATTTGGCTCTCCAGCACCTGCACAGGGACAGTCCAGCCAACGGTGTCAAACAGAGGCAACGGTCAACATTCAGCTGACCAAATTATAACGACCCTAGCCCTTTTCCGGGGCAGTGGTATTCTTCCCTGCATGCATATCATTTTACAAGCATGTATATATATCATACAATGTGCTCTCACGCACATACATACCATCACAATCATCAGCCACGCGGCCCGACGATCCGTGCACTCATGGAACCTTCTTGGTGTACCGGCGAACTAGTTGCCCACCACCGTATCCGGGTCGCAACCCAACGGCATATCACTTGAGCATTTACTCCACGGCGTGCAGTCAGAGTTCTAGTCATAAGGCGCCAGGATTGGCATGTATCCCCCCATTGTGTCATGGCACGTAGGCCTAAGACTCTCCCTATGCGCTCCAACCGACCGTACTTTCAGGTCTCAAGTCGGATGGACATAACGCAGGTCGGATCATCCACCCCCCGTTGCTCAACTCGCCTTGCCATCACCGAGCAAAGCATACTCGCGGCTAAAGAAAAGACGCGGGTCGGTTTCACCGATACTGTTTGGCATTAAAACCTGGGTATTTTCCTAGGCGCACCAGTACTTACCATTACACCTATTTTTTATCACACATCAGCGGGTCTTTCCTGGGCACACCAGTACTTCCTGCTACTCTCTTCACAGGTATGACACCGCAAATATCACCAATGTCAGGGGTCTTTCCTGGCTACCACGCCAGTACTTCCTGTTACTCCATTTCATAGGTACCACCTATGAACATTAAGCATTACAAAGGGCTTTTCCTGGACTTCCATTCCAGTACTTCCTGCTACTTGCTTCACAGGGAGAACCCAATAGCGCAAGCAGCACAAGTATTATACGGGTATTTTCCTGGACTAGCACTTCAGTACTTCCTGCTACTTCCCTTCACAGGTCCAACCCGTCGACTCCTAAACTATGTGTTTATCACGAAGTCTTCTCTGGTTCGTATGCAACATCACCAATCTAGACCAACCTGTCTAGATGGGCTTCACACAGCATGCCTATTCCGTACTCCAATTCCGAATCTATATGCCAACGAATTGGGGATTCCATGAATCAACCCAAAGACTCCCACAACAAACCACCCTCTGGTGGGGGAATCATATGAGTATGCCAAAAAGGAAACCTTCACATGGCTAGGAAGAAAGTTTGTTACCCTCGAAGACCGCTTTGGTACCATGAGCTCCTAACTGGCTAGAAGAACCACAACAGCTTTTTCTCCGCAACACTGGCCTCGGATCTCTCGTCGGAAAACCAGAGCACCACCAGTGACCAACCCCTTTCCTCCCCCTCCTTCTTCCTCTCCATTTCTCTCTCTAGGATTTAGAAAGATGAAAGCCAAGTATGAAATGAGTTCTTTCATCTCAATCCACGGCCTTAAGGAAGCAGGGAGGCAGCTCAGCCCTTGGATCCCAGCTGAAGGAACGGACGGCCACGATTTTTCCACAAAAGCATAATTTTTGCCTGACACGGCTTGTGACACGCCCGTGTCACGGGTCGTGTTCCCAAAGTGGTGCTCAACTGACTTATCTAGTCTAGTACATGCCCATTTGACACGCCCGTGTCACGGGCCGTGTCACCTGACACGCCTACATACATGCCCGTGTTTGTGGTCGTGTACATCAGGATGCCGAAAATCGAAATCAACCCGAGACTCACACGGCCTGTGACATGCCCGTGTCTCAGGGCATGTGCCAATACACGAAACTAGATACGCCCCAGCTCAAGTTGAGTTCGTCGACCATGCTGACACACCCAATGACACACCCGTGTCACAGGTCGTGTCCTAAGCACTCGACGATCGTCGACCAAATTTTGTCAACCACTCATCGACTGTTCACCCAGGAAGGACACGCCCGTGTCATAGGCCGTGTCACCAAACGTTTTCCCATCCTGGGATTTGGGGTGTTACACTTTAACCATTTTATGTCTAGGGTTGACTTCGTTCAACTCAGCCTCTTTGGTTGACCCCAAAGGGTCCTTGGTGACCCATTGACATCTGTTAGGGCTTAAGAAGGTGTATGTGGGTCTCTTGGCTGGGGGGGGGGGTCAATTGACCATATGTGATGTAGGCTACCGGGGCGAATTTTCCGGCACGTTCTAGCGACTAAATATACCCACACACGATCTAATTTAGAAAAACCACACGCAAGCGTAGCCACGTTTTAGATTAACGTTTATCGTCACACAATGACTTGAGGATCGCTAACCCCCTTAGGATCAAATAGAGACTAGAGGCCACTATCCTTTCCGGTAAAATGAACCCACACGGTTTGGTCGAGTGAAGTCGTACCAAGGAGATCCACCAAAGAAAGGATTCGGAAAGTGGTTGATCTCCCCCGACTAAGAAAAACCAAAGATCACCACCCTTCGTCGAATGCGAGAAACTTGGAGAATCAAATACGAAAACCAAATGGAAATACTTTGATGATTATGATTTCAGATTTCACACCAAAACCTTCGCACAAGAAATATGCGCAGGAGGTCGAAGAAACACACAAGATAGAGAAGAGGAATCGTTACCCCAACTCGTAGATAGTTGCACGTGGAGAATCGCTCAACCACGGTTCCGCCGGAGTCACAACAGAAGAAACTTTGCACGTCCACCTTCAACAGAGTCACACAGCGAAGTTCCCACACCGGAAGAGGAGGGCCTTCACTTGGCTGAAACCTTCAAGGAGGCGGAAGATGTGGGGGGGGGGGGGCAATGAGAAAGCAATTCTCAAAAGCTGAAGATAAGTTTTTAGGTTTACTTTTTCTCTACCTAAAACCAAGGGAGTGGATGCCTTATATATGGCCCACTGTAAATAAAAGTTCATACATAAAATATTAAGAATCTAAGAGCTATTGGAGGCTAAATGCAGGCCACCAATTAAACAAAATAAGCATAAAAATTGTTATCCGCAGCACGGCAGTTTTTATGATAACAACGTCACTTGATGGCGTTATCTCGAGAACGAAGATGGTAGCGGGAAGAGGTGCAGTGCCGCGCTCCCACGTCTTTATTTTGCCGTAGATCTTTGCTTTGTAGTGGTGGCGTGTCATCCGTTAGCGCTTCAAGCATCCACCAACGTACCTCCAACGGAATCCGTAGTAGGAGGCGATTCATGAGACCTGTCCCCCCCAAGCCCAAGAGAAGATCGAGAAGTAGAAGAAAAAGGAGAGTTGCTTATTTCAAGCGGCGGAGAAGTATAAGGTGTTAAATCGGAAACATTAAAAATAGGGGATATACCCCAATCGGATGGTAAATCCAAAAGATACGCATTGTTTCCTAATTTTTTAGCAACTTGAAATGGGTCGGCTCTCCGATTGGCCAACTTTTTGACGGTACCCGTAGGCATCCGTTCGGGAATGAGACGAACCAAGACCAAATCACCAACACTAAAATGGACGGCTCGACGGTGCAAATTCGCGTGTAACTGATCGGACGTATATTGCGTGGCTAACACTTCTTGTATGTGTTTATGTAAATTTTGAATGTGTTGGGCAAATTCCTGTGCGAAGTGACTTGATTTATAAGTGGGCAGTAGGGGAATCAAGTCAAGTGGCACGGGCGCCTTATAACCGTGCACAATATCATTCGGCGACAACCCGGTAGACCTATTCTTAGAATTATTATAAGTGAGTTGTGCGTGAGGGAGAATGAGATCCCAAGTGCCTTTGTGCCCTCCAACAAGACATCGTAAAAGATTGCCCACGCTCCTATTTACGACCTCCGTTTGGCCATCCGATTGCGGATGATAGGCGGACGAAAATAAAAGTTTGGTTCCCATAAGTTTCCAAAGCGTCTTCAAAAAATAACTAGTGAATTTGATGTCCCTATCACTAACGATAGTTTTTGGAACGCCACGGTGCCCGACAACTTCCTTAAAATAAATTTTTGTCATGTGCGAGGCGTCACTAGTTTTGCTACACGGAATAAAGTACGCTATATTCGAGAACCGGTCTACAACTACCAAAATAGAGTCATGTCGTCAGAAGGTGGTCGGGAGGCCTAAAATGAAGTCCATACTCACATCCTCCCAAGGGATAGAAGGGATGGGTAGAGGGGTGTAGAGACCGGCGTTTGTTTTACTACCTTTAGCTAGTTTACAAGTACAACAACTGCTAACGATTTTACCAACGAGAGATTTCAAACATGGCCAATAAAATTTCTACTCTACTAAAGCTAGCGTCTTATCCCGACCAAAATGGCCACCAAGGCCCCCACCATGAAGTTCCCAAATGATGTGATGGCGGAGGGAAGTTTGTGGGATACACAACTTCGTGTGTTTAAATAAGTAACCATCCCGAATGTAGAATGCCGAAATAGTGGAGGGAGACTCCTCTTGGGTGGCAAAGTGGATGTCCGTAAAGTCCGGACATGTCGCGTATTTGTCCTTAACTCGCTCAAAACCAATCACCATAACTTGCATGGTGGACAATAATAACGAGAGTCGGCTAAGGGCGTCTTCCACACGGTTGTTGGACCCCTTAAGATGCTTAAGAGTGAACGTGTACTCTTGCAAGAACGACACCCACTTAGCGTGCCGGGGGCTGATTTTATGTTGGGAGTTAATAAAACGTAAGGCTTCATGATCTGAAAGAAGCACAAATTCCTTGGAAAGGAGATAGTGTCTCCAATAGTGCAAACTTCGGACCACCACATAAAATTCCCTATCATAATTGGAGTAGTTTAATTTAGCCCCGGACAACTTCTCACTAAAATAACAAATGGGGTGACCCACTTTACTTAATACTCCTCCAACCCCAACTCCAGATGCATCGCACGCTAATTAAAACACCTTAGAGAAATACGGTAAGCGTAGGAGGGGTGCTTCCGTCATAAGAGTTTTGATCGTTTGGAAGGCATGAGTGGCGGATTTAGTCCATTTGAAATCCCCTTTCTTCATGCACTCCGTTAAGGGAGCCATGATGCTACTAAAATTCCTAATAAAAGGCCGATAAAAAGTAGCGAGTCCATGGAAACTTCTAACGTCACGGATGGACTTGGGCTTCGGCCACTCGTTAATAACTTGCACCTTTTTCGGGTCTACTCTAATGGCGTCCGCTCCGACAAGATATCCTAAGAACTTAACCTCACGGACAAGGAAAGTACATTTCTTCATATTTAAGAATATTTTTTCTCTACTTAAAGTAGTTAAGACTGTCCTCAAGTGATTTATATGTTCAGTGGGCGTCAAGCTAAACACCAAGATGTCGTCAAAATACACTACGACGAATTTTCCCATGAAGGGTTGGAATATTTGAGTCATCATCCGAGAAAATGTGCTTGGGTCGTTAGAAAGCCCGAAGGGCATGACAAGCCACTCATATAAACCATCCTTAGTTTTAAACACCGTCTTCCAATCGTCCCCTTCCCGAATTCTAATTTGATGGTAGCCACTCTTAAGATCTAACTTGGAAAAGATCGTGGCTCCGGCAAGCATATCCAAAAGATCATCCAATCGGGGAATAAGGAACCTATATTTAATAGTGATCTTATTAATCGCCCTACTATCGACACACATTCTCCAAGTACCGTCTTTTTTTGGAGCTAATAGGGCCGGAACGGCACATGGGTTCAAACTATGGCGGATGAACCCTTTAGTTAAGAGTTCCGATATTTGAGTTTGAAGCTCTTGATGCGCCGTCAGGTGGAGCCTATAATGGGGCTGATTCGGGAGTGAGGAACCCAGGACGAGATCTATGGCGTGTTGGATGTCACGTAGTGGCGGTAAGATGGGGGGTAACTCGGCCGTATACACATCTTTATACTCATACAACAATTGTTTTAATTCCTCTAGAAGACCATCGAATTTATCACCATCCCCCTTACTACTCAAGAGCACTAACGCATAGATCATGCCATCTAGAAATGGGTCGCAGGTGAACTCTTTTCTTCCTATTAAGTTCAAGGTTTTCTTTTCCACGGGTACAATGGTATCCTTGGACGGAATAGTCGGGTCCTTAGGTGGAGTTGGTTTAAAGGTAATAATCTTCCCCTTAAACTTAAACTCATAAGTATTAGCCCTACCGAAGTGAGTCACGTCTTGGTCATATAGTCAAGGCCGGCCAGGAAGGATGTGACATGCATCCATGGGGATGAAATCACACCACACTTGCTCGGAATAAGATTTAACGTTAAGGGGAACTAGACAACGCTTCGTGATAGGAAGAGAAATCATATTTACCCAAGCTACATGATAAGGTTGGGGGTGGGGTTCGGCAACTAATGACATCCTTGCAACTGCGCTCTGCGAAACGACATTCATACAACTCTCACTATTGATGATAAGCTTACATAACTTCTCTCCGCTCCTAAATATCATCGAAAAGAGGGTCGTCCTATTCCAATCGTTTGGCGTTCGGGGAACCATCAAGATACAACGCATAACCATGAGGTTATGTTCATCCTCCAAATCACTCGGGACTCCCTCAACATCGGACTCCTCGTCGGCTTCATAAATTATTTCGGATGGGTCGTTAGGAGCCTCCAATAAAGCTAAGGCCTTAGGCTTGGTGGGGCATTCGCTCGCATAATGCCCTTGTACTCCACAAGCGTAACATGTGGCATTCATCTTATTAACTCTCCCAATTGGCACTCACTCTCCGGTTGGATTCTTAGAATTCCTAGCGGTGATGACTATCGGATTTGTGTCGGTAGCCTTAAACTTTCCTTTGTATTTATACGTGGACTTCCCCTTTTGGAAATACTTCGCTTTAGACTTGAGAGCGATATTTTTCTCAATGTCCAAGGCCGTGTTGTACGTGATGTTTATATCCGTATGCCCATAACGCAAAAGCTTGCGCTGAATATCCGGATCCAACCCCCTCTGAAATCTCGAGAGAGTCACTTCGGGCATCTCCTTAACGTCGCAGCGTACTAACTTATCCTTAAGTGTACCCATGTAATCAGACACCGACTGACTCCCTTGCTTAAGAGAGGCTAAGTCGTCAAACAGTTGTGCACGGTAATACGTGGGGACGTATTGATCCGACAACATAGCTTTCATAACCTGCCAACTAATTGGTGGCGTACCATCAAGCGCTCCCATGCGTCTCTCCTCGTTGAGCCAATATACCTTGGCCCGGTCTAGTAATTTCAGCCAGCGACTTGGACCTTTTGCCTATCGGTTAAGTTATGCCACTCGAAGTAGCGCTCGATATCCATTATCCAATTTAGAAAGATTTGGGGCTGCCCCATGCCGTCGTAAGTAGGGGCTTCGATACGGATGGCTTTCGTAATGTTGAACTCTTGTGGAGCTCGATTATAATACTGTGGACCACGTGGTGCAAGGTCATCGTAGTCCTCCTCAAATCGATGAGGATAACGGGGCTGGTGGTGGTTCGGGGGGTGAGGATTAATAGGTAGTGGATTAGGAGGGGCTGGTGGAGCCGCTCTAACAGTCGTAAGTTGAGCGATCATGTCCCTTAACTCATTCATGCGACGCTCTTGATTCACGATGTGCTCATTAAACTCTTGTCGAAGAGCCTCGACGGGAGTCGGGTCTTGACCTCGATGCCGCTCGTCCGCCATATTGGAAGAAGAGGGGGCGTACTCGGTGCCGTGCCTTGTGCGCATGCAGATTTTTTTTTCTTCACTAAAATAGTCCTTAAACACCCTGACTGGCTAAAATTTTATAAGAAATATTTTTTTGTTCCGCCCGATCGATGGACTAAACTGAATTTTTTAAAAAACTTAATTCTTCCTAAGGTGAAGAGAGTCTACCAGAAAAAAATTTTGATTTTGAAGAAAAATTCATATTTTAGCCCACTGTTGGCACACCACAAATAGTGACTTTGCTGAAATTTGATTTTGCGAAAACTAAGCCTACTCAAACGGAGAAGGATTGTGCCGATTTAGAAACCGGCACGAACCTCGCTTTGATACCAAATTGATGTAGGCTACCGGGGCGAATTGTCCGGCACGTTCTAGCGACTAAATCTACCCGCACACGATCTAATTTAGAAACACCACACGCAAGCGTAGCCAAGTTTTTGATTCACTCTTATCGTCACACAACGACTTGAGGATCGCTAACCCCCTTAGGATCAAATAGTGACTAGAGGCCACTATCCTTTCCGGCGAAATGAACCCACACGGTTCGGTCGAGTGAAGTCGTACCAAGGAGATCCACCAAAGAAAGGATTCGGAAAGTGGTTGATCTCCCCCAACTAAGAAAAACCAAAGGTCACCACCCTTATTCGAATGCGAGAAACTTGGAGAATCAAATATGAAAACCAAATGGAAATACTTCGATGATTAAGATTTCAGATTTCACACCAAAACGTTCGCACAAGAAATATGCGCAGGAGGTAGAAGAAACACACAAGATAGAGAATTGGAATCGTTACCCCAACTCGTAGATAGTTGCACGTGGAGAATCGCTCAACCACGGTTACGCCGGAGTCACACCGGAGGAAGCTTTGCACGTCAACCTTCAACGGAGTCACACCGCGAAGTTCCCATGCCGGAAGAGGAGGGCCTTCACTTGGCCGAAACCTTCAAGGAGGCGGAAGATGTGGGGGGGGGGGGGGCGGCAATGAGAAAGCAATTCTCAGAAGCTGAAGATAAGTTTTTAGGTTTACTTTTTCTCTACCTAAAACCAAGGGAGTGGATGCCTTATATATGGCCCACTCTAAATAAAAGTTCATACATAAAATATTCAGAATTTAAGATTTATTGGAGCCTAAATGCAGGCCACCAATTAAACAAAATAAGCATAAAAATTGTTATTCGCAGCCCGACAGTTTTTATGACAACAACGTCACTTCATGGCGTTATCTCACGAATGAAGATGGTAGCGGGAAGAGGTGCGGTGCCGCGCTCCCACGTCTTTATTTCGCCGTAGATCTTTGCTTTGTAGTGGTGCCATGTCATCCGTTAGCGCTTCAACATCAACGGCCGCGGGTTGGAGAGGGTCGGCTCCGTCAATATGTGAGCTAGTTTGACCAAATTTGGGTTTAGGTTAACTTTGGTCAACTTTACCCTTTTGGTTGACCCCAATGGGTGCTTAGTCACCCAAGGGTCATCCCAAAGGTTAGGTGTGCCATGGTGGGATCATGGAGTTAAGGTGAAATCCTAAAGTCAAATCCTAGGTCTGGTGATTGTGTTGAGCTATTTACAAACCAAGGTGATCTCCATCTTCATGCCTTCTATCACTTGGGACTTCTTGGGCTTCCTAGGGTTTGTCATGACCTATTCATGACAAAACCACTATTAGGGGTCTAGTTGTTTGAGAAATGTTACAACAAGTGATCCACATGAACGGGAGAACCCTTAGAATCTTGTCACACAAGATCTAGTTCAGAAGAAAGCACTCTTTGTCTTTACATACTGGTAGATCTGCTCTAGAAGAGGGGGCGATAATAGGCGCCAGAAACGAGCTAAGCGACATCGATGGGATCAGGACTTTTAGAAATGATTTCCGTCGGCCTCTTTCATTTCGAGTTTAGCACTAAACCGCTCGGTCTTGGCACTTTCACTATTCATTTACCAGGTAAAACCCTAAGGCATGTACTATTTATACCCGAAGGAATAAACAGCAGAAAGTCATCTCTTTCGGCAGACTCGTAATATATGGAATATAATACGATGAATCAACACTTGGCTCGACGAATTGTTGAGTGGTCACAATACACTCAATGCCTGGCAGTGGCCTCAGTACTTGAATTAACGAATCAACATTTGACTCCAAGAAGCGTCGAGTGCACTCAACGCCTAACTCGACGAATCAACATTTGACTCGACGAAGCGTCAAGTGGACTCAATGCTCTCAATGCCTAACTCAACGAATCAACACTTGACTCAATGAATCGTCGAGTCTTCTCGACTAACTCAATGCCAACTCGACAAATCAACACTTGACTCAACGAATTTTCTAGTAGTCTCGAAGCACTCAACGCCAACTCGACAAATCAACACTTGACTTGACGAATCATCCAGTGGTCTCGAAGCACTCAATGCCTAGCTAAGTGGACTCAACACACTTAACTCTCGGTAATGTGTTCTCAACAGACTCAATGCCTGACACAGCTAAGTCCTTCAGTCGTCTCATTTGAGTAAGACCAACGTAATCCATTCCTCCAATTTCAACAAACGCTCTTGTGTGCAACCCTGTAGGCCCATATTGCATTGGTACTGAGACTACATACTTGATCACTTTCAGATCACAATGGTAGCACTAACAGTCTCCCACTTGATCATGAAAGTATCAAACAAAAGCTTCATAAACAATGAGCGGCATTTAGCAATACATCATTGCTCCCTTAGAAATAAAGTTTATAACTCATGATCCATTGTGACAAATGTAATAGTATTGTTATGTCCTTTTGTCCCTCACATCTGGATAGAACTAGAGGTATAGGCCATGTCACCCTAATAATTTTTCAATCTTAGTTTCCTGATCTAGAATGAACTTCCATAAATCGGTTAGTCCAATATCATATTTTGACTCAACCAAGCATGGTCATGCATTTCTCAGTCCCGGGGCCCATGAATGCAACTCCTGTCATATATGGGGACAAATCTCATTTCTGTCCATAAGAAAACACTCAAATGATTCGTAACGTACCCAATATCCACCTTTATCATCCACCTTTCTCAAGACTGGACTTTTGATAGCATCAAAGCACGCACTTCCTCACTTGATGAATACTGTGACTTGATATAAAAAAAATTTAGGATTTATTTATGAGAAGAAGAAAGGGGGTTTAGAAAATAAGATGGAAATGAGGTTGAAAATCTTCTCTGATTCTTTATGGGATAAAGGCAAGTATGCATTATCATTTATAGTGTAGGATATTCAAGTTAAATATCAAGGTCGTATTAACCATGGAAAATTGATTACTTCTACTTTGAGGAATTACTATTATCCTATCAAATTATTTCTTGGTTTGTTTTACTTAACCAAAAGAACACTAAATTTGGTTAAAACTTATGGATAAAAGTATTAGTACTTTTTCTTGAATTACTTCGGCCTGAGTTAATCAAATTGAAATAAAAAACTAGATCTTAATAAAGTAAAATGCAACTTGACTGTGGGGGGTTCCTGAAGTTTTAACACACTCCACTCGAAGAAGTGCCTAACTGAGTTTAGGAAGTTCCGACCAAACTCTTGTCCTGTATTTGGATGCCTAATAACTCGCCTTAAGTGGTGAACCCCACTATTGTATTTGACTCCAATCCGGGGGATTTACGTCATTCTCTCGAGAGAGGTGGGTTCAACTCTCTTCACTCTTGGGCGATCAATTCAAACTACGAGCCTCTCGGCTAGCTAAGAATGAAAACCTAAATGGAAACTGTATATCGATACTATAGCCCCACTATATTTAAATCAAGAGTAAATCGAAGCTCAATACTTTAAAAAGAGAGAATTTTAAAACAACATAACTTGATCAACTCATCCTCAGATCATCGAGAACGAGTACTAATGAGGATTTAGTCACTCATAATAACGTAGGAAATGAAAATCATGTTAAGAAAATGCATAATAAGAAAGAGAGAGAGAGAGAGAGAGAGAGAGAGAGAGAGAGAGAAAAGGAATAGCAAACTATTTTATTTCTTATTGGAAAGAAGTCACCAAAAGGACAAAAAGACATTACAAAGACAATTTCCAAGAAGATTATAAGTACGATAAAAGTGATTGCAAGTACATTAAAATATGAAAACATTAAGCTGAAATAATAAAAATAAACCCTAAATAGCTCTTTAGAAGGCTCCAATGGTCCCGAAATACTTGGAGCATGCTGCAATTTATCAAAAAATTTTGAGAAGTACACGCCCCGCTTATACGCCCGTGTAGGGGGGCGTGTAGGGTTTGTTGACTTCTGCTGATGGAAATCCGGCGGGATGGCGACTAGTTCGGAAGTTGGGAAACACACCTACCACAACCCGCATTTTCCCCGCATTAAAAGTTATATCAGAGTAAGGGAAAATACGTGTCGTGATGCCACGCAATGCAAGGGATAGCTGCAGACGCTTAGGCAAGACATCAAACTCTACAATTTATATTAAATTCATGAGTTCATTAACAGGAAAACCAGTTTAGGCTTAATTGAATAGTTGTATCCCTCGGCTCAGTGGATCAACTATTCCCCAAGTGAAAATATAGCTTACGCTGCAGAAAAGTACTTTGTTTAGATTTCTTAGCATCCTACATGAGCATAAACATCACAACGGGACAACTCATGTAATGCATGACTCTAGATTTAACATAAGTATATAAATAGTCTGTACGATGGTTAAAATATGGTGACGTTAGCTTTAAAAGATGACGTGAATATGGTAATAGAAATGAAACTTTTATAGTATAAAATATCTATCATGCAATGTAGTGTTGGTTCCATTGTTCCCAATGTCCCTGGGTTGTGAGAAGTCAAACAGGTCAATGTCACACACATCAACTGTATTTGATGTGCATTTGAGGTCTTGAGTGCAGGTTGTCCATAACATATTGATTGGACATGAGGACACAATAAGTGGTTGCTGGACATAGCAAAAATCGACAAAGTCCACAAACGTTGAGTGGAGCTAGCTCACCCAACGGCAGAGGTATGGATTCAATATTGTCTAGTAGAATTTTGCCTAAATCCACAGGCGTTGAGGGATGACAGCTCAATCAATGCCGTATGAAATATAGTGTTAAGTCAATCTCAGCCTAACTGAAAGATAGCCAAAAATTGGCTAAGTACAAGAGCGTTGAGTGTAGTCTACTCACTCAACACCATACAATAAAAAGGTTGTGAGTCAGGCTGAGTCAGTCTAAGCCTAGAGAAATTGGCTGAAAATGTGGCCAAATCCACAGGCAATGAGTGTGGTCTACTCAATCAATGCCATACAGCTTTTAGCGTTGAGTGTTGCTGTGCGAGTCAACTCACAGAAAAGTTGGGAAAAATTTTCAACAAGTCCACAGGCGTTGAGTGTAGCTTACTCACTCAACGCTAGATAACATAAAAATTATGTTAAGTAGTTTGGCGTTGAGTGGAGCTTACTCTCTCAACACCAAGGCGCAGAAATATTTACTAAGGCAAATAGCATTGAGTGAGGAAAGCTCACTCAATGCTCTTGATGCTCTCAACGCCTTAAAGCGGAAATTTGGCTAAGTCAAAATGCATGGATTGGTTGGCTTTCGTTGAGCTCATCTTCGATGAACTGAGCTCAGCGTTCGTCGAACTGAGCCTGGAGTTCGTCGAACTGAATTTAGCCTTTCGTCGAACTAAGTCTACAATTCATCAAACTAAACTTATGCTTTCATCGAGCTGAGCTTGTTGTTCGTTGAGCGGAGCTCAGCATTCGTCGAGCTCAAAACCTAGAGAGATAGAATTTTTTTCTAAGTATTATGGAGTTGAGTGATACCTACTAACTCGACACCTTTGGTTCTAATGATCAAATTTTGTCAAAGTCCGGATATGCTGAGTTATGCTGATGTCAGCAAAATCAAAAAGTCAACTGAAATTCAAATGTTGCGGAAATGATGTCAGGGACGTTGGCGGCCAGCTGTTATCATCTTCTGCACTTTCCAAGAAATATTTTCAACATTAAGTGTTGGGGCCCACATAGCAAAGAGCCGTTGAATCAAGATTAAATGGAAAGCATGCGCTGAATGGCTCAATCTCAGCCATCAATCCTAGTGGTGGGACCCACTGCTGAATTGGCCTTCAGAGAATAAAAAGAAGCAAATTGGCCAGTGCAATAGATCGTTTTGTTTTTCTTGTCTAGGTTTTTTGAAAACAAAAAGTGCAGTCGAACTTCATCTTCTTCCTCGCCATTTTCGTCGAGTCTGAAGTAGTTGTTCTGCATAGAGAACCAAGCTGGGGAAAGACATAGCTGAAGTAATCACCATCTGCAACAGCAGGATCAGAAGCCATTCCGAGGAAACAGAACTACAAGTTCTGCAGAGAAAAGAAAGCTGGTTGAATAAAATTCTACTTCCTATTTATTATCTTCAACAGTAAAAGCTTGGACTGATATCTTGCTCAGCATAGGAAGAAGAAGACACAAAGATCTTACTCTGGTGTCTAATCATCTATCTCTTTATTTCTTCTTATGTAAAGATTCTTGGTGAATCTGGAGTTCTAAGCCTATATTATAAAGGTTGAGGTCTTAGTAACCTGTGTTTGGCTTTGTGCCGGGTGAAAGAACTTTGTGATCTGGGTTTGGCTTAGTGCCTAAGTTGTAGGTCTGTGTGAATTGTATTGTCCTGCGGGATCTGTGTTGTAAGCTCTTGAGGAGCTGAGTTCTGGAGAGAGAGCAGAATTTAACACACTATTAGATAGGTGCAGAGGGATAGTGGATGTACCCAAGATTTGGGAACCACTATAAATTTTTGTGACGTATGTGATTGATCTTGAATGTAAAAACTAACCTAATCACCAACCACATAAATTTGCAAATAAGTTAGAAAAATCAAATAGATATAGAAACCTATTTACCGCCCCCCCCCCCACTCTAAGTGTTTAGCTAGCCATTAAAACAAGACTTTCACATAGCATAAAAACTTCCCAGAGAGCAAGGAAACAAGCAATCCATAAAGGACAAGCCTTAGCAGCTAGCAAGTATTAAATATTCAACAAATTCTAGTGGGCATCAACAACCTGACATGAACACACTAAAAAATATGTATATCTGAACTAAAAAGAAGAAATCATCAAACTACCTCACAAACGGTGTGGAAAAGCTAATGCGACAGCAGAACACCAGCAACCACCAAACTCTAGCCGCACAATCGGCTACTGCTCTGAACCTGAGGCATTCACAAGAAAACAATACCTCAGTAAGAAAATAAACAAGTGGCAAATAAACTTGTCAGTAAACAAAATGAGTAGTAAGATTACCAACCCAAACCAGAATAGTTGTCAAAACACAGCAAACTTACCCGAAGTCAATACAAAAATAGTTAACTTATAAAACACAAAGGTAAAAAAATTTGCACCAAGTGTGAACGGAGTCATGCTCCGAGAACATCTGCGAGAATAGGCAGAAATAACATGAGTCTAATCCATAAGAAGGAGAAATGAGACTAAAATCTCACTAACATGTGAATCACTAACACTGGTAAAACAACTATATCTGAGTCAGTACCAAACTGTCCAAACAGATCTAACAGACCCAAACGTCTCAAAACGGTACTGCGGTGGTGGCCACTTGGTCCAACACAACCCAGCAGTCCAAAACAGACCAAAAACATACCCGGGTACAATGATTCAGTAAAACAAGCCAACCAAACCAAACCTTATATCCAAACACCCATAAAACTCAAACTTAGCAAAAACAGGCTATTAGAGAAATACGTTGAATTGGTGAAATTTCCCAAGTTTACGGGGAAAAGAAATCGAGTACACTCGACACCGTGTAAAGTGCAGTCAATGCACTCGACGCCAACCAGACTACTCAGCAAAACTAGATTCACTCAATATCGCGTTGAGTGTATACCACTCACTAACCGCTTTCTAACTTAGATCAAATTTTAGAGGATGGAGTTGAGTGTATTCAGCTCACTCAATACCGTGTTGAGTGTATACCACTCACTCAACGCTTTTTAACTTAGGCAAAATTTTTAAAGGATGGAGTTGAGTGTATACCACTCACTCAACGCTTTTTAACTTAGACATAATTTTAAAGGATGGAGTTGAGTGTATTCAACTCACTCAATGCCGCGTTGAGTGTATATCACTGACTCAATGTTTTTTTAACTTAGAAATCTTTTTTAATGGATGGAGTTGATTGTATTCAGCTCACTCAACGCCGCGTTGAGTGTATGCCACTCACTCAACGCTTTTTAATATAGACAGAATTTTGTATTCCTACGACAAGGCCACACTCAATGCTTAACCTTAGAAATGCTGCCAGACATACTATACCACCAAAACAGAGGTTAATCAACTCCTAACTTTTGACAATACTCATGATCAAACCCAGAATAAATTCCAGAAAAAAATAAGAAAAGGGAGGGGTAGACAAAACAATAGCCCAAACACAGGAGAAAGGCTCTACAACAACACGACATGGGGGAAACCCTACCCTAATCTAAATTCCCGTACAGTGAAAGAAGCAAGATAATAGGAACAAAGAATAAGCAAGGGGGAAAAACCACCACTTGCCTCAACCTTGCCGAACCCGGCGACACCAACACTCTTTCTTTACAGATCTGGCTGCAAAAACACCTAAGTAGAAAAATCTGAAACTTTTTGAGAGTAGGGAAGGTTAAAACGAAATTCCTAACACCCAAAATTTCACAAAACGGGAAAAACATACCGTAGAAACGTATATCACGGTGAGAGCTGTCCGGATATACTCTCCGACGACGATTTTGTGCACCAAATCCCCTAAATTCGGAGGCCGAAGGATCTACAAAGACTGCTTCTTTCTCTCTTTCGCAAACAGGCGATGGTTTCAGGAAAAGATAATGAATAGGGTTTGTCTATTCACAAGGCTGTTTATACTTATAAATATGAGCATTATAATAATAATTTATTATTAATTAATCGTCCAACGACTCAAAATTCGCACCAACACGAATTTCTACGATAATCACACTATAGCTAAATGTTGACGCTATGAATCCAACAGTGAAGTCAGAATTAAGACCCGACAGACCAAACTCAGGTAAACACTCCCCGAAGCATGAACACCAAACATTCCAGAAATGCTCCATTGAGTCACCAAAACAGACTCGGCTCGCAAGGGAATTCCATAAACAAGCTAGACACCAGCCCCACTGAAAATGTTCCGAGCAAAACCACGCTCTAACAATGGCAGCTGGAAAACACGCATCAACATAACACCATTACGTCAAAATTATGCCAATAAAAGAATTAGATTAAACATCAAAATATCAGGTGCGTTACAGCCACTCCCACTAAAATAAAGTTTCATCCCAAAACTTTACGCACAAAACTTCTACTATAGAAGAAAAATAACCAAGGGCTATCAAATAGAAATACGTACCAAACAAGACTAGGAGAACAGATGAGGATGAGCATCCCTCAAAGCTGACACCAACTCCCAAGTCGCTCTCTCCAAGTCTTGGTTCCTCCACAAAACTTTAACCATAGGTATGGTTTTCCTCCGCAACACTCGATCTTGAGTATGCATAATGCGAACAGGCATCTCAACATAGGAAAGAATGGGCTCTAGCTAGGGCACATCATCAAGAATCTGTTGGTCATTTAGCACACACTTTTGCAACTAGCTTACGTGAAACACATCGTGCTGACCAGAGAAATTTATGGGTAAATTCAGCCTATAAGTTGACACACCAATCCGCTCAACAACTCCAAACGGTCCCACATACCTCAGGTCAAACTTATGGTTCTTGCCAAACCTCTTAATATCAGACATTAGGGAAACCTTATGAAACACCATGTCCCCTACAACAAACTCCAAATTAGACCTATGCCCATTGGCATTCTTCTCATAACACTCTTGAGCTAGCCGAGCCATATCTCGAACATGCCTCACAAAAATATCCATTTCTTCTAACGCTTCAGGACACAACAATGGTCTCTCACCCACCTCGGCCCAAAATAAGGGAGTCTTGTAATGCCTTCCATACAAAGTCTCAAACGGGGCCATCTGCAAACTTTCTTGATAACTGTTGTTGTATGCAAATTCCATCAATCTCAAATGCTTGTCTCACGCTCCTCTGTGGTCCAGAATATAACATCTGATCATATCTTCCAGAATTTGATTTACTCTTTCCATCTAACCATTTGTCTGCGGATGATAAGTAGTGGAATACCTCAAATCAGTACCCAAACCTTCCTGTAGGCTTTTCCAAAAGTGAGACGTAAACCCTGAGTCTCGATCCGATATAATACAAAATGGTACTCCATGTAATCTGATGACTTCATCCAAGTATAACTCAACTATCTTCTTTATGGAGTAGTCGATATTAAACGGCACGAAGTGAGCACACTTATTTAGTCAATCCACTATAACCCAAATTGAATTATGTCCTTGGGGAGATCTTGGCAATCCTGTAATGAAATCCATGGAAATACTCTCCCACTTCCAACTTGGAATCTTTAAGGGCGTTAACTTGCCACCCGTCCTTCCATGATCTGTCTTAACTCGCTTGCACGTGAAACATTCAGACACAAACCTTGCTATATTACTCTTCTTACCAAACCACCTAACAATATGCTTTAGGTCTTGATACATCTTTGTATAACATGGGTGGTAGGCAACACTAGAAACGTGCGCCTCACTGCACAACTTAAATCGAATGTCCTCAACAGCAGGGATACAAAATCTACTGCGGTACTTCAAAGTACCCGCATCATCAATGGAAAAGTTTGGTAACTCCCCTTTCTCAGTTCTAAGATAAAGGTGCAGCAAGTCTGGAACATCCTTCTAATGTAGCCTCGTAAGTATAATCTAAGAAGGCTCTGCTACAACCAAACTGCTCGACGAGTCACAACTTCCCACAGAAATATCCATCAAGAGAAATTCTTCAACCAGTGAATCCACGGAGAGGTTTAAAATTTTTGTCGTCTTCCCACTCAGGGCGTCGGCTACCACATTGGCTTTGCCAGGATGGTATAGAATCTTAATATCATAATTTGCAACATACTCTAACCATCTCCGATGTCGCAAATTTAGCTCATTCTGAGTAAAAACGTACTTTAAACTTTTATAATCCATATAAATCTTGCATAAAGCGTCATACAACAGATGTCTCCATAACTTTGGACTTCATCCATGGGCTACCTCGCTCCCGCTCTGGGAATGACTCAGTGTGGGTTATTGTTGATCGACAGACAAAGGTGGCCCGGTTCATTCCAATGAAGAAGGAAGCACACGTGGACGTTTTGGTACGCCTCTTTGTGGAGCAGTTCGTACGGTATCATGGCGTGCCCAAGACAATTATTTAGGATCTGGATGGTCGGTTTACTTCCAAGGAGTGGAAGGCGGTGCAGGCGTATTTGGGCTCGCGCCTAACCTTTAGTACTGCATTCCACCCTCAGACGGACGGGCAGTCTGAGCGGACCATCAGAACACTGGAGGAATTATTGAGGTTATGTGTGCTGGACAGAGGAGAGCCGTGGGAAAGACTCTTGCCCCTAGTGGAATTGTCCTATAATAATAGCCATCAGGCGAGCATCGGTATGGCGCCCCATGAAGCCCTTTACGGAAGAAGGTGCAAGACTCCCTTGTCTTGGGTGCAGGATGAAGATCCGAAGCCATTGGGAAATGAATATGTAGATGATACTGATGCTGCGGTCAGATTGATACGGTATCGCATGTTGGAGGCTCAAAGTTGGCAGGCGACGTACTGTAACGCAAAGCACCGGATGGTGGAGTTCCAAGTGGGTGATAAGGTGTTCCTGAAAATCCGACCGATGCATGGAGTGTCACGTGTGCGTGGTGTGAAAAAGCTCAGCCCAAGGTATGTTGGGCCTTATACCATATTGGAATGATTGGCCCGTTGGCCTATCGGTTGGAGTTGCCGCCAGAGCTAGAGAACCTCCACGCCGTGTTCCATGTGTCGTCGCTTCGGAAGGCATTGTTGCGGCCCGATCAATACATCCTCAAAACTAATGGTGCTGTGGCATCTGATAGGTCGGTGCGACTCGAGCCGGTGCAGATCGTAGATAGCGAGACAAGAATGTTGCGCCGCAAAAAGTGTTCCCTTGGTGAAAGTGCTATGGTCTAATCATGGGAAGGAGGAATATACATGGGAGCCAATGGATTTGATGCAGCAACGCTAGCCGGAGTTGTTTGCTCAAGGTAATTTTATTTAAAAGCATATGTTGATTTTCCTGTTATGCTTTTCTCCCCTAGCCCAAGCCTGATTTCAAGAACGAAATCTTTTATTTTGTTTATAGGATTTGTAACGTCCCTATTCGCACTAGGCCCCTTGTGCGCGTTTTTGAGTCAGGAGAGCTGACTTGGGTCCAGGGAAGTGCTGGAAATTGGGCTGCACTTGGGAATGTAGGAGAAACCAACCCTCGAGTTGTCCAGAGCAGGACACGGGTAGTGAATTCTCGACATAGTGAGTTTCACGCCCTGTCACGGGCGTGACCGGTCCAACACGGGCTTGACCATGCCCGTTATTATCCAGTCAGTTGTCTATTACTCGAGTAGTTGTCGATTACTCGAGTAGTTGAACACGGGACACGCCCCCTGTCACGGGCGTGACCATGGGCGTGACCGGTGTGTGTTCTCCGGTCGACGATTGTTGGTGATTTCAATGAATCCTCGAGTAGTTGATAGGGGTCACGCCCGGTGTCACGGGCGTGACCATGGGCGTGACCGGGGCGTGTTCTCCGGTCGACGATTTTGGATGAGTTCGACGAATCCTCGAGTAGTTGATAGGGGTCACGCCCGGCGTCACGAGCGTGACCATGGGCGTGACCGGGGCGTGTTCTCCGATCAATGATTGTGGTTGAGTTCAACGAATCCTCGAGTAGTTGATAGGGGTCAAGCCTGGTGTCACGAGCGTGACCATGGGCGTGACCAGGGGCGTGATCGGGGCGTGTTCTCCATTCGATGATTTTGGTTGAGTTCGACGAATCCTCGAGTAGTTGATAGGGGTCACGCCCGGTGTCATGGGCGTGACCATGGGCGTGACCGGGGCGTGTTCTCCGGTCGATGACTTTCGTTGAGTTCGACGAATTCTCGGTAGTTGATAGGGGTCACGCCCCATGTCACGGACGTGACCATTGGCATGACCGATGGCATTTCACTTTAAAAGGGCTTAGAAAACCCTAGCAGTTTCACTTCTCTTTCCAGCCCGATTTTCTGAGAAAACTTCTGTAGAAAGAGAACTGCAGGAGCAAGTTCTAGGGAGGGAAAATCCGCCATCGCCGTGAAGGAGAAGATGTCGCCACGAAGGACTACACAATCCATGGCAGGAAATGGTGGTACCGTTGGAACGGAAGTGAGTTTCCTACCCTCTCCCTTGGTGCTAGATCTGTCGATATATAGGTGAGATGTCGACTCAGTGGAGTCTTGACTTGTGAGAAGATGTTTTTCTCTAGGATGAGGCTGATCTAGGGCTTGTGCCCTTGGTTAGTGGTGTCTTTAACCTCTCTGATCTTCTATGTGGAGATGGGGGATGGTTTCATGAAGAGTAAAGGCCTCATGAGGGTGAATAAGGGTGGAGGAAATTTCTGGAGGTGATCCGAGAGGATCGACTTGAGGAGGAAGATGAACCGATGCCGTTCATTCCGCCTCAAGATGCATGCTGAATCTGTATTCTGCGTATAGTGATATTCTAAGACATTTTAATGAGGGATATGGCCAGATATGAGATTTCTACTAAACACTAAAGTTGAAGCCCGTGAAAATACCTTTCCAACGAGTGGCTGCATGACTTCAGGAGATGTCTGTAGCCACAAAAAAGTCTGAACGAAAATGGTGTTCGATAAATCCTGCATGCAAAAATTGTGTTTTGTACGCAGCGGATCTCAAGGCTGATTTCTAATAGGATACAGTCACATCTGGGTTGAGGTCTGAATTCGAAAGTTGTAGCCCATGGAAAGACCTTTTCATCGAGGGGTTACACGTCTTCACCGGATTCATGTAGCTTTGGGAATCTCCGGTTGAAGTTGCTGTCCAGATTTACTCTACACCTAAATTCTAGGCTTATATAATATGGATTTAGATTCGGTGGAATTAATATTGCAAGTTGCTTGGCTTGTATGAACTCTTTTATGATTAATCATTTTAGTTGCATGATTGATGGAGTTTATTAATCAGATTTCACATAATCCAATTGTGAAGCAAGCTTACTTAAACGAATTGACTTGATATAAATTGATAGATGGTTATTTATGCTCGTCATGTTTATAATATGTTGTTATCCTTTGGAAAGATTGATGGATCTTTATACGCGCATCATGTTTATAGGATGTTTGTACTTTTGGAAAGATTGATAGATCTTTATATGCGCATCATATTTATATTATGTTGTCATCATTTGGAAAGTCATGTAGAAGAATAAATTATGGCCATGAGTATGTTTGATTAATGCAATGACTTTAGTAGTCCAATACTTAGAGCGTCGTCTCCCTACGGGTAGTATTGTGAGAGGATGTGAGTGCGGTGTTGACCGTCACTTATTTGGTTTGTGTTGAGATAAGGTATGGATGGATGGTTGGGCTGTGTCCTCGTGCTTACTTCCGAGGCCCCTTCCATGTTATGGTGAGGAGGCATTTGCATGCGGTGTGAGTCGACACGCGGTGTCGTAATCCTGGGTTAAGGATAGTGTGGCAGGTCTACGGGCTCGCCGATCGTCACACCAACGGGAGTTGACAGTTAGACATTTGGCGGTTGGGCTGTGTCCTCGGTGTTCACGTCCCGGGGCCCCTTCCGTGCCAAGTGAACGGTTGGGTTGTGTCCTCGTGCTTACTTCCGAGGCCCCTTCCGGGTCACACAAGGCATGTTCGTGCTGTGTTCTTGGTGCACATCTACCCAAGACCCCGCTGGGCCATAGTATGCATGGGCTCCACTGTTGTGTTCTTATCGTTGAGGCATACGGAGGCCTATGTGAAGTAGTGTGGATACCCGCCTAGTAGTAGAAGTGCCCGTTCTACTGTCACCGCCTGGCCACGGCGGCTGATGCCTGAGAGGTTAGCTACCTGCTCGAAAAGTGGGAACTATAGTCTGTGTCGACATGCTAGTTGCATGTGT
Organism: Platanthera guangdongensis; assembly: GCA_039583875.1. NCBI lineage: Eukaryota > Viridiplantae > Streptophyta > Magnoliopsida > Asparagales > Orchidaceae > Platanthera > Platanthera guangdongensis. Next base: position 166,332,968 of record CM077158.1, on the reverse strand, counting down.
GTGAGCATGGGTGAGTCATTGCATAGCATACATAGCATTTCATAACATTGCACAACAAGATCCCCATCGTATATGTTTGTATGGGCACTCTTATACGATGAGTTACCTTTATGTAACCCGATCCTTAACTTATAAGTTTGTATGTGAATCCTTATAAGTTAAGTTACTTTCCTGCTACTGTTACCTTACTTGTTTGTTTGCTATAGCTCTTAAATAACTGCTAGATTATGATACTGTTACTCTTACACTATTGCCACCTGCTTGTACTTCTTTTATTATTTGCATATATATATTATCCTTGTTCCTTCTCCACGCACGGTGCCGAGGAGTCGCCGGGGGAGCGGATGTGAAGCCACTAGTCGTTTCGACTAACGGTTGCTACATTTTCCTTTTTAGGAGGTCACGCCGTAGGTAGAGCAGCCGCAGACTATGCAGCAGGACAACTAGGCCAGGACGACAGGGCCTGAGGGGACGGTACCGTCGCTACCATCGGTTACTTATGTGAGTGTTGTGAGACTGTGATGTAGCCTGTTTGGGCAGTTGATAGCTATACTCTGATATATTGTAGAAGCATGTTTTAGCTTCTCTTATTGTACTATTTGGACTTATATGCTTAGTGTGGATTGACTTCCCTTGCTTAAATTTGGTTGGGTTGGCATGTTATATTGATATTGTTGTAGCCGACGGAATAGGCGTCTTGTGGTACAGGTTAGCCCGTGTGCTAATGCTACCGCAAGGCGACGGTTCCAAGCAAAAGACCCCTTCGTGCCGTGTTTTGGGATCCGAGAGGGGGGGGGGGGTCTTACACTCAGTTCGACGAATTCTGCCAACTGTTCGATGAGTCCAGACTTAGTTATTTCCGGCCTTCTATCCCCACTCTAATGCGATAATTCCTGAGTATTTAATGCTCTAACATTCTCTGAATGTATCCGTTAGAAAGAGCATTAATTATGGTCTTCTCCAGGATTATTGCTTGCCATTTTTCCATGGGATAGTTGGGGAAATAAATCAATGTCGATTATTCTCAAGGCTGTCAGCGTTAATTACAGAGGCATTCAAATTTTTGAAAGAAAGTGAAGAAGAGAATAATGAATATACAGACACGTAGACTGAGAGACAGAATCAAGCATCATTGAGAAATCTTCACACAGAGCACAGCTTACTGAGAAGCACATAGGGATTACAGAAAAATATTCAATCTTGAACAATTTGTTCTGTCAACAAGAAGCACTTTTCTGATACACAAAAGCTCTTGACCAGAAGCTCATCAGCACTTGAAGAAGAAGAACAACAATACCTATATTAAGAGTCTTCTTTCTTCAAGTAATCCAGGACACTTCAAAAGGACAACCTCAGTTCAATCTGTCAAAGAAGTTCCTGATGATTTTTTCTGGTCAAGGATTTAGTTTGATGACCTATCACCTTGAAGCTTAGCTCCTGTTTTTCCCTGATTCATTCTACATCTCACGGGGAGCCTTAAGCTATAATCAAAACCACAAGTCTTCTCAGTTGTATATTGAGAAAGAGAAGACAAAATCATCTCTCACCCCCACCTCTATAAAGGGTTGTCATCTCCCTTCAAAAGTGATTCCTTGGTTGCAAGTCTCCTGATCAAAAGACTTGGGTTGATTTTTGACCACCTGATCAAAAGCTCATTGGTGTCAGGCACCTGATCAAAAATTTGAGTGGATTCCTACCAAGGGTGGTAGAAGAGTGGATGTACCCAGGTTGGGGATCCACTATAAAATTCTTGTGTCGTCTAGTTGCCTTATTTTCTTTTGTTCTTGAAGTGTTTGTGATTTAGGTTTATTGTTTCCTAGTTTATTAATTTCTGCACTTTTAATTTACAGCAAAAGCTATAATAGCTGTTAATAATTTTTAAGAATACTCTATTCACCCCCCCCCCTCTAGAGTATTTCAGATCTAACTCTCACTTTCAATTGGTATCAGAGAAGGTTCCTTTGGTTGTATAAGTTAAATCTTGAACCAAAAGATACTTTGTTAGATCTACACATCACTTTATTCTCATTTAAATTATAAACACAGCCATGGCACAGAGCAAGGATTATGGAAGCACTAGACCTCCAGTTTGCAACTTTAATAGGTTTGCCATCTAGAAGGCAAGAATTAGGTTATACATGAATTCCATTGATGAAGACATCTACAATTTAATTTTGACAGGTCCCCCATAGGCATCTACATCTATAACATCTTCCAGCAACAATGTAGTCCCACCACCTGAGTGGACTGAAGCCCAGAAGAAAGCAAAAATTGCAGATGCCAAAGCTATGAATATCCTGACACAAACTATGTCAGATGATATTTTCCAGAAGGTTGCTGAGTGCACCTCAGCAAAAGCCATTTGGTATTCCCTAAATCAAATGGTGGATGGATTAGGAGATGAGAGAAAGGATAGGAGATCAAATCTCATGTCCCTATATGAAAACTTTAAGAAGGAGGAAGCTGAGACAGTTTCTGATATGTAAAATAGGTTAAGCTCAATTATCAATGAGCTGAAAATCTTAGATAAGAACATCACTGTTAGTGAAGTGAATGACAAGATCCTGATGTGCTTCCCAAGCTCATGGGATACAAGAATCTGGCCCATCAAGGAGGCCAGATGCCTGAATGAGATTTCAACTGAATATCTATTAGGTAAACTGAAGTCATATGAACAGCTGATAAAGACCAGGGAGGCAGCTGAACAAAGAACACCTCCAGCAGCCAGAAGAGAACAAAGTATTGCTTTCAAACCACTGAAGAGACATAGACTGCATCATCAAATGAAGAGCTTATGAGTCTCTTTGCTAAGAGATTCTTCAAGATGAACAGAAAGGATTTCAGGAGAAAGTAAGCAAGAAAAGATGACAAGCCAAAATATGACAAGACACCAAACAAAGAAGTTGTGTGCTATGGATGCAGAAAGTCTGGGCACTTCCTCTCTGATTGTCCAGAGAACCAGAAAAAAGAGAAGAGAAGAGAGAAGGAAAATAGAAGACAGCACACTAGCAAACCCTCTTCCAGCAAGCACAAGAAGAAGGAAAAGTGATTGTGGCTGAGATATGGAGTGAGACAGAAGATGAGTCAACATCTTCAAGATCCAGTGAAGATGAGGAAGAATAAAGAGCAAAGGAGGTTTGCCTTATGGCAATTGATGCCTCTATAAGTCACTTAGAAGGAGAAGAATCTGAAGATGAAGGAGTGTTTGAATCAGAGGCAGATCAGGTAATGTCCTCTTTTGACTACAGCTCTGAAACATTTAAATCTGATTTCAAATTAATGTGCATAGATTTGATTAATTCTGAAAAATAAATCAAAATTCTTAGAGAAAAATTAGGAAACTTAGAGGATGTTCAATGTGAAAACATTATGTTAAATAATGAACTAACCTTAGCAAATGAAAAGATAATCTCACTAAAAACTGAGCTTTATGAGGCCAAACAACTTGAGGAAACTCTCAATGGGAGAAGCCTCAAGCTGATGGATATCACAAGTACTGTTAATGCCAGACTTAATGGCAAGCAAGGCTTGGGTGCTCCATCAGGTTTGCCCCCCATTCTCAGGAAGAACATTTTATCAACTCCAATAAAATTTGTATCTGCTAAAGGGAAAGAAAAAGTAAATGACAAACAAACAGCAGAAAAAATCCCTAAGACAGTAATGTGGCTAGTTTGACGAACCCAGATCGACAAAATGGGTCCAGTTCGTCGAACCCAGATCGACGAACTCTGAACGCAAAAAATAGTTATATTTATTCATCTAACTGCGATCGACGAACTCTGTATGGTTCATCGAGCAGAAGTCGACGAACATGGGGCACAGAGAATGAACCTATTCATTCTCTGGGCAGAGATCGACAATCTCAACCCAATTCGTCGAACTCTGGTCGACGAACTTACAGCAATTCGTCGAACACAGGAAGACTTAATCAAAACTATAATTTCAAGAGCAACTTAAATATTTCTAAGAAACCATTTAATCCACTAGCTGACTGGATCATACCACCCAGGAGATATCACCCCCTAGGATGCAAGTCCCAACCTAAATTCTCTGTTATTTCTAGCTTTTCTTATCAACCATACAAAGGACATAAGGTAACCTGGGTCGAAAAACATTAATTGTTTTCTATTGCAGGTGAAGAATTGTCCAGGGGTAAATCAAACTTGGTACCAGGACAGTGGTTGCTCTAAACACATGACTGGCAGCAAGGACATCTTAACCAACTACAAGTCCAAGCTGGGGCCAAAGGTTATCTTTGGTGACTCCAAATGTGGTCAGTCAGAAGGATTTGGAGAAGTAAGAATAGGAGCTGTCACATTCAAAAAGGTGACATATGTAAGTGGACTCAAGCATAACCTCATCTCCATAAGTAAGTTATGTGATGATGGCTATCAGGTATACTTTAACCCATCCACTTGTTCTATTATTGATAAAAACAACCAAACAGTTTTAACTGGAAGTAGACAAGGCAACATATACTTAGTAAATTTTCTTTCTGCCAAAACTGATATCTGTTTACTAAATTTAACTAGTAATCAGAATGACTTATGACACAAAAGACTAGATCATGTAAATCTGAAAAACATTGTTAGGCTATCTAAACACAACCTTGTTAGAGGTCTACCTTCTGGTCCCTACAAGAAGGAAGGTCTCTGCAGGGCTTATCAATTAGGCAAACAAACTAAAACTAGTTTAAAATCTGTTAATAAGAGTGATTCACCTAGGATTTTGTACTTGCTACACATGGATCTCTTTGGACACATTGTTGTACAAAGCATAGGAGGGAAATCCTACACTTTGGTTGTAGTGGATGACTTCTCCAAATTCAGTTGGGTATTCTTTCTGAGATCAAAGTCAGATACCTTCAAGGTTCTTACAGATTTTCTCAGGACCATACAGATTGAGTTCTCTACTCATGTTGCATTAATCAGAAGTGATCATGACACAGAGTTTGAGTCTCTTCTTATGCATGAGTTCTATGAGAAGGAAGGTATCAGACATTGCTTCTCATCTCCTAGAATTCCCCAACAAAATGGGGAAGCTGAAAGGAAAAATAGGACACTCATTGAAGCTGCAGGTACATTGCTTGCAGATGCTTAATGCCCCTAACCTTCTGGGCAGAGGCTGTAAGCACATCAAATTATGTCCTGAACTGAAGTTTAATTAACAAACTAAAGAATAGGACTCCCTATGAATTACTCAAAGGGAAGAAACCTAAAATAAACTATTTTAAAGTATTTGATTGTACCTGTTATATACACAATAACAACAAGAAATACATTAGAAAGTTTGAGGCTAATGTTGAAGAGGGATTTTTTCTAGGATACTCCCAAGTAAGCAAGCCTTATAGGGTTTTTAATAAATCAACATTAAAAATTGAAGAGTCTATTCATGTTTCATTTGATGAAACTAACATGTATTGCAAGGAGAAAGAAGTTTCTACCAATAGCAACTTATAGGTACCCTACTTGTGTGAGACCTTGGATGGACTAAACCTCACCCAAGAGGTGCTAACTCATCCCTCTCCACAAGCCATTGAAGAAAGTGAAGAAGAAGAAGCTGAAGAAAATGAATCTCTACCAACAGCAAATACAATTCCACAGGAGGAATTAATTCCAAATGATGTTGCACAACCAACTCCACCCACTGATTTTGTCACACTTAGGGATCACCCCAGATCTCAAGTAATTGAAGACATATCAGCAGGTGTACAGACAAGACATCAACTCACCCAAGATTTGATGCATGTCTGTTTTCTCTCTCAGGTTGAACCTCTATCCATTCATGATGCTGAGCAAGATCCCCACTGGATCCTTGCAATGCAGGAGGAACTAAACCAATTTGAGAGATGTAGAGTTTGGGATTTGGTTCTAAGACCCAAAAACTACCCAGTTATTGGAACCAAATGGGTTTTCAGAAATAAGTTGGATGTCCAAGGAGTCATTGTGAGAAACAAGGCTAGGCTTGTTGCTCAAGGATATAGACAAGAAGAAGGAATTGATTATGATCAAACCTTTGCACCTGTTGCAAGGTTGGAAGCCATAAGAATATTCCTTGCCTATGCAGCATACAAGAGGTTCAAGGTCTTCTAAATTGATGTGAAGAGTGCTTTTCTAAATGGAGTCCTACAAGAAGAGGTTTATGTAGAACAACCTCCATGTTTTGTTTCTCAAACTTACCCCTCTCATGTTTTTAGATTTCTTAAGACTCTTTATGGTCTAAAGCAAGCTCCAAGAGCTTGGTATGAGACCTTAGACAGTTTTCTATTAGAGCATAAATTTACAAGAGGAACTGTAGATAAAACTCTTTTCACTAGACATCATAAGGACCAAATCTTATTAGTACAAATCTATGTGGATGATATTATATTTGGCTCTACAGATTCCAAATTATGCAAGAGGTTCTCTGACCTCATGCATTTCAGATTTGAAATGAGTAGCATGTGTGAGATTTCCTACTTCCTTGTTCTCCAATTGAAGCAGCTCCCTGATGGCATCTTCATATCTCAAGCAAAATATGCTAAAGAACTTCTAAAGCAGTTTGGGATGGCTGATGCCTCAACAAAGAAAACTCCCATGGATACCAATGCTGTTATGGACTCTGATGTACCAGGGAAACCTGTGGATCAGAAACTTTATAGGGGCATTGGTGGGTCCCTATTATACCTCACAGCAAGTAAGCCAGATATTATGTTTGCCACATGTCTTTGGGCTAGGTTCCAGGTGAACCCTAAAGAATCTCATCTAATTTTACTAAAAAGGATTTTGAGATATATAAAGAGTTATCCTAATCTAGTCCTATGGTATCCTGCTGAATTAGAATTTGAGTTAACTGGATACTCTGATGCTGATTTTGCTGGATGCATGGTAGATAGAAAAAGTACTTCAGGAACTTGCCAGTTCCTGGGTATGATATTAGTACCTTGGTTTTGTAAAAAGCAAACATTTGTGTCAACCTCAGCTGCTGAAACAGAATATATTGTAGTAGGCAGCTGTTGTTCACATATGCTTTGGATACAAACTCAGCTTCTAGAGTATGGGTTCAACTCAAATAATTCAACCCTACTCTGTGATAATACAAGTGCTATAGCCATAGCCCAGAATCTAGTTCACCATAGTAGGACAAAACATATTGATATAAGACATCATTTCATTAGAGAGTGTGTAGACAAAAATAAAATCAAGTTTGTCTATATCTATACTGATTTACAAATGGCTGATATATTCACCAAACCCCTGGATGAGAGAAATCATATGTTCTTTGTAAATCAACTTGGAATGATCAATGGAGAAGACTTTATTTAATTTCTGTCTACACTCGACGAATTTTCCAAAGTTCGTCAAACGGAGATTGACGAACCGGGGAAAGTTTGAGAGATATTTGTCGAACGGAGATCGACGAACTCTCTGTGAGTGAAACAATTTTTGTCGAACGGAGTTCGACGAACTTGCTTCAGAAGATATTCGTCGAACGGAGTTCGACGAACTGTCTTCAATTCTTCTGGATAAGATCGACGAATTATTTCAGTCAAAATTATTTCGTCGAACTCAGTTCAAAGAATTATTTTATTTTCGTGGAACAGAGTCTATCGATTCATATTCTTGAAAACCCTATATTTAGATTTTCTTCGACCTCCATCCCGCGCTTTCTGTTCCTTTGCACTTGATCGTCGTTTCTGTGTCTCTCTTGCAGGTGATTCCGTGGCAATTCAGGCAAGCATTCTCACAGACATGAAGTTCGATACAGGCTTTGACGTGGATTTTGATTCGTTTCAACATTTTTATCCCTTCTTTCTTTACATTTTGGAACTCCTTGAAGAACAAGAACTCAAAACCTTGATGACTAGAAGAATTAAACTACACAGCACTGAAATCAGGGAATAGGTCTACACCCTATCGCCAACAGAGGAGAATACAATGACAGGCACTATTGCGGGTAATTCTGTCTCCTTAACTCCCACAATCTTAACTAAAATTTTTTGATTAAGGAATGGAGAAGAGCAACTTGAGATTGAAATAGAGGAATCTGATGTGATGCTGAGCCTCATGGGTTATACTGGAGATAACCCTAACAAACTCTTGAAGAAACACCTCTCTGCACCTTATAAGTTTTTGGCAGATTTGGTTAGAAAGGTTTTGCTTGGGAAACATACTGCCCATGATTACATCACCAGACACCAGTTTCTGGTCATGTGTGCAATTATAAACAAGAAACCAGTGGATTGGGCACAGATTCTTTTTGATTTGATACAGAAGAAAAATAATAAAAAGGAAGTATGCTTTGGAAGGATCCTAGGAATATTTTTACAAGAGAAGGCTGTTGAATCACTGGTATCCCAGACCATATTCATCAATGCCAGTAAAAGACTCACCTGTGCCTTATTTGGCAGGTGGGAGAGGACAATAACCAAGCCAACCAAGGCTTCTACCTCTTCCACCCCAACTTCAGAAGGCACCAGGGCTGTTAAAGCAACTCCCCCACCTGCTGAAGAGATTCATCCAACTCCACCATCTATTCCAGCCCCCCTTCCAGCAACATAAATCCCTCCCTCTTCCACTATCTCTTCAACACCATAATAAAAACAACATACTCATGTTCCTACTCCACCTCCATCTCAACATGCTTCACCAGCTCCATCTCCACCACTTGACATCACTGAAATTCCATCTTCCCCTCTTCAAGAAAATCAACCACCAACACCTCCTGATTCCCCCCATGACACCTACATTCCTACACCACCACAATCTCCTCTTCCCCCACATCCCTCTTCAATACCATCTTACCATCTACCAACAGACAACCTCATGTAAGATGTCATCCATCCATCCCCATCAACATCTACCATCCCTCCAGATGTTCACATACCTGATGCTCCACTTTCTATCCCTCCCATAGTTCCCACTTCTACACCTTCTGCAACACCATCTACCCCTCCATCATTTGACCACTCCACCATATCTTCTATCATTTCCATAATCACTCCCCTCCTCAAGTCCTTTATAGCAGAGGCCATTACACCTCTTGCTCCCACCATCTACTCTCTCTCTGACAAAATCTCTGCTCTTACTGCTGCCCCATCCTCAACCAGGGGCTTGGCCTCTGTTCCCACTGAAACCAGGCAGGGGGAGATGTCTGATGATGAAGCAGCAGCTACAGCTCCAGAGGCTTCAGCTCCAGCTCCAGCTCCAGCAGCAGATGCTCCAGCTTCAGCACCAGCAGCAGAGTGTACAGAATACATAGATAAAGATTTGATTGGCTTTATTAAAACTGATTTGGATTTTGATGAATCAGACTTTGAAGAGCCTAATACTGTTGGTGATTTCATTCTCAGTCCCACAGTTAATTTAGAAAATTTGAAGTATTTTTGATACTGTACATTTGAATTACCTTCCAGCTGAGATTACTAAGCCATCCTTGGCTATTATACCATACACTTCCCCCATCTCTTCAGAAGTTGCTAAGCAACTTAAGGACGGTTTTGCTATTACACAGTCAGCAATCACTCCACCTCCAGAAGTAGTGGTTATTCCCTTTTTCCCAATAATACCTTCAGCACCAACATTTGTCATGGATGACTCTCCCATGCCAGATCTAGATGAACTGATCTTGGCTGATATTGTAGATGAAAATAAGGTAGCAGCTGAAAGCTCTATCCAAGTTACTTCTGATTTTTGTGTAGTTTTTCCTCCAACTCCTGCTGAAAGTCCAACTCCTGCTAAAACTCCAACTCCTGCTGAAACTACTGCTCCTGCTCCAGAAAAGCCTGCTATTTCTACTAAAGCTTTGAAAGCTTTGGATGATCTATATGATAATCCTCATGGTTCTGACACTGATGATGATGAAGATGAGGATGATGATTTAGATGAGGAGGATACAAAGAAGAAGAAGCAAGTATCAAAGAAAAGAAAAGCTCCTCCTCCTCTTGCTCCTAAGCCTAATCCAAACAACGACACCCCTTACTACATTCTTCAAAAGATAACTCCATACAAAGGGATGTCAGCATGGATGTGGCTATCTAAGAATCAGCAGAAGGAAAGGAAGAAGAGTAAAAGATACTCTCCTCCACCAGTTCAAAGGTATAGAAAAGATCCACCTCCTCCTCCTCCTACACCTGGTGCTTCTGGCTCTAGTTCTCAAAAGTCTGCCCCCATTCAAACATATCAAAGACATCAAGGGACATCTCATCATGAAAGCAGCTAGCACTGGCAACAACCTCAGCAAAAACAACATCAGCAGCAACAACAACATCAACAACAACATCAACAGCAACAACATCAACAAGCTGAAAGTCCTAAAAGACCATCTCTCCTCCTGTTCCTTATGAAGATCCAGAAACAGCCAACACAGCCAAAATGGCCAGGTTCCAAGAACTAGTAGGCCTCTCTATGATTAACAAGGCAAAGGCTGAAGGGAAGGATATTTCTGAATACACTACTATGTCAAAATACAAGAGAGAAGAACTGAAAAGGTTTGAAAAGGCTAACAAAATTTTTAATGTTGATGATTATATGAAATTACATCCTGAAGCAGTGGTTCCTAGAGCGACATCTCTGAAGATTATAGGGGCTGCTGACATGACAATGACTATGGAACAAGCTTTAAATCCAAACAGGAAAATAATCTTTACTAAGGCAGGAGACAAGGGCAAGGATGTAAAGCATTAGGAGAAGAAGCAGAAGAAGTGAAATATGAACCATTTTATTTCTGTTTTTCTATCTTAAACTGTTTCATATTGTCTGAACAAAGCTTTTGTGTAAATATATCTGCTGCATGTGTTAATTATCTCTGCCAGATATATCTTTTTCCTGCTTTGTTTACTTTATGTTTTTATTTTGAGTATATTAGTGACCTCACCAAAATAGGGGGATATTGTTGGATCCCTAGTTTGATTTGGGCTAGGTTCACTAACTTAGGATGATGTGACCCAACATGTATAGCCAGGGTAAAAGTTGTGTCCTAGAGTCTAGGCCAAGTCCTCAGTAACAACATCACATGGACAAGCCTTCATCAGACTGCCAGAGACTCAAGACTTACAGTTTTTCCATAGATTCAGAGATTTCTCAAGAACTAAGTAAAATGAGTTCGACGTTCGTCGAACTTAGGTCGACGATAGTCGTTCTAAGCTCGACGATCTTAGAGATACTTTCTCTGAGCTGAGCTCAACGAACGTCAGTCACAGGTCGACGATCCATGGACTCCACCTTCAGTATTCTAAGTACAGACTGTTCTCTAGACTCAGGTTGACGAAACTAGTTCACAGGTCAATGAACTTCATTCTTTGCTCGACGATTTCTGGACTTCCACTTCAACTCTATTGCCAGAGGTTCATCAATTTTTCTCTAAGTCCAGAATCATTTTCAGCTCGACGAATTCAAGGTTCTTCAAACTTAGCTCGACGAACACTATTCTTTGGTCGAGGAATCTTTGGACTATTACAACATTCTGTCGAGACTATCTTCTCTAGTCTCAGGTCGACGAACTCAGTTCTCTGCCCGATGAATTCTGGAACTAGAAGACTTATGTCAACACTCAGAGTATATGTCGACATCAACTAAGTCGACACTAGAAGAATTGGTATCGACATCCAGATCATCAGTCGACATTATGGAAAGGCTGTGTCGACACCACACAGAAGACTTGTGTCGACACACATGAGTAATTGTGTCGACATAGAATATTTGACAACTCCAGAATAATTGTTGTACTCCAGTCGACGAACACATTTACCAGCTCAACGAATAGGCAAAGATCAAAAGAGATTGTTGAAATTTGTGAAGTGGAAGTGGGTGACGGGACAGGCCGGGGGGCCTGTGGCGGACAGCTTTGGCGGACTGGGCGGACTAGGCGGACTGAGGTTTGCGGCCTGGTGGAAAGTCTGGTGGAAGCCGGCTGTGTTCTGAGCGGGTTGTTGCATGGAGTCCGCGATTTGGTGCAGCCTGGTATCTACGGATAGAGAGGCTTTGCGGACTGGTGCTTTGCTCAGTGGCCGCGGGTGCAAGCTTGTGCTGATAGACGGGTTGGCTCGAGTTCGCGGGAGGCTTGAGGACAGGCGTGTCCGCGGTTTTGGCTGTTGCGGACTGAGCCTAGAGCTTGGCTGAGGCCTTGTCGAGCTCTCGTGTTACAGCAGGTCTTGCTGTGGAGACCGGTTGGTGGACTGGTGTTTGGAGTCCGGGAGGAAGCTACTGCGTTGGACAAGTGCGAGGTGCTCGCGGACTGGTGGCGGTCTATGCTAGGGTGTTTGGCGGACGAGAACTTGTGTCCGCCATGCTAGCATTGTTCCTTGATGGTTTTGGGCTTGGTCACACCTTGTGCCAAGTTCATGGTGTCCGCCATATCCGCCAAGTCCGCTGTGACCGGGCGGTCTGTTTTTTAGCTGCCTTTGGTCGTGGACTTGTGGTGGATTGAGGTATGTGTCTTGCGGACTGTCTCGGGTTGGTGCAGACAGCCATTGAAGGGGGTTTGCTGTCCTGAAGCGGTTGGAGCTTAGCGGGCTGATGCCTTGTCCGCTTAGCTTAGGCGGACTGGAAAGGGTTCGTCAATGGTTGCCTTGCTCCTAGCGGTTTTCCTTGGTGACCGGCTAAGTCAATGCGGACTGAGCGGACGGTCGTTTGTATTCGCGCGGACTGGGGCGGTGTCGCTATCTCTTGGGCGGTGACCACACTCCTCACCTGGCCTATAAATAGGACCCCCCCCTGGCACATCTACAGTAACCTAAGTAACGTGAGTGAACAGTAAATTGGGTTGAGCGAAGTGCTGTGGTCTGTGTTTGCCAGTCCGCGCGGATTGTTTCAGGCTGGCGGTTTGCTGTGTGCAGGTCGCGCGGATAACTTCAAGGAGCCAGGAGTTTGGCTGGGACTTCGGTCAGTGCTTGGAAGTGTGCGGTCTCTGCGGACTCAGCAGGAGGTCGCTCTGCGGCTTGTCAGTTCTGTTTCAACTTTGCCAGCTTCAATAACCTGTCCGCCGGCTTCAGGCGGGTAGGGGTGTTCCTCAGTTCGGGTTCAGCAGGAGGCGAATAACGGTGTGTCCGCGCGGCCTCGTGGCTTCGGCGGACTCCGTGGTATTCGGCGGATTGCAGCATTGTTCGGGCGGCTTCGGCGAACTCGGCGACCTCGCGGTCTCGGCGGACTCGGGTGCTGTCCGTCCGGCTTGTTTTTTGGTGCTTCTGTTTTTCAGCTGTTATACTAGCGAAATCATGTCTCGCTATGTATGCCTCGCATTGTAAAGAAGTGAATGAATAATAGACCTGCTTGTGCTTCCATTGTTTGTTGGGATTTACCTTTGTACCTCTAGTCCTTGGTTTCCGCTGGTTCAACGTGCGAACTGGGTAGTTCCGAAGATATTAATTTGGCGTTTGGGCTGTCTTGCTGACCACGTTGAGAAAATTTAACATGGTATCAGAGGGAGGTTTCTGAGGTTGCTGAGGTTCAGTTGCGTGAGCGGAAGTCAGCCAGTGTTGTTACTCAGTGATTGAGTGGTGATCAACCTGTGTTGTTGCTCGGAGCTGCTGAAAGGTTGCCAACAGGTGTTGCAATGGAAGGGAGCTTAGCAAGAGGTCTGGGCATTGAACTCTTAACGCCGACTAACTTCAAGAAGTGGAAGTCGTGCATGAAGAGTTATCTTCTTGGCGAGGAGCTGTGGGATGTCGTTGGTGGAGACGACAGGAGGGAAGTCACTGCTGTTTTCGGTACTGCTGAGCAGGTGAGGCTCTGGAGAAGAACGAATGCTAAGGCGGAGTTCATTCTGAAGAGAGCCGTGTCTCCGGAGCTGTTTGATCACATCGTTGGGTGTGAGTCGGCTGCTGATATTTGGACAACCATTGATGAGTTGTTCAATAGGAAGAATGTGGCGCGGATGCAGTTCCTGGAGAATGAGTTGGCCAGGGCAACTCAGGGAGACCTTTCCATCTCCAAATACTTCTTAAAGATGAAGAGCTTGTGTGCTGAGCTATCGGCACTGGATCCTGATGAGCCTATCTTTGAGGCAAAGATGAAAAGGCACATTATCCGCGGCTTGCGAAAGGAGTATGTGGCCTTTGTCACATCTGTTCAAGGGTGGGCTACTCAGCCGTCGTTGCTGGAGCTGGAGAGTCTGCTTGCCTCGCAGGAGAGCTTAGCAAAGCAGATGGCTGGAGTAAACCTGAATCAGTAGGGCAGCGAAGCTCTCTTCTCAGGCAAGAAGAAAGGATGGGAAGGGAAGAAGAAGAAGAAGGTGCAGGCCGCTGTTGAGAAGGAGTATTCAACTTCATATCCGCCGGAAAGGAGCAATGCTCCTAAGGACTGGAAGAAGAATTTGAAGTGCTACCAGTGTCATCAGCGTGGGCACTTCAAGCGGGACTGCAAGGTCAAACTGCAGCCTGGGCATGCTGCGGGAAAGGAGGAAGCTTGTTCGAGAAGTGAAGAGGCAGAATGGGGCGGAGCTTTCTTGACGGGCACTTGTGTCCGGGCCTTGTCTGCTGAGGACTTCAACGGCGAGTGGATCGTGGACTCCGGGTGTGGTCATCACCTCACCGGAGACAAATCGAAGTTCACCTCCATGCAGGCTTACTCAGGTAATGAAGCTATTATCACTGCTGATAATACTGTTTATGCAGTAGAGAAAGAGGGGGTCGTGTCATTGGGTAGTGAGCAGGGGCCACTTACGTTAAGGAGTGTGTATCACGTACCGGGCATGAAGAAAAATCTCTTCTCGGTGACCAATGCGGTGGACGCTGGGTATCACGTTCTGTTTGGGCCAACAGACGTGAGGTTCCTTCGCAACGTATCAGCAGTGAAGGCTGATGTTGTTCATGTTGGGAGAAGGGTGAAGAGCTTGTATGTTCTTTCCACCAGTGCTTATGTTGATAGAATGAGGGTCAATGATAGTGCGGCTATCTGGCATGAGAGGTTGGGGCATGTTGGCATGGACAAGCTGAAGGCAATGGCGAGTAGAAGTTTGGGGAGGGGGTTGCCGATGTTGTCCTCCTTTGGTGATGGGCATGTTTGTGCGGGCTGTCAATATGGAAAGGCACATCGCCTTCCATTTGATAAATCACAAACAAGGAGCAAGAAGCCATTGGAGTGCATTCATGGCGACCTGATGGGACCGACGGTTACTGCCAGCCTTGGTGGAAGCAAATACATGCTTGTCTTGGTTGATGACTACTCAAGGTATACTTGGGTGTACTTCTTAAAGGAGAAGTCGAAAGCCTTCTGTTTGTTCGTGGAGTTCAAGGAGTTGGTAGAAGGCCGGCTTGGCTTGCGGATTAAGAAGTTTAGAACTGATAACGGGGGGGAGTTTGTCTCTTCCGAGTTTTCTAACTTCTGCAGGAAGCACGGGATCCAATGGGATCTTACTTGTGCTCACACTCCACAACAAAATGGGGTAGCGGAGCGGAAGATCCATCATTTGACGGAGACCTGCAAATGCTGGCTTCATGCGAAACATATCCCAAGGTCCTTTTGGGCGGAGGGAATGTCTTGTGCTGCTTATGTTATCAACCGGATGCCACTCAGCCCTATCAACATGAAGACTCCTATTGAGCTGTTGCTGAAGGAGAAGCCAAGTGTTGAACACCTTAGGGTGTTCGGTTCAACTTGCTACGTGCATGTCCCGGATGCTTCACGGACAAAGCTGGATGCGAAGGCAAGGAAACTTGTCTTTGTTGGCTATGATGAGCGGAAGAAGGGATGGAAGTGCATGGACCCTGTGACGAAGAAGTTCGTGGTGTCAAGAGACGTTGTCTTCGATGAGCTGACGTCATATGGAGGTGGCTCGGTGGAGCTAACCGGAAGTAGCAAGCATGATGAAGCACCGGTGGAGGCTGCTGAAGGCTTGGAAGAGGAGCTTGCTGTTTCACCAGCAGCTCCTGTTGCTTCGAACTCCGAGGCTGAGCCTTCTGGCTCAGGAAGCAGGGGGAGCACTGCTCAATGCTTGCCCCAGGTAGGAGTGGTGCCCGAAGAAGCAACGGAAGCCGTGAGCAAGGAGTCGTGTCTTCGGAGATCGAAGAGGGTGGTTAAGCCACCGGCTCGGTATTGTGATGGGAATGCAATGAGTTTTGTCTCCTGCTTCTTTGCAGGTCCTCTAGATGAGCGAGAGCCTGCAAACTTCAACGAGGCCACTGGAGTAAAGGAGTGGGATGATGCCATGAAGGAAGAGATTGATGCCCTGAAGAAGAATGAAACCTGGGACCTTGTGCCCAAGGTTGATGGCGTTACTCCGGTTACTTGCAAGTGGGTGTATAAGTTGAAGAAGAAGGCTGATGGGAGCATTGATCGGTTCAAGGCTCGCCTGGTCGCTAGAGGATTCTCACAGCAGTATGGAGAAGACTATGAGGATACATTCAGTCCAGTTGCGAAGATGACTTCTGTAAGAGTGGTGATCGCCTTGGCTGCTAGCAAGGGATGGAGGTTGTGGCAACTCGATGTGAAGAATGCCTTTCTTTACGGATAGATTGACAAGGACATCTTCATGGATCAGCCGCTTGGTTTTGTCTCTGAGAAGCATCCGGACTATGTCTGCAAACTCAGGAAGGCTCTCTATGGGTTGAAGCAAGCTCCTCGAGCGTGGTATGGGAAGATTGCAGAGTACTTGCAATTCTGTGGATACCTGGCTTCCAACTCGGATTCAAGCTTGTTTGTCAAGAAGAAGGGAGAGCTAAGAGTCTTGGTCCTGCTGTATGTGGATGACATGATCATCACAGGGAACTCGGAGGAGGAAGTAGCAAGGCTCAGGGCAGAGCTTGCTATACGCTTCGAGATGAAGGACTTGGGAGAGTTGCATCACTTTCTTGGTCTTGAAGTGGAGAGGAAGGAGTGCGGGGTTCTCATTAGCCAGAAAGGGTATGCTGATCGCATTGTGAAGCGGTTTGGCATGGGCGAAGGGAAGAAGTGCTCTACTCCACTGGAATCTGGGCTGAAGCTTCGACGAGATGAGGGAAGTGTTATTCATGATCCCTTGGTGTTCAGGGCTCTTGTTGGGAGCTTGATTTACCTGACGATTACAAGGCCGGATATCGCTTATGCTGTTGGCCGAGTAAGTCGGTATATGGCTGAACCAAGGCAATCTCATCTAGTGGCGGCGAAGGGAATTCTGAAGTATGTCAAGGCGTCTTCTGACATGGGACTCCTCTATAGAAGAGACGCGGAGGTTTCATTGCTCGGGTACACGGATGCTGACTATGGCGGTGATTCGGATGATCGAAGGTCTACTTCAGGTTATGTGTTCACTTGCGGTTCAGCTAGCATCTCGTGGTGCAGCAAGAAGCAGGACTCGGTGTCGGTTTCAACCATGGAGCCGGAGTATAAGGCTTCGGCCTTGGCTGCTCGGGAAGCCGTTTGGTTAAGGAGGCTTATAGAGGATGTCCATGAAGAGGTGCAAGGGCCTACTTTACTCCGGGGTGACAATGAGAGTGCTCTCAAACTGGTAAACAATCCAGTGTGTCACGCCAGGACCAAGCATATAGAGATTGATCACCACTTCATCAGGGAGAAGGTGTTGGAGGGGTCTCTGCTGGTCGGGCATGTTCGGAGTGAAGATAATCTTGCTGACATCTTCACAAAGCCACTGTCGAAGGGGCCTTTTGAACGCTTGCGCAGCTTGCTGGGCTTGGTCACCACTTCTCACTTCAAGGGGGAGTGTTGAAATTTGTGAAGTGGAAGTGGGTGACGGGACAGGCCGGGCGGCCTGTGGCGGACAGCTTTGGCGGACTGGGCGGACTAGGCGGACTGAGGTTTGCGGCCTGGTGGAAAGTCTGGTGGAAGCCGGCTGTGTTCTGAGCGGGTTGTTGCATGGAGTCCGCGATTTGGTGCGGCCTGGTATCTGCGGATAGAGAGGCTTTGCGGACTGGTGCTTTGCTCAGTGGCCGCGGGTGCAAGCTTGTGCTGATAGACGGGTTGGCTCGAGTTCGCGGGAGGCTTGCGGACTGGCGTGTCCACGGTTTTGGCTGTTGCGGACTGAGCCTAGAGCTTGGCTGAGGCCTTGTTGAGCTCTGGTGTTACAGTAGGTCTTGCTGTGGAGACCGGTTGGCGGACTGGTGTTTGGAGTCCGGGAGGAAGCTACTGCGTTGGACAAGTGCGAGGTGCTCGCGGACTAGTGGCGGTCTGTGCTAGGGTGTTTGGCGGACGAGAACTTGTGTCCGCCATGCTCGCATTGTTCCTTGATGGTTTTGGGCTTGGTCACACCTTGTGCCAAGTTCATGGTGTCCGCCGTATCCGCCAAGTCCGCTGTGACCGGGCGGTCTGTTTTTTAGCTGCCTTTGTTCGTGGACTTATGGCGGATTGAGGTGTGTGTCTTGCGGACTGCCTCGGGTTGGTGCGGATAGCCATTGAAGGGGGTTTGCTGTCCTGAAGCGGTTGGAGCTTTGCGGGCTGATGCCTTGTCCGCTTAGCTTAGGCGGACTGGAAAGGGTTCGTCAATGGTTGCCTTGCTCCTAGCGGTTTTCCTTGGTGACCGGCTAAGTCAACGCGGACTGAGCGGACGGTCATTTGTATTCGCGCGGACTGGGGCGGTGTCGCTATCTCTTGGGCGGTGACCACACTCCTCACCTGGCCTATAAATAGGACCCCCCTGGCACATCTACAGTAACCTAAGTAACGTGAGTGAACAGTAAATTGGGTTGAGCGAAGTGCTGCGGTCTGTGTTTGCCAGTCCGCGCGGATTGTTTCAGGCTGACGGTTTGCTGTGTGCAGGTTGCGCGGATAACTTCAAGGAGCCAGGAGTTTGGCTGTGACTTCGGTCAGTGCTTGGAAGTGTGCGGTCTCTGCGGACTCAGCAGGAGGTCGCTCTGCGGCTTGTCAGTTCTGTTTCAACTTTGCCAGCTTCAATAACCTGTCTGCCGGCTTCAGGCGGGTAGGGGTGTTCCTCAGTTCGGGTTCAGCAGGAGGCGAATAACGGTGTGTCCGCGCGGCCTCGCGGCTTCGGCGGACTCCGTGGTATTCGGCGGATTGCAGCATTGTTCGGGCGGCTTCGGCGACCTCGGCGACCTCGCGGTCTCGGCGGACTCGGGTGCTGTCCGCCCGGCTTGTTTTTTGGTGCTTCTGTTTTTCAGCTGTTATACTAGCGAAATCATGTCTCGCTATGTATGCCTCGCATTGTAAAGAAGTGAATGAATAATAGACCTGCTTGTGCTTCCATTGTTTGTTGGGATTTACCTTTGTACCTCTAGTCCTTGGTTTCCGCTGGTTCAACGTGCGAACTGGGTAGTTCCGAAGATATTAATTTGGCGTTTGGGCTATCTTGCTGACCACGTTGAGAAAATTTAACAGAGATATCAGTTCAGCTTCCAGCTCGACGATCATGGAACTCAGCTCGATGAACAGAAGCCGTCTGGTCGACGAATACAACATCTCAGCTCAACGAAATGTGGACTCAGTTCGACGAATTCTGTTAACTGTTCGACGAATCCAGACTTATTTATTTACGGCCTTCTGTCCCCACTCTAATGCGATAATTCCAGAGTAATTAATGCTCTAATATTCTCTGAATGTATCTGTTAGAAGGAGCATTAATTATGGTCTTCTCTAGGATTATTGCTTGTCGTTTTTCCATGGGACAGTTGGGGAAATAAATCAATGCCGATTATTCTCAAGGATGTCAACATTAATTATAGAGGCATTCAAATTTTTGAAAGAAAGAGAAGAAGAGAAAAACGGATACACAGACACATAGACTGAGAGACAAAATCAAGCATCATTGAGAAAGCTTCACAAACTCAGTTCAATCTGTCAAAGAAGTTCCTGAAGATTTTTGTTGGTCAAGGATTTAGTTTGAAGACCTATCACCCTGAAGCTTAGCCCCTGTTTTTTCCTGATTCATTCTACATCTCAGGGGGAGCCTTAAGCTATAATCAAATCCACAAGTCTTCTCAGTTGTATATTGAGAAAGAGAAGACAAAATCATCTCTCACCCTCACCTATGTAAAGGTTTGTCATCTCCCTTCAAAAGTGATTCCTTGGTTGCAATTCTCCTGATCAAAAGACTTGGGTTGGTTTTTGAGCACCTGATCAAAAGCTCATTGGTGTCAGGCACCTGATCAAAACTCTGAGTGGATTCCTACCAAGGGTGGTAGAAGAGTGGATGTACCCAGGTTGGGGAACCACTATAAAATTCTTGTGTCGTCTAGTTGCCTTATTTTCTTTTGTTCTTGCTGTGTTTGTGATTTAGGTTTATTATTTTCTAGTTTATTAATTTCTGCACTTTTAATTTACAGCAAAAGCTATAATAGCTGTTAATAATTTTTAAGAATACTCTATTCACCCCCCCCCCCCCCTCTAGAGTATTTCAGATCTAACTCTCACTTTCAAAGGACTTTAGAGCTCAGACACTTGAAGGATCACCCAATTGATCAAATCATAGGTGTTGTAGAATAGAGACTGCCCGGTCTCTATTCTGCAACACTCCCCCTCAAGCTGGAGCATATATGTCAATCAAGCTCAGCTTGTCACAAATATGATGAAAAGATGCGGATACCGACTTGGTGAAAATATCAGCCAACTCTTTGTCTGAGGTGATGAACGTAGTATAAATTTGTTCCTTTAGAATCTCTTCCCGAATAAAGTGGCAGTCGACTTCAATGTGCTTTGTTCTCTCATGGAAGACAGGATTTTTGGAGATGTATATAGAGGCCTTGTTGTCACAAAACATAATTAGAGGATGGTTGTAGACCTCTCCTAAGTCAAGCATGAGAGCCCGTAACCACTTTAACTCACACGTGGTTGATGACATACTTCGATATTCTGCTTCTGCACTGGAGCTGGACACGACAGACAGTTTCTTTCTTTTTCAGCTCACAAGGTTTCCCCCCACAAAGGTGCAAAAGACTGATGTTGACAAGCGGTCTCCTTTGTCATCAGCATAGCTCGAATCAGAGTATACTTCAACCCTCGTATGTCCATTCTGCTGAAGGAGGAGGCCTTTCCCAGGTGCTGATTTAACATACTCCAGTATCCTCTAGACAGAGTATAGATGACACTCCCTAGTAGCATGCATGAATTGGCTAACCTTGCCTACATCATAGGCAATATCGGGTCTGGTCACCGTGAGATAAATAAGTTTACTAACCAGACATATGTACCTCGTAACATCTAAAATAAGAGGAGAGTCATCCGTCCAGGTTTTATCTTCTCTAGTCGCCATGGGCATTGGGCAGGTTTAGCCCCAGTCAGCCTTGCCTCTTTTAACAAATCAAGAGCATACTTCCTGTAACATCCTCCAGACAACCAGACCCCCAAGTGAATATGTCATGACTAGGTCATGACAAGGCCTTGGTAACTTAGGAACCCATTGGACTTAGACAAAACTAAGAGTTGAAAACACATTGGTCTGCAAATTGTAATTTCCAAACACCTAACCTAGGGGTTGACTTAAGGGCCTTAACTTGACTTAGTGACCCCACCATAACATCCCTATGCCATCTAGGAGCCCAGGGGGACATTCAGGACCCATTGGGGCCAGCCAAACTGGCCAAGTTGACCCAAGGTCAACCCTAACCCTAATTAGGGCAAAATGGTCATTTCCCCATCAAATGGCCCAACTGACCATCACATGTGGAAGTAGCTTCACTTTTAGGTCTAACACATCAAAATAGACTAATTATACCAAAAAACCCCATCTTAGGGTCACCACATGGCAAAACGACCAAAATACCCCTACTAGGTCAAAACTGTGATTTTCCATTAAACACCCCTATTGGCCACCACAAATTCACGTTGACCACACTCCTGGGGTCATAACCTCATAAGGGACCCAATGGCACAAAACTTCCACGGTTTGGTCAACCCTAGGGCCCAATTTGATAAAAAATCAAACTTGGTCAAATTAGGTCAAATCATTTAAACCTAGCCCAACCCTTTGGTCTAGGCCCAAGGTGAGTGGTCAACCAGCCTAATTGACTGATATTGAACAAGGGGGAGAGAGTGGAATTTCGGCCATAGTGATTCGGAGAGAGAAATGGGGTTTTTCCCCCAATTTGGAGGAGAGAGAAAGTGGCCATTCATGGCCATTAAGGCGATACACCCCTTAGTATCCCTCCACTATGCTCCCATTCATCTTCCCTGATGAATTATAGGCGATTACAGCAGTTTCCAGAGCCATTTAATGGAAGGGGGATTCATAGGGTCGGCCATGGGAGGGGAGGTGAAGAGGTCAACCATGGCTGAGAGAGTTAAAGCGCCCACACCCCCAACCGACCCCTCCATCATCTTTAGAGACCTCTGAGGAGTAGAATTTCCCCTTTTCCAGAACATTTAGAGCTCTCGGAGGGGGAAAAACCATGGCACTGAAAGCTTTGAGGAGGAGAAATGGCGGCCGGCGAATGGAGCAAGAAAACACTCCAAATGAGATCTAATCCTCTTCCTCTCAGTTTGTGCTAGATCTAGGATCCATCAGCTAGAGAGATCAGGCTCAATTGAACCCGATAGGGGAGAAATTTCTCACCGAAATTCCATGAAAATGATCTTATCGGGTTCGCCGGAGTAGGCCCCTCCGGCAGCCGTGCCGCCGTCAGGCGATAGCCACCACCTCGACATAGGTGGTGGTGGCGGTGGAGGCCAGGGAGGTGGTCGGGTGGCCGGGATTTCGGCCTAGAAAACGCTCCAGGCGCGGCTAATCTGAGTCGTTGGCTCAAGGAGGAAGACAACTCCAATACCGCCGATCTTGCTTTATGATCTGTGCAATATCTTTATTTAGTTTAATATTTTTGGGATTTTCTGAGTAGGAATTAGCAGTGTTTTGTTTAAATTTTAAAAAATACTTAGGGGCTCTAGTTGGAAATGTGATCAACATCAACGTTGTAGCTCTAGGTCTCTAGTTTATGATAAAATTTGTTTCTAGTCATTTGGGGTCGTGGTTAGACATGCACTCTTTTTGGTGGAGTCTATCCATAGGGCTGACCAGAGAATAAATTGGATGCCCACTCCAAACCAGACCTCCAAAAGACTTGAAATTTTGGGTATGGGCTACTCGTATCTATATCTAGGACATATCAAAAAATCAGAATTTTTGGAGAAAATTTTTCTATAGTTTTTAGAAAATTTTTATAATCCATGAATTAATTAATTAGGTGTCCTAAACATCTCCAAACTCCCCCAAATTTAGGTGGTTGGTCTTAGAGGGCGTGTAAAGGCTCTGGTACAAATTTCACCTCATTTGGAGATGTTTTGGCAAGGTATTGATCCAACCCTAGGTATACCCTTATAGGGTTATTTAGGTCAAAGAGCTATTTCTGATGTTTGGATGTTTGGTTGGTCAAATCACCTCAACAGAGGCTGATATTTTGGCCACTAATTTTTTATGGCATGTAACACCCTTCAATGAGATTTGGGGTGGTTTTTGGTAGGGTAGCCCTAGAACCCTAGGGTAGGCTCCTTTTTGTGGAGATTTTTAGGTTTTGAACGTCATGGGGTCAAATGACCTAGGAATGAGTTGGGACTTGGTGGAAGGGATCATAGGGTGGCTATGGTCCTCTTGTTAAAGTTTTATTGACTTTGGAATCCTTTAACCCCCCCCCCCCAATCCCTACACTAGTTTAGGGCACAAAGCCCAATTTTTGGGTTTAGGCAATCAAAATACCTCACAATAACTTGAAACTTGGGCAGGGTATTTCTTTGATAAAAAGAGCCCTAAAATAATTTTGGTGGAATTTTTGGAATAATAAAGTCAGTACTTCTTTTATAACCCTAGTTGTGTCCTTAAGTTTATTTTTCTTGTTATGATATTTCTATCCACTGAAAAGTTGTGAAATTTAGTATTTGGAAGTTTTACATCATGTTAGTCCCCTTTGTATTTTTATTGAAATTTTTAGATGTTTATTTTAAGTACTTGTTTTATAATTTATGATTTGTGGATTTCTGATCAAAAATAAATGTGGAGCCCAATATTGCTATGGAAATTATGAAACATGGTCAGTGAGCGTTCTATGTCAATTTGTAGGATTTGCAATTTTCTCATAATTTTTAGGTGATTAGAAACAGTAATTTCTTCACAAAGTTATAAATTTGGAAGATTACTTTTAATCAGATTCAGAGCACCTCATTTATTGGAAAAATTATAAAACTTGGTTAGGGTTAGTTTTAGATC
This sequence comes from Platanthera guangdongensis, assembly GCA_039583875.1. Classification (NCBI taxonomy): domain Eukaryota; kingdom Viridiplantae; phylum Streptophyta; class Magnoliopsida; order Asparagales; family Orchidaceae; genus Platanthera; species Platanthera guangdongensis. The sequence goes on along the minus strand of CM077158.1, from coordinate 166,308,917 downwards.
ATTATCTATCTTCTGGAATTTTGTTAAAATTATTAGATGATTTTTACAGTACTTGCTTCAATAACCAATGCTTATGGAATTATTGATTTAAAATTAAATTAAGGGTTACTGTTCATTGGAAAAATTGGGAGAGTACCTCTAGAGTTTTTTAGGCCATGATGGTCTTACTGAATTTTTATCATAATTTTTAGAACAATATTGCTGGCCTTTGCTTCTTAAAATGGTAATATCGACTTTATGTTCTAAATTGTGGATTTGGGGCCTAAACAATTCTGAAAATTCTTAGACCTTGGATTTGTTGTAGGAATGTTACCTAGTATTTATCATCATTTTGTGGTGATATGTTACTGATTTAAAATTGCATTTCATGTTCAAAGTAGGGCATCTAGAGCCTTAGGGTAATTAGAATGAATGCCCAATTAATTAGGAAGATTATGAAACTGTGGAGTTAGTCTAAATAGTTCATGGTAGACTCCCAATAATTGTTTTGGTTCTGTTAGATGAGTAAATGGAGTACCCTTTAGTGGGAGCATCATGTAACTTAGTACGGTCTGCATACAGTACATAGAATTGAAATAGGTTAGCTCGAAGAGCTTGAACACACTTAGGGGAGCCACACTGAAATAAAGGAAAGGATTGGTCATGGGTAGGAATCAATAATATTAAGTGCCTTGCGAAAGGGAGCTTTGGGCGTAATCCCATCGTAGTTCCTAGTGCCTTCGAGAGCCCTTCATGGGGAATACCTTGGGCAGTCCTGGGCTAACATAAACTTCAGGGATAATTTGGAAAAGAGTAACCTCAATAATACCTCCACCTTGCACTTACACTTGTACTCATGGTGAGACAAATTAGTAATTAATGGATAGCATAGACCCATGGTCGATGGGCTTACTGGTAGAGTTAAAGGGATTTGGAACTGTTTTGATAGTCCAGGGAGCTGTATGCTCGAGGGATAGTTTTTAGACTTGATGGTTTGGTGAGCTGGGGGCTCAGAGATTTAGGTGAGGTATAATATACAAGCTTGCATGTGCATAACAGTGGTGGGTCCTCGATATTGGATGAGCGATCACACAGTCGTCGGTACGTTGACTCGGGGAGACTAGCCCGTTTGCTAGGAAGAGTACAAAAACTTATAAGAGGGGCTATGCTCGGTAGTGTGATTACCAGTCTAGGAGTGGAGAGGCCCAACCCACTGTCTCCGTTGGCCACGATGAGAGGCTCCTGAGTGTTTAGCTAACTCCAAACTATGTAACTAAAGGTCTGTGCGCATAGAGTCATGTGTGTGTATTGCACTTGCATATTCATACCCTAGCATACTTGCATGTCATAGCATAGTCATTGCATTTAACCCCTGAGACCTATCGTATAAATTGGTATGGGACAGTTTATACGATAGGACTTGCAGAATGACCCCTTGGTCTATAGGGGTAATCCCTATAAATCAATGGTTACTGAATTACTATTTGTACAGTTCTTACTTTAAGTTCTTCATGCTTACCTTAATACACTGCATTACCATTTATTGAATAACTCCTACTGCACTTTTAATGTTATAACAGTCCTGTTATGATAGTTGTCATCTGCTTGATTTTGCCCTGCTATGTGGTCCTCCTTTTCACTTCCTTCCACCTGGTGCCTAGGAGCCATTGGTAGAGGGGTGGGGGATTGTTGACTGAGTCTAGTTTGACTGACGGTCATTTGACCACCACATTTTAGGCACTCCGGATGGGAGACAGGGAGCAGCCGCATTAGACGCAGCACCAGCGGGGTACGGTGCAGATGGAGACAAGTAAGTGTAGTTCGGGTGGACATGCATCCAGATCCGTGAGTGGAGCTCAGTAGTAGTAGTTTTACTTTTATTAGTGGCTTGTAGTGAGGTCTTTATGTACCGGGCACAAGTCCGTATATAATGGTGTGGACTCTTTATTTTTCATGTGATTTCCTCTTTCTATGTTGTGGACTTGATTGTTTTAGCTTTTCCAATCATTATACATTCTGTCGCAGGTGATCGAGATGGCCGGTAGGATCGGCGTTTTGTGGTGTCGACCATCCCGGAGGATGGTGTCTCCGAAAATGGCGGTTCTGGGCCTAAGACCCAGTGGTTGTTGCAAAAAAAATGGGGTCTTACAAGTGGTATCAGAGGTAACCTCGATCCGAGAGAATGTAGTCCACAAAACATTGGACCCCCCGCGCGGGCTTAGTTTGAGGACAAACTAGCAGTGGAAGCAATAGTGTGCCCATTGGAGGAATCATGTGCAATGCTTCTAATAACAAAGAGTTTTAGGTCAACTTACTAAACTTAAGACCGTCTTTTTATAGGTTGCGACGAATCCTCCCCTGCCGCAGGGGACACATCCGGGCCCGAATGTGATTCCACCCCCGCCGGATCCGACCCCGTTGCAGCAGACAGACCCGGGACAAACTTTGACGACTATCTTGGAGGCCTTTAGGGCACAACAGGCTCCGGCTCCTCAGCCGAACCCCGGAGCGAACTGGTTGAGTGCATTCCGGGGCCTTGCCCCACCATCATACTTGGGGATGGAGACGACAGTGCACACAGAGGAGTGGCTAGACATTATGTACGAGATGTTGGTGGGAATACCATGCCCGTTGGACCTGGCAGTATCGTTGGTGGTTTCTTGTCTGCAGTCGCATGCGAAGAGGTGGTGGAAGTCGGTGATAGACACCACTTATGCGGGAGTGGAGATCGCGGACATTACTTGGGAGGAGTTTAGGGCGGCACTACTGGAGCATTTTGTGTCGTAGTCCGCAAGGGACGAATTGGAGGATAGATTCTTGCAGTTGAAGCAAGGGAACATGACAGTTCTGGAATATCACCGGGAGTTTACTCATTTGGCACGTTTTGCAGATTCTTACAAGCTGGATGATGTGGGTTATGCCAAGAGGTTCTACAAGGGCCTCTGTGATGACCTGAGGCAGGCCCTCTTGTTCGTGTTTGATGGTACCATGGCCAGGATCTTGGAGATGGCCAAGAAGTTGGAGGCGGTCCAGCTTGCAGTCCGGGGCAGGAAGAGACATGGGGATGATGTAGTGCTAGGAGGAAGAAGGGACCCGCAGAGTGGCCAGGTCATAGGAGAGAGAAGGAACGGGATCAACCCCATCAGGAGGAAAGGCAGGAGCCAAGGGAGCAGGCAGTGCTGGCTCTGCAACCGCTACAGATGAGGGAGGTGCCCAGGATAGGGCAGGGACCACCTACACCACAGCTGTGCTATCACTGCCATCAGTCAGGGCATATTCAGATAAATTGCCCTACGAGAAATGGGGCCACACTTGATGCATGGTGTGGCGCACCAGCTCACCAGATGGGAGGTCGTGGGCGTGGTCGCGGACACAGATTTCAGGGTGGTGAACACAGGCAGGATGGGGAGCAAATCTACGCTCTGGACTTAGCGCAGCCCCGAAACCCGAACAGTGTTATTGCAGGTATGAGAGTAATTTTAAGTATTGGTAGAACAACTACACAACCTAGGTTAGAAAACTTTAAGACCTAAGCTGCTTTTTTCCTTTAACTAATTTAGGAATCGTGATGGTGTGCGGCAAACCTGCCCATACCCTATTCGACACGGGGGCATCACACAACTTTATGTCAGAGGATTTCATCATGGATCTTGGCTAGATTAGATATTATACGGGAGACGCCAGAGGGTGCATCTCCCCAATGGGATGGAGATCCGATCCACAGATAAGTGCCTCCTGAAGGTTACCATAGACGGGTTGACACTCGAGGCCCCGACGATGATCCTGAGAATGCCGGACTTCAACCTTGTCTTGGGCATGACATGGCTTGTCTGGAACCATGTCCAGATTGACTGCCCGGCGAGGAGGGTCGTGCTGTGACACGGCGATACTTATGCGACATACGATGGTACTACTCCGGTTTCCTGCCACCTCCTTTCATCTATTCAGGCCGTCAAGGCCCACCTGCAGGGAGACGAGGTATATCAGGTGCTGTTCGAGATGACTGAGGAGAAGGACCTGATTGTTAGCATTCTGGTAGTCTGTTACTACGCCGATGTATTTCCAAAGAAGCTGCCAGGACTGCCTCTGCATAGGGAGAAGGACTTTCAGATTGAGTTGATGCCAGGGGCTAAGCCGGTATCCAAGGCCCCTTATCGGATGGCCCTAAGGAAGCTGGCAGAATTTCGAACACAGTTGCAGGAGCTGGTGGAAGCAGGATTAGTCAGACCGAGTTCCTCTCCATGGGGAGCTCCGGTCCTATTCGTGAAGAAGAAGGATGGGACACTTCGGCTGTGCATTGACTATCGAGCACTGAACAGGCTGACCGTCCAGAATACCTACCCGCTCCCAAGGATAGATGAGTTGTTCGATCTGCTGGAGGGAGCCCATTTTTTTCGAAGCTGGACTTGAGGTCTGGGTACTACCAACTGCGGATCCAGGAGGAAGATATCCCGAAGACGGCCTTCAGTAGCAGATATGGCCTGTATGAGTTCACCGTGATGCCCTTCGGGCTCACGAATGCTCCATCGGCGTTTATGAGCCTCATAAACTGGGTCTTCGAGACTTATTTGGATGTGTTTATCATAGTATTCATAGACAACATCCTTATCTACTTTAGGACGGAGGAGGACCATACACTGTATCTGGCACTGACTTTGGAGAGATTGTTGGAGCATCACCTCAATGCGAAGTTCAGCAAGTGTCAGTTCTGGTTGAAGGAGGTGGCTTTCTTGGGCCACATTATCAGCGGAGCCGGGTTAGCGGTGGACCGGAAAAGATTCAGGCAGTCAGAGATTGGCCACCACTGAAGACGGCCACGGACGTGCGGAGTTTCCTGGGGCTTGCAGGTTATTTCTGGAAATTCGTGGAGGGGTTTTCTCGGATCGCCCTTCCATTCACTTCGTTGACAAAGAAGGACGTGCCCTTTGTATGGACGCCACAGTGTGAGGCAGCCTTCCAAGAGCTGAAGAACCGACTTATCTCAGCCCCTATCCTGGCCCTTCCATCTGGGAAGGACGGATTCCAGGTGTACACCGACGCATCATATCAGTGGATGGGTGTGGTGTTGATACAGAACGGGCATGTCATAGCGTACGCCTCCTGCCAACTGAAGACCCATGAGAAGAACTATCCAGTACACGACCTGGAGATGGGAGCAGTCGTGTTCGCACTGAAGATATGATGACACTACCTCTACGGAGTCCACTGTGATATATACTCAGATCATAAGAACCTTAAGTACATGGACACACAGAAGGAACTGAATATCAGGCAGAGGAGGTGGGAGGAGTTTTTATCGGACTATCAGTACGAGATGCACTACCACACAGGGAAGGCGAACATGGTAGCGGATGCATTGAGCAGGAGAGTCGCCACAGCGGGAGCAGAGTCTCAGCTGATGTCTATGGAGCTGTTGTAGAGACTGGAGGACATGCATATTGCTATGGTGTCGTCTGATAACCCAGAGCTCTATGAGGAGTACTTGACTGCGATGGGCATCACCAATGACATTAGAGACCGAGTTAGAAAAGTACAGAGGAAGGATGCCAAACTAGAGCCCATCTTCCTGGCCTTAGAGGCAGGCACTGCAGGAGACTACACACTGAGGGATGGCCTGGTGTGTTTCGGAGGACGGGTTTATATACCGGAGGGAGGCCAGATACGAGATGATATTATGACGGAGGCACACTGCAGCCGGTATTCGGCGCACCCTGGAATCACGAAGATGGCGGCGGATTTGAAGAAGACGATGTATTGGCCGGACATGAAGAAGGATTTCACCTACTTCGTGACTCATTGTGAGACATGTCAGCTAGTGAAGGCGGAGTGCAGGAACCCCGCAGGATTGTTGCAGCCACTCCCGGTGCCAGAGTGAAAATTCGACGATATAGTCATGGATTTCATACATGGGCTTCCCCGGTCTCGGACGGGGAATGACTCGATCTGGGTGATTGTCTATCGGCTGATGAAGGTGGCTCGATTCATACCGATCAGGAAGGATGACTCAGTTGGAGTGCTGGTGCAGAAGTTTGTGGAGCAGTTCATTCGCTACCATGGCGTGCCCAGGTCAATAGTGTTAGATCATGATGGGTGGTTTACGTCCAGGGAGTGGCGGTCAGTTCAGGCATATTTGGGCACCCGCCTAACTCTCAGCACAGCCTTCCACCCTCAGATGGACGGGCAGACAGAGCGCACCAATCGAACATTGGAAGATCTTCTACGACTTTACATTCTGGACCGAGGAGAGCCATGGGAGAAGATGCTTCCACTAGTAGAGTTCTCATATAACAACATCCATCAGTCCAGTATAGGCGTGGCTCCCTATGAGGCTTTGTATGGATGGAGGTGCAGGACTCCGTTGTCATGGATACAGGATGAAGCCCCAAAGGTCCTGGGCTCGGTATTTGTGGAGGACACCGAGGCCCAGGTGAGACTAATACGGGACCGGATGTTGGAGGCGCAGAGCAGGAAGGCCAAATATTACGATGTGCGACATCGTTAGGTGGAGTTTCAGGTAGGAGACAGAGTGTTTTTGAAAATACGGCCGATGCACGGAGTCTCTCGAGTTCGCGGACGGAGGAAGAATCTCAACCCGAGATATATGGGGCCCTACAGGATCCTGGAGCGGATCGGCACCTTGCCATACAGGCTGGAGCTTCCGCTAGAGCTGTAATGCCTGCATGATGTTTTCAATGTCTCATCCCTCAGGAGGGCCCTATTATGTCCAGAGCAGCAGATAGACACCACGGATGGGCCAGTAGCATCTGATCGGTCAGTGCACATGGAGCCGGTCCGGATTGATGACACGGGTATGCGGGTCTTGCGCCGCAAGAAGGTCCCACTGGTCAAAGTTCTTTGGAGAAATCACGGCCAGGAGGAGCACACTTGGGAGCCACAGGACTTGATGCAGCAGAGGTACCCGGAGCTCTTCGCCTCACGTAAAATTTTTATTAAGTTAAATATTGGGATGTTACAATTAATACTCTGGTAGAACACCGTAGGGCTAACCTTAATTTCTGGGACAAAATTTTTTTATTATGTGTTGGGATTTGTAACATCCTCCAGACAACTAGACCCCCCAAGTGAATTTTTCATGACTAGGTCATGACAAGGCCTTGGTAGCTTAGGAACCCCTTGGACTTAGACAAAACTAAGGGTTGAAAACACCTTGGTGTGCAAATAGTAATTTCCAAATACCTAACCTAGGGTTTGACTTAAGGGCCTTAACTTGACTTAGTGACCCCACCACAACATCCCTAGGCCATCAAGGAGCCCAGGGGGACATTCAGGACCCATTGGGGCAAGCCAAATAGGCCAAGTTGACCTAAGGTCAACCCTAACCCTAATTAGGGCAAAATGGTCATTTCCCCATCAAATGGCCTAACTGACCATCACATGTGGAAGTAGCTTCACTTTTAGGTCTAACACATCATAAGAGACAAATTAGACCAAAAAGCCCCATCCTAGGGTCACCACATGACAAAATGACCAAAATACCCCTACTAGGTCAAAACTGTGATTTTCCATTAAACACCCCTATTGACCACCACTTCAAGTTGACCACACTCATGGGGTCATAACCTCATAAGGGAGCCAATGGTACAAAAATCCATGGTTTGGTCAACCCTAGGGCCCAATTTGACAAAAAATCAAACTTGGTCAAATTAGGTCAAATCATTCAAACCTAGCCCAACCCTTTGGTCTAGGCCCAAGGTGAGTGGTCAACTAGCCTAAGTGACTGCTATTGAACAAGGGGGAGAGAGTGGAATTTTGGACATAGTGATTAGGAGAGAGAAATGTGGTTTTTTCCCCAATTTGGAGGAGAGAGAAAGTCGTCATTCATGGCCATTAAGGTAATACACCCATTGGTATCCCTCCACTATGCTCCCATTCATCATCCCTGATGAATTATAGGGGATTCCAGCAGTTTCCAGAGCCATTTAATGGAAGGGGGGATGCATAGGGTCGGCCATGGGAGGGGAGGTGAAGAGGTCAACCATGGCTAAGAGAGTTAAAGCCCCCACACCTCCAACTGACCCCTCCATCATCTTTAGAGACCAATGAGGACTAGAATTTCCCCTTTTCCCAAACACTTAGAGCTCTCGGAGGAGGAAAAGACATGGCACCAAAAGCTTTGAGCAAGGGCAATGGCGGCCGGCGAATGGAGCAAGGAAACGCTCCAAATGAGGTCCAATCCTCTTCATCCCTATCTGTGCTAGATCTAGGATCCATCAGCTAGAGAGATCGGGCTCAATTGAGCCCGATCGGGGAGATATTTCTCACCAAAATTCCATGAAAATGATCCTATCGGGTTCTCCGGAGTAGGCCCCTCCGGCGGCCGTGCCGCCGCCAGGCGATAGCCACCACCTCGACGGAGATGGTGGTGGCGGTGGCCGGTAAGGGAGGTGGCCGGATGCCCGGGATTTCGGCCTGGAAAATACTCCAAGCGCGGCTAATCTGAGTCGTTGGCTCAAGGAGGAAGACACTCCAATACCGCCGATCTTGCTTTAAGATCTGTGCAAGATCTTTATTTAGTTTATTATTTTTGGGATTTTTTGAGTTGGAATTAGCAGTATTGTGTTTAAACTTTTACAAATACATATGTGCTTCTACTAGAAATGTGATCAACATCAAAGTTGTAACTCTAGGTCTCTAGTTTATTTTAAAATTTGTTTCAAGTCATTTGTTGCCATGGTTAGACCTCAGCGGTCTTTTTGGTGGAGTCTATCCATAGGGTTGACCAGAGAATAAATTGGATGCCCACTCCAAAACAGACCTCCAAAAGACTTGAAATTTGGGGTATGGGCTAGCCTTATCTATATCTAGGACTTATCCAAAAATAAGAATTTTTGGAGAATATGTTTCTATAGTTTTTAGAAAAATTTAATAATCAATGAATAAATTAATTAGGTGTCCCAAACATCTCAAAACTCCCCCAAATTTGGGTGGGTGGTCTTAGAGGGCGTGTAAAGGCTCTGGTAAAAATGTCACCTCATTTGGAGAGTTTTGGTTAGGTATTGATAGAACCCTAGGTATACCCTTATAGGGTTATTTAGGTCAAAGAGCTATTTCTGATGTTTGGTTGGTCAAATCACCTCAACAGAGGCTGATATTTTGGCCACTGATTTTTTATGGTATGTAACACCCTTCAATGAGATTTGGGGTGGTTTGGGGTAGTGTAGCCCTAGAACCCTAGGGTAGGCCCCTTTTTTGGAGATTTTTAGGGTTTGAAGGGCATGGGGTCAAATGACGTTGGAATGACTTGGGACTTGGTGGAAGGGATCATAGGGTGGCTATGGTCCTCTGGTTGACGTTTTATTGAATTTGGAAGCCTTTAACCCCCCTCAAATCCCTACCCTAGTTTAGGGCACAAAGCATAATATTTGGGTTTAGGCAATCAAAACACCTCACAATAACATGAAACATGGGCAGGGTATTTCTCTGATAAAAAGAGCACTAAAATAATTTTGGTGGAATTTTTGGACTAATAAGATCAGTACTTCCTTTATAACCCTAGCTATGTCATTAAGTTTATTTTTCTTGTTATGATATTTTGTTCACTGAAAAGTTGTGAAATTTAGTATTTGGAAGTTTTACATCATTTTAGTCCCCTCTGTATTTTTATTGAAATTTTTAGATGTTTATTTTAAGTACTTGTTTTATAATTTATGAATTGTGGATTTCTGATCAAAAATAGATGTGGAACACAATATTACTATGGAAATAATGAACCTTGGTCAATGAGTGTTCTATGTCAATGTGTAGGCTTTGGAATTTTCTCATAATTTTTAGGTGATAAGAAACAGTACTTGCTTCACAAAGTTATAAATTTTGAAGATTACTTTTAATCAGATTCAGTGCCCCTCATATATTGGAAAAATTATAAAACTTGGTTAGGGTTAGTTTTAGATCCTTATCTATCTCCTGGAATTTTGTTATAATTATTAGATTAATTTTTACAGTACTGGCTTCATTAAGCAATGGTTATGAAATTATTGATTTAAAATTAAATTAAGGGTTACTGTTCACTGGAAAAATTAGGAGAGTACCTCTAGGGTGTTTTTAGGCCATGGTGGTCATACTGAATTTTTATCATAATTTTTAGAACAATATTGCTGGCCTTTGCTTCTTAAAATGATAATATCGACTTTATGTTCTAAATTGTGGATTTGGGGCCTAAACAATTCTGAAAATTCTTACACCTTGGATATGTTGTAGGAATGTTACCTAGTATTTATCATAATTTTGTTGTGATATGTTACAGATTTAAAAGTTCATTTCATGTTCAAAGCAGGCATCCAGAGTCTTAGGGTAATTAGAATGAATGCCCAATTAATTAGGAAGATTATGAAACTCTGGAGTTTGTCTAAATAGGGCATGGTAGACTCCCTGTAATTGTTTTGGTTCTGTTGGATGAGTAAATGGAGTACCCCTTAGTGGGAGCATCATGTAACTTAGCGCGGTCTGCATATAGTACATAGAATTGAAATAGGCTAGCTCGGAGAGCTTAAACACACTTAGGGGAGCCACACTGAAATGAAAGAGAGGATTGGTCATGGGTAGGAATCAATAATATTATGTGCCTTGCGAAAGAGAGCTTTGGGCGTAATCCCATCGTAATTCCTAGTGCCTTGGAAAGCCCTTCATAGGGAATACCTTGGGCAGTCCTGGGCTAACGTAAACTTTAGGGATAATATGGACAAGAGTAACCTCAATAATACCTCCACCTTACACTCACACTTGTACACGTGGTGAGATAAATTGGTAATGAATGGATAGCATAGACCCATGGTCGATGGGCTTACTGGTAGAGTTGAAGGGACTTGGAACTGTTTTGGTAGTCCGGGGAGTTGTATGCTCGAGGGCTAGTTTTTATACTTGATGGTTTGGTGAGCTGGGGGATCGAAGATTTAGGTGAGGTATAATATACAAGCTTGCATGTGCATAACAGTGGTGGGTCCTCGGTATTGGACGAACGATCATACCATTGTCAGTACGTTGACTCTGGGAGACTAGCTGTTTTGCTAGGAAGAGTACGAAAACGTACGAGAGGGGCTAGGCTCGGTAGTGTGACTACCAGTCTAGGAGTGGAGAGGCCCAACCCACTGTCTCCATTGGCCACTATGAGAGGCTCCTGAGAGTTTAGCTAACTCCAAAGTGGGGAACTAAAGGTCTGTGCGCATAGAGTCGTGTGTGTGTGTGTGTTGCACTTGCATGTTCATACCCTAGCATACTTGCATGTCATAGCATAGTCATTGCATTAATCCCTTACACCTATCGTATAAATTGGTATGAGAGTTTATATGATAGCCCCTGCAGAACGACCCCTTGGTCTATAAGGGTAATCCATATAAATTAATGGTTACTGAATTTCTATTTATACAGTTCTTACTTTCAGTTCTTCATGCTTACCTTACTACACTGCATTACCATTTATTGATTAACTCCTGCTGCACTTTTAATGTTATAACACTCCTGTTAGGATAGTTGTCATCTGCTTGATTACGCCCTGCTATTTGCTCCTCTTTTTCACTTCCTTTTGCCCGGTGCCTAGGAGCCACGAGTAGAGGGGTGGGGGACTGTTGACTGAGTCTATTTTGACCGACGGTCATTTGACCACCACATTTTAGGCACTCCGGATGGGAGACAGGGAGCAGCCACATGAGACGCACCACCAGCGGAGTATGGTGTAGATGGAGACAGGCCAATGTAGTTTGGGTGGACAGGCATCCAGATCCATGAGTGAAGCAGAGTAGTAGTAGTTTTACTTTTATGAGTGGCTTGTAGCGAGGTCTTTATGTACCAGGCATAAGTCCGTATATCGTGGTGTGGACTCTTTATTTGTCATGTGATTTACTCTTTCTATGTTGTGGACTTGATTGTTTTAGCTTTTCCAATCATTATACATTCTGTCGCAAGTGATCGAGATGGTCGGCAGGATCGACGTTTTGTGGTGTCGACCATCCCGGAGGATGATGTCACCGCAAAATGGCGGTTCTGGGCCTAAGACCCAGTGGTTGTTGCAAAAAAATGGGGTCTTACACTTCCGTTGGGAGAGGACAAGGTAATTGGGCTTCCGAGAAATTTCAATCCCCATAAAGTATTTTGGAGAGCCCATATCCTTTGCAACCAAGTGTTGTCGAAGATGCTTCTTTGTCAAGGTTATCCCAGCTTGGTCATCTCCAGTGAGAAAAATATCATCCACATATACCGCAAGCACCAGTAGACCCAGAGAATTTTTATGAGTAAATAAGGAGTTATCGACAGAACTTCTCGTAATTCCCATGGCGCCACAATCCCGCAAAACTTGTCAAACCAAGCCCGGTGACTTTGCTTTAGGCCATAGATAGCCTTCCGGAGTCGGCAAACCTGTGTCTCCCGCTGAGCAATATACCCTGGAGGTTGCTCCATGTATACATCCTCCTGAATATCCTCATAGAGAAAGGCATTCTTCACATCTAGCTGTGAAATGGGCAAATCCTTGTTGACAGCCATATAGAGGACGACCCTGATAGTGTTGAGACGTGTAACTGGAGAGAAAGTGTCAAAGTAGTCAACTCCATAAGTCTGTGTAAAGCCCTTGGCAACAAGCCTAACCTTGTATCGATCCACACTGTCGCCTGGGCGGAACTTCACAACAAAGACCCAGTGATAGCCAATAACATCTGTATCGAAGGGAGGCAGAACCAGGGTCCATATATCCCGTTCAGTGAGAGTAGCAATCTCTTCATCCATGGCAACCTTCCAATATGGAATAGTAAGGGCCACCTCATAGGAACAGGGGGTCGAAGTGGAAGAGATATCCAGCACAAACTCCTTGTGAGCAGGGGTTACACGATCATTGTAAACAACAACAGCAAGCGGGTGCTTGGTGCATGCCCGAACCCCTTTGTGTAGTGCAATGGGAAGGTACAGGACAACAAGTTCTTCAGTATTTGGAGCATCTGTGGTGGAGAGAGCTGACCCGGGAGTTGAGAGCAACTATGGCAAATAAAAGGGAGATGGCGGAGGTGAAGAGAGTGTAGGAGATCATGGAGACGGTGGAGGAGGAAATGCCCCTGTAGGAGTCAATGGGCTAGATGGAACATGAGGAGAGTCGGAAGCCACAAGGAGAGGAGAGGAGTCGTCAGAGAAATATAGAGTATTCTCGAAAAAGATAACATCCGCGGAGATGAACTGCTTGCGAAGAATTGGGTCAAAACAACAATAGCCTATCTGAGTGGTAGAGTAGCCTAGAAAGACACATTCAGTGGAGCGAGGGGAGAGTTTGTCGCAGGTGGTGGAGGGAGCATGCACAAAAGCTGTGCACCCAAAGATACGTAGAGGGAGAGGAAAAGGATCCTAGTCCAGATAGAGAATGGAGAAAGTGATTTGACCGCGGAGAACTGTGGAGGGAATGCAATTGATGAGATAGCAAGAAAAGGGTACTTCATAGCCCAGCAGGAGCGAGGGACATGCATTTACGTTAGCAGAGTGCGAGCGACGTCAAGGAGGTGATTATTTTTGCGTTCTGGCACTCCATTTTGTTGTGAGGAATAGACGCAACTTGTTTGATGAATAATCCCATATTGCAAACAGAAAGATGAAAAAGCGTATGATTTTAATGGAAACACCAAATAGATTTTTAATTAAATAATAAAAATATGTCCATACATCAAATAGTTCAGAGCGTTCTCGTAAGAGATACACCCAAGTACATCGAGAGAAGTCATCAATGAAAATAACAAAATAAGAACTACCCCGACCAACGGTGAGGGTAGGAGCAGGACCCCAGATGTCAGAGTGAATGAGATCAAACAGACGGGTAGAACCACGATATTGCTTTGGCGGGAAGGAGGAATGGTAATGCTTTACAAGCTGACAGGCGTCGCAGTTGAGAGGAGAACTGTGCAGAGGGAGGTGGGGCAGAAGCTGACGTAGAAGGCGTGGAGGAGGATGCCCAAGGCTTAGATGCCATTGTAGAAGATCTGTAGAGGAGGAGGAGAAAGCCGATAGAACGGAAACGTCGTCGAAAAGTAGAGTCCGCCGCTCTAAATCCCAGTAGCAATCATCCGTTGGGTGCTCAGATCCTGAAAAGAACAAGAAGTTGGAGTAAATGTGACGGAGCAATGAAGTTGCTTGCACAAAGAAGTAACCGACAATAAATTCCATGGAAAGTTGGGCGCATTGAGAGTGTCAGCCAGGTGAAGAGATGGAGTGACATGAACCACTCCTGTCCCATCAACTGGGGACTGTCTGGCGGTCTGACTCTGACTGGTTACATTCTGGGCAGTCTGTCGGTTTCTCTCCAGCGGTTTGATAGCAGGACTGTTGTTGTTGGTGCACTGGCAGTCTGTCAGTCTGTCTCTAGCGACTTGGTGACCAAGCGACCTAGCAGTCTCCCATGGAGGCTTGTTCTCTTCCTCTGGTGGTTTCCAGGCGGTTTGCCTATTTGTTTAACCACGCGGCTTGGTCGGCTTGTATTTATATTAAACCTCTTGTACATGCAATTTTTTAGTCCCACATTGTTTAATTTTAATCTCTCCCATCTCCTCCATTCTATAAAAGGGAGGCTATACCATGTAATACACACCTTTTTGGAAAATAAAGATTTTTGTTATTCCAAATTCTAGCTTCTTTTTTTCTATTCACACATGGTATCAGAGGAAACGATCTTTTCCGCCTGATTCGGTGCCTTCGCCTGTCCGCGCGGCGTTATCTCCTTCTTATCGTCTATTCGCGCGACCTCTCCTCCCTTCCCTGCTTTGTCGCTGCTCTTTGAGTGTGTGGCCCTCTTCTCGCTCTATCTCTTTCCGCGGCCTGTTTACGCGGTCTCTCTCTCTCATGTTCGCGCGGCCTTCTATCTACCCGAACGACTTCTTTCCCTATGTCCGCCTAGTTTCCTCTCTTGTCCGCTGAGGTTTCTTGTTCTATTCACCGCGGTCTCTCTTGTTCTTATCTCTGCTGCTTGGTCATCGCGCTTCTTGCCACTAGTGTTTTAGCACTGTGACCGCTGCAGATCCCTTCCTTGTGTCCACTGCGGCCTTCTGCCTTATCTTCATGACCTACTATTCGCTCAACTTCTCTCTACCCGCACGACCTCTCTCTACCCGTGCGGCCTCTCTTCCATGGCTCTTTCTGGCTCTTTTAACACCACTACTACTCTTGTGGTCACTCCGCCTCCTCCTCCCATTCCTGTCGGGAATCTTGGCACCGTCTCCAAACTTTTCGGTTCCAACTACCCGGATTGGAGTGCCTCCTTCACCTTCCTTCTTCGCTTACAACGCAAATGCCACCACCTCACCGATGACCCTCCTCCTCCCACTTCTGCTGAGTTTGACGTTTGCGATTCTTGTGACGCACTTGTGCGCACTTGGCTCGCCAACAGCCTTTCTGATGAATGTCTTCCCTTCATCCATCATGATGAGACGGTCAAGAAGGCTTGGCCTTATCTTGCTGCACTGTACTCAAAGGGGGCTCAGGCGTCCCGCATATATACTCTATATGCGGACCTCTTTGCACGTCCTTCCATGTCTCATGTTGCCGCTTATCAACAGGTTCAGGCTCTCGGGGCTGATATTCTTCAACATCGCCCCTTCTCTATGGATTTAGTTGAACAGCACAAGCACTTCAAGTAACTTCTTGTTATGTGCTATCTTATATGGCTTCCTGACTCCTACGACATGATCCGCCAACAAATCTTGGGCGAAGTGTACTCTCCCAACTTGGATACAACTGATGCACACATTGCTCCAGTTACCTCTCTACTTCAGTGTCCGCTTCTGTCTTCTCCTCCTCCATACAACTATGCTCACTTGACTCAACAGAGTGTCTCTGGTAGTCGCAACCACCATTTCGGTAGGCGTAGCTCTTCGCGCTTCCTCTGCTCTCACTGTGGCCGCACCGTGCTTCTTGTGGATCGCTACTGGATGAAACATCCACATCTTCGCCCTTATGGTGACTCTTCCACCTCCTCTTCAAAGTCATCCGTCTCGGTGGTCACGTCCTCAGGTAGTGCTCACGTAGTTACTTAAGGTAAATGGCTCATCGACTCTGGTGTGACTAATCATATGGTGAGATATCTTAAGGGCACACCAAATCTTGGCTTATGGTACCCAAGAAGTAATGATAGCGAACTAATTGGATTTTTAGATGCAGATTTTGCAGGTAGTAAAGATGATAGAAAGAGCACTTTCGGGACTTGCCAATTCCTTAGAAGGAGGCTCATCTCATGGAGAAGCAAGAAGCAAAATTGTGTCGCAATCTCAATGGCTGAGTCATAATACATTTTTGCCGGTAGTTGTTGTGCACAAATACTTTGGATCAAGAATCAACTTGAAGACTATAACTTGAGGGTCAAGGACATCTCACTATTCTGTGACACCTCCAGTGCAATTGCAATAGCCAAAAACCCAGTCTCTCTCAGCCGGACAAAGCACATAGAGTTGAGGTCCCATTTCATCAGGGAGCATGTGGAGCATGGAGACATCAATCTCCAGTATGTTCGAACTAACATGCAGGTTGCAGACATATTCATGAACCCACTGGATGAGGCCAAGTTCTCGTTCTTCAAAATAGAACTTGGCATGCTCAACAAGGAATGCTGGAGAAAAGGGGGCTCACAGAAAAGTTCAAGAATCAGATTACTTTTCAAAAATCAAGAAAATTTTAAGTCAGGACTTTAGTTCTCGAGAACAACTTCATTACTCGAGTACAGACTTCATTACACGAGCCCCTACTTTATTCTCGAGAACATCAGGCCTTGCTTCTCTAAAAAGATATCCCTACTCGAGCAATGATCTTTCTCCTGAGAAATCAGATGCAAATTTTCTCTTAAGTTCAAACTTTGATATTGGCACCTGGGCACTTCAACCGCCATACTTCGGGTATTTTATTGTTATTTATTTCCTTAATCATCAAGATTTAGGGTTTATATAAATAGATTAAGTCAAGAAAAATCCAAATCCCGGATTTGAAAATATCCTTCTCGAGAAAACCCTTCGCCTTCTTCATCTCCTCCACCCCTCCCGCGAACAACCTTGTTCCTCTTCTTGCCGGCTAGAAGTCTTACAGTTCTTAAATTAATGGCTCCCACGTCAAAGTTAGGCATCGACAACGAACTTATTACAACGGGAATTGCCGACATTTTTGATGACTTCATAAATGTTCTTATACTGCTCGACAACGCCGGACTGTCCTTTGTTCTTCAACACCCTTGCAGAGTTCTTATTTCTGATGTAGAAGAATTCTTCCAGAATGCTGAAGTCAAGTGGAATGGCAAAGTTCTGAAAACTAAGGTTCTGGACATCAAGATCAAAATGACTTCAAGCTCCATTTCTCAATCTCTACGGCTGCCGGTGATTGATGAGGAAGATGTCCTAGTAAGTTCGGACTATGAAAGGGCATACAACTTCTCTGGCCTTCATGACTTAACCATCAAAATTCGCCGACAGCACATGAATGCAGAGAGCAAACTTCTTGTCGATATTCTGGGAAAAGTCCATCTCTGCTGCACCAGTTCCATTAGCTACATCACCACTGAATCCTTCGACATGATGACTGCAGTAATCTGTAGAAAGAAGTTTCAATGGGGAATAATAATTTTTGACAAGATCAAGGTAAGTATAAAAAGCCCCAACTATGGAAGAATTTTGTCTCTTTATCTAAATAAGTTGAGGCTAGATGTTTTTATCTTGGATGAGGGCATGGCCCTTCATCATATGAAAATGGTTTCAATAACTTCCATCCAGAGATGGAAAATCAAACTTCAAAAACCAGAATAAGACCCTCCATCTCTAAGGACAGATGTAGATGAATTTAGGATTCCATCTCCCCACTCTCATCAAATAACTGACACAGCTAGTCCAGTTATTGAGGGGGAGTCTGCTTCTTCTATACAAGTGCAGTCTGCTCAACTTCAAACTCCAGCCCCAGTCCAAACAGACACTCAAGCTGTAACGTCCCGAATCGCTTTAGGCCCCTCGTGTGTGTTTTTGAGTCAGGAGGGTTGACTCGAGTCCTGGGAAGTACAGGGAATTGGACTGCACTTGTGGAGGAGTGGAGAAATCAGTGTAGAGAAGGACACGGGTAGTGACACGGGCGTGTCAATACCCGTGTGAATGTGACACGGGTAGAGACACGGGCGTGTCTCTACCCGTTTGGCAATGTGTCGAGTTGAACTCGACGAGATGTGTCGAGATCAATGAAATGTGTGTCGACATCGACGAATTACATGACACGGGTAGAGACACGCCTGTGTCTCTACCCGTATGGCATGTGTCGAGTTAAACTCGACGAGATGTGTCGAGATCAATGAAATGCGTGTCGACATCGACGAATTACATGACACGGGTAGAGACATGCCCGTGTCTCTACCCATGTGGCATTATGTCGAGTCAAACTCGACGAGATGTGTCTATACCGACGAATTATATGACACAGGTAGAGACACGGGCGTGTCCCTACCCGTGTGCTCCAGTCGACGATTTTGATCCATATCGACGAAGTGTTGAGATCGTCGAAATTTATCCAGAGAAGGACACCGCCAGGGAACACGGACGTGTCATGTGGACACGGTTCGGGACACGGGCGTGTCCCTACCCGTGTCAAGTATTGAACCGACACGAAAACTGTCGTTGACGTTTCGCCCAAGCAGGACACGGGTAAGGACACGGCCGTATCCCTACCCGTGTCAGTTTTCTTATATAAGGGGGAGGAGAAAACCCTAGCCATTTTCACGCTCACTTAATCCCTATTTTCAGAGAGAACTTCTGTAAAAGGAGAATTGCTGGAGGAAGATCTAGGGAAGGAGTTCCGCCATCGCCGTAAAGGAGAGGATGCCGTCGCGAAGAATCACAAGGTCTATGGCTGGAAATAGAACTGCTGGAAATGAAGTGAGTTTCCTACCCTCTCCCTTGGTGCTAGATCTATAGATATTTAGGCGAGACGTCGACTCAAAAGAGTCCTGACATGTGAGGAGATGTTTTCTCTAGGGTGAGGCCAATCCAGGGCTTGTGCTCTTGGTTAGTCGTGTCTTCAACCACTCTGATCTTCTATGTGGAGATGGAGGATGGTTTCATGAGGGGTATTGGCCTCTTGAGGTTGAATAAGGGAGGAGGTTTTCTGGAATGATTTGGGAAGATCGCCTTGAGGAGGAGGATGAACCGATGCCGTTCATTCCGCCTTAAGTTGCGTGCAGAATCTGTATTCTGCGCGCAGCGAAATTCGTGGTCATTTTAAGCGTGCTATGGCTAGATCTGGGCTTTCGGCTAAACATGAAAGTTGATGCCCTTGAAAATACCTTTCCAACGAGTGGCTGCATAACTTCAGGCAACGTCTATAGCAACGTGAAAGTCTGAACGAAAATGGTGTTCGATAAAACCTGCATGCAGAAATTGTGTTCTGTACGCAGCGGACTTCAAGTCTGATTTCAATTAGGATAATATCAAATCTGTGTTGAGGTCTGAATACGATAGTTGTAGCCCATGGAAAGACCTTTCCATTGAGGGGTTACACGTCTTCACCGAATTCATGTAGCTTCGGGAATCTCCGGTTAAATTTGCAATCCAGATTTACTCTGCATCTAAATTTGAGCTTTATATAATATGGATTTGGATTCGTTGGAATTAATATTGCTAGCAACTTGGCTTGGATGAACTCTTTATGGCTAAACATTTTAGTTGCATGATTGATGAAGCTTATTAATCAGATTTCATATAATCAAATTGGGAAGCAAGCTTATTTAAATAAATTGACTTGATAGATATTGATAGAGTGTTACTTATGTGCATCATGTCTATAATATATCGTTACCATTTGGAAAGAGTGATAGATCTTTATATGCGAATCATGTTATATTATGTTATTATCATTTTGAAGGTCATGTAGATGCATAAATTATGGCCATGTGCATGTTTGACTAATGGAATGGGTATAGTAGTCCAATACTTAGAGCGTCGTCTCCCTACGGGTAGTGTTGTAAAAGGATGTAAGTGCGGTGTTGACCATCACTTGTTTGGTATATGTTGGGATAGAGTATGGATGGATGGTTGGGCTGTGTCCTCGTGCCTTCTTCCGAGGTCCCTCCCATACCACGGTGGTGTGAAATTGCATGAGGTGTGAGACGACACACGGTGTCGTAATCCTGGGTTAAGGATAGTGTGGCAGGTCTACGGGCTCGCCGATCGTCACACCGACGGGAGTTGACAGTTAGACTTTGGGCGGTTGGGCTTGGTCCTCGGTGTTCATGTCCCGGGGCTCCTTCCGTGCCAAGTGAACGGTTGGGTTGTGTCCTCGTGCTTACTTCTGAGGCCCCTTCCGGGTCACACAAGGCCAGTTCGGGCTGTGTTCTTGGTGCACATCTACCCAAGACCCCGCTGGGCCATAGTACGCATGGGATCCGCTGTTTTGTTCTTAGCGTTGAGGTATACGGAGGCCTAGGTGAAGTAGTGTGGATACCCTCCTAGTAGTAGAAGTGCCCTTTCTACTGTCACCGCCTGGCCACGACGGCTGATGCCTGAGAGGTTAGCTACCTGCTCGAAAAGTGGGAATTATAGTCTGTGTCGGCATAGCAATTGCATGTGTGTGATCATGGGTGAGTCATTAAATAGCATTCATAACATTTCATAACATTTCACAACTAGATCCTCATCGTATAAGTTTGTATGGGCACTCTTATACGATGAGTTACCTTTATGTAACTTGATCCTTAACTTATAAGTTTGTTTGGGCATTCTTATAAGTTAAGTTACTTTCATTCTGTTTCTTATACCTGCTAGTTTGCTATTTCTCTCAAATATTTGCTAAATTATGATACTGTTACTCTTACCTTATTGTCACCTGCTTGTTCCCTTTTATGCTTATTATATATTGTACTCTTGTTCCTTTTCCTTGCCCGGTGCCAAGGAGTCGCCGGGGGAGCGGATGTGAAACCACTTAGTCGTTTCGACTAACTGTTGCTACGTCTTCCTTTTTAGGAGGTTACGCCGCAGGTAGAGTAGCCACAGACTGCACAGCAGGACAGCCAGGCCAGGATGACAGGGCCTGAAGTGACGGTGCCATCGATACCGTCGGTTACGGATGTTAGTATTTTGATACTCTGATGTAGCCCGTTTGGCAGTGTTTAGTTGTACTCTGATATATTGTAAAAATATGTTTTAGCTTCTCCTTTATTGATGTATTTGGACTTTATTACTTTGTGTGGATTTGACTTCTCTTGCTTATTATATTTGGTTGGGTTGGCATGTTCTTTTGATATTGTTGTAGTCGGAGGAATAGGCATCTTGTGGTATAGGTTAGCCCGTGTGCTAATGCTACCGCAAGGCGGCTGTTCCGGGCATAAGATCCCCCCTTCGTGTCGTGTTTTGAGATCCGGGAGGGGGGTCTTACAATTTAAATTCATTTTATTCCTGTAGGAGTTATTCTCCGAGATTGTAGGAGTTATTCTCCGAGTTGTATGTGTTATTCTCTGAGTTATTGTAGGAGTGGTTTTACTATGAGTTATAAGAACTTTGTTCTGAGTTGTAGGATTGTTTTCAATCCGAGAGAATAGTGAGGTTGCTGAGTCTAGTGTGTTGCTAGATCGGTGAGGTGGAGAGTGGATGTACCCAAGGTTGGGGAACCACAATAATTTTTGGTGTCATATGTGGTTTGCTTGTTTATTTTTTGCGCATCTCTTGTATAAGTTTTATTCTAAAAAAAGAAGCAGAACTCACCTATTCACCCCCTTCTAGGTGATTTAGGTAGACAACTAAACATTTTCACCTATTATGGGAAATGGCAGTTGGTGTACCTGGTTTGGATGAGAATGAGTAAGGTCACTATTGGAAGGCAGGTTGTGAGAACCTGGTTGGCTACGGGCTAAGTTGTGCTCGGGATCGTCGATGGATCGTGTTTTTCTTAGGAGGAAAATATAAAATACACTTAGTGTTAGTTCAAATGTAATGCTAAGGGCTTGGGACCTTGGTAGATATCAATAATAGTAAGTGTCTTGCAAAAGGTAACGATGGGCTTCAGCTACATCATAGTTCGTAGTGCCCCCGAGAGCCCATCACAGGGAATACCTTGGGCAGTACCATGTTAACCTTAAATCGTAAGAATAAATATTAAAGAGCAACTAGTAAACCTAGGGTATCACTTTCACTCACCCCGATGTCTCGGGAGGTTAGCTTAGTTGGGTTATCCGAGCGGTAGGCTCGGTGGTTGTGGACATGGGCAGGTTAGCCCGGGGAACCGTGGGCTCGGAAGGTAGTTGTAAGGGACAGGATAGTCTGGGTGCCGATGGCTCGAGAATTCATGGCTACATGTGCATAAGGTGGTGTGACTTCGGTATTTGATGGTCGTTCACACCGACGTCGATACGATGACTCGGTGGGTGTGGTTTGCACTTAGACAAGGAAAAGACTGGCAGGTTTAGCCAGTATTAGTACGTGGTGACTCTGGTGTGTCCTTCAGAGACGTACATAAGGGCTCAGCCTAGTAGTTTGGATACCCGCCTAGGAGTGGGGTGGCCCAACCCACTATCTCTGTTGGCCACTACGGAGGCTCCTGGGAGTGAAGCTACCTTCCAAAATTGGGGAACTAAAGGTCTATGCACGTAGAGTCGGGTGTGTGTGTTTCACTTTCATGACATATCATCAACCCACATAACATAGCCTAGCATGCCATCATCATACTTCAACCCTTATCTCTAACGTATAAATTTGCATGGCACTTTTTATATGATAGGCCTTGCAAAATAATCGCATAGTTCATATGCTTGTGTGGGCATGCTTATAAGCTATGGTTACTTTTCTTGTGGTCATCTATTACTTTTCTTGTGGCTATTTATTATTTTCCTTTCTGGTGCACTTTATCTACTAGTCTTACTATTTTTATTATTATAGAACTGCTAGCTTGTTTTTTCTTTTATAGCACTATATATATTACAATATATCAGCTAGATATCTCCACTATCACCTGCTTTGTTTCTACTCTCCACCATCATAGCTTTCTTTTCATTCCTCCCATACGGTGCCTGGGAGCCACTAGGGGAGGGGTGGGGGAAATCAGGCTTAGTATTTTGACTAACGGTTGGTGGACCAAACATTTTAGGGGCTCCGGATGGGGGACAGGGAGCAGCAGCAGGTGATGCAGCACCAGGGGAGTACGGTGCACTTGGAGGTGGGCAAGTCTAGTATAGGAGCTCCAGTCTCTGGCTCCATGTGTGTTA
The DNA here is from genome assembly GCA_039583875.1 of Platanthera guangdongensis. Taxonomy (NCBI): domain Eukaryota; kingdom Viridiplantae; phylum Streptophyta; class Magnoliopsida; order Asparagales; family Orchidaceae; genus Platanthera; species Platanthera guangdongensis. The sequence goes on along the minus strand of CM077158.1, from coordinate 166,285,750 downwards.
GATTTACTTAGCTTCCGCGAGAGTGATGTATTGAGGATATGTTGTACCGGGCATTGCCCGTTTCTGTTTCTACTTTACTGATCTATTTCAGTACTTTTATTATCATGTGGACATTGATGTGTTTTCTATTTCATATATTATATGTGATTTGTGGACTTGACTTAATACTCTTTTAACTGTTAACTTCTATTCTTTGGTGATCCTTAAGGCGGGCAGGATCAGTGTCTTGTATTGGCGAACTTCCTGAGTGTCAGTGTCACCGCAAAATGGTGATTCTTGGCATAATACCCAGGTAGCGTACCAAAAAAATGGGTCTTACACTGCATCTCTTCAACCAGGGTAGCGTGCCCTACGAGCCTCACCGATGTGTCCGTTGGTGATAGTGGTCAGTCTTGCCACTTATGGTGGTGATCATATTATACAGCCAAGTCCCTTACTTACAACCCCGTGTACTCTTGGATGTGAGCAACAACCGACGATTCAACATTTTGGCCGAGTAGTGGAGGAAACACAATAGGGAAAATGTAACTGTCGGACATCTGTGGCACTCATCTCCCGGTCACCTTGAGTCGTCAAACTCCCCGTACCGATGCGAACGGTCTGTAGAAGTGACTGACCCGCCACAATTTACCGAAAGTAATTTACAATCAAATATATAAGACAGTTTGTTAGTATGAACTATGTTCACATCCGCTTGCCCTTCTATGCTTTAAATATTTCGGGCAAACGACACTTAGCTCAACTTTTGACAAGGAGCATGGGAGCACTTATTTGGGATTAACTCAGGAACAATATCTCGACCCCTGTTATCCCCAAGTAATGCTCAACCTTTTGAATCCCTGCCCATCACGGCAGGACCTTTGCTTATAATAGTAAATTGCAGGAATGATGGTGCTGTAATAAAAATTATTGTCCGTATAATTTTCTGAATTGAAATGCTATAAGGAAAATGGGACCAGTAGAACACTAGAGTAGGACTAAACAGAAAGTAAGTACTGAAAGGAACATAACCAGTATGAGACTGGAAAAGTACATAAAAGAAATGAACAGGAAAGAACTTGACCAATACGAGACTGAAGTAATACTTTAAAGAAATAAACTGAACAGGAGGTAAATAGCTGGGACCAGTATAAAACTGGACTACTGAAAAGATGGTACTGAACTGAATAAAAGAACTAGACCAGTACGAGACTGGAATAAACATAAAAATGGGTTAGTAGTCCAATCACTTCTTTTAGGAGGCTTTAGATCTGTCTCTATTCTCAGGGGGCTTAGTTCAGTTCCTTCTCCGTTCTTAGGAGGTTTAGTTCAGTTCCACTCATTATTTAGGTCTGATAATAGTTCTGTTGCATCCTTTATTGTTGTCAGTTCATCAGACTTTAAGGATTAATTAAGGGTTACACCTTTTTTATTCGTCGAACATGATTGCTCGTACTTTCTTTTCTGAACCTGTCCAAGTTGCTCGAGAGTTTTACGACAGAGAAGGACAAAATGGTCAGTGGTTCCATGAAACCTCGGAATGTTTAGAGCTTGGGCATTTTCCTCGGACATTCTGTTTGGTAAAATAATTTAAACCTATTATTTGACCTAAAAAGGGATGGTCGCGTGCCCAAATTTTCATTTCGAGAAATTCAGACACATTAATTTTTTAGCGCGACCCTAGGCTTCATTAAATTGGAAGAACTTTAATTTTTATCCCAAGGTTATCAAATTTTAATGCAATCCTTACGGAGGACTAAAATGAGCATACACTTTTTCTCAAAAATTTTTGATCAATTTTGGGCCTCTAATTTGGCCACTTAGAACTTATTTGGGCTTTTAAAAATACAATATTATTTTCAAAAATTCTCAAACTTTTGTGGAGAAAGCCCTTATTGAGGGGAATAGTTTTCATGTTCAACACTTTTTCCCTAGTAGCCTATATCATTTTATAAAAAGTATACAATGTTCTGCTTAAAATTGGTCTGCATATAGCTGATCAACACTCTTCTTGCTGCTAGGATTGTGCCAGATCGAGGAAATGGCCAGCTCTTCCCCACAGCAGATCGACCATAGATTCGTTGTGGGGGGGGGGGGGTACAGAAGATGAGGCGGGGTGGGGGACGATGAAATCACAGCCACTCATATCATTTTATGAGATGAACGGCAGTGATCTCTTCCCATTGGAAAAGGAGGCGGTGGCCCTCAACCACCATCGGCTAGCCACTATTGGGCGCGGCGCTGCCCCCGATCGACTCACCGGGGGCCGACGAACCTCTGGGTGGTGGTCCGGCGTCCTGCCGCCACCTGTCACCGTCGGAATTTGAGAACACGTAAGCAGGGTGGCACTGGCTCTACTCCCAATCCCGATGTGCCAACCTATCTCTCTGATTGCTAAACTGGCTATGAAATCACCCCCGTCAGACGAGCCGGGGGCAGTGCTCCTCCCCGATGGTGGCCTGACGACCAGCCGCCGCATGAGTAAAAAAAGAGGAAGTCTTTGTTTCGCGGGTGCCGCCGGAGCAGCATTTTCCGGAGGCACCTCGACCTTCACCACTGGGGAGGGTTATCCCCGGTGGACTAGACCTTCCCCAGTGCCACCACCAGTGTTGGGAGGGACTAGCTATCTGCGGCCACCACCCGACTTGGAGCTTGGTTCGGGTGGTGCTGGCGGCACTCCGGCCGTCGGGAGGCCCATGCAGGGCGTCCAAAAGTTTAGAAAGGGGAGGGGGAGAAGGTTCCACCTGGCCTGGAAGTGCTTGGGAGGGCCCCGACTGATTTTCCATTATAGGTGGCAGATATCTTGGCTCGGGTTAGCTTTTCCTAGTGAGTTAGGGTTTCGGTGAGGGTGCCCTGGGCTTGTTTTTGTTGGTGAGGAGGAAGGCAGGGGCATGGCTTTTTTAGGCTTTGGGAGGGTGGTCACCCCTCACCTAGCCAATGTGGGATTAATAACATGAGTGGAGGAGCTCCTCTCCTCCCCTCCACTTGCCTTGGCCACGTGGAGCCATCTTAGGGCCTCTAGGTGGTAGTCATCCAAGGGGAGAGGGGATGGGCTTGGGCCTTGGTTCCTAAGGAGAGAAAAGAGTTGGGGGAGGAAGAAATTGGGCCTATCTTGGCCCAAGGCCCACCTATAACATCCCATTTCAAAGTAGACCCCTAAGATAGTTTTGTCATGACTAGGTCATGACAAAACCCTAGGAAGCTCAAAGAGACCATGTGAACTTATGCTTGAAGGTGAAGATCACCATGGTCTGCAAATAACACTTTCCAATTAACTAACATAGGGTTTGACTTTAGGGCCTCACCTTGACTCTTTGACACACACTATAATATCCCTAGCCCTTTAGAAGGTTCATTGGGTCACAAAGGACCCATTGGGGTCAACCCAAAAGGTCAAGTTGACCAAAAGTCAATCCTAACCATAAAGTGGTCAAAGTGCCCAAATTAAGGGTCAGGTGACCTCCAAGGTGTCAATCCAACCCTACCCAACCCTTCCTAGACCTTAGGGGAGGCCAACGGGTCACCAAGGAGCCATTGGGGTCAATCAAAAAGTCAAATTGACCAAAGTCAACTCAACCCAAAAAGAGGTCAAACTAGCCTAAATGGACCTAACCAAGCCCAAGCCACTTTAGCTAAACCCAATTTGAGTGGCCCGTTAACTCTAGGTGGCTGATATTTTCATGGAATGCCATCTAAATTCTGGAAAGGTGACTAGGAGAGAGAAAGTCAAGTTGCCCTTTAATGGAGGAGAGAGATAGAGGGTCATTCATGGCTTGGAAGGCTAAGGGCCTCGTCTCTTCAATCCCAATGGCTCCATTCATATCCCTCAATAACTCTGAGAGGATCAAGGGGGGTTTTTCCATGCCCTTCAGTGGCCGTGTACATTGAACCACCACGGCTAAAATTCTCCACTAATGGCCATTAATGGCATTGAAGCCAAGCCCCATCCCCTACCTCAAATGATCCCTTTATCATCTTCATAGCATCATAAGCAATGGGTTTCGGACTTTACATCGCTTCTTTTGTTCAAGGATAGAGATCAGGAGGTAGAAATATTTAGAGCTCGTCGGACATGGAGCACCACCACCAAACCCATCGATAAGCCAAGTTGCAGGTCCACTTCTCCTCCTCTCTCTCTCTCTGTGCTACATATCTAAGGTGTTAGGAGTCAAAATCGACCTCAAATGAGCCAAATCCAATTCGAAATTTTCATTTTAAAAGCCATGAAATGGATTCGCGAGTTCGCCGGAAACCGCCCCTCCGGCGGCCGTGCCGCCTCCCGGCGATAGCCACCACCTCAACAGAGATGGTGGTGGTGGTGGCCGGCGGGGGAGGTGGCTGGATCACTGGCAAAAGCCACATGAATAGGTTCCAGGTGGGGTGGATCGTGGCCTTAGGCTGTAGGATGAAGACGATCCTCTGGCCGTTGGATCTCAAATTTTATAATTTTTAAGATTTTAATTATTAAAATGTTATTTACCCCCTTTACTATGCACTCTTTTAAATCAGAAAAACAAGGCCCTTAGAGGTAGAGCCTTGAAAAGTGGCCAACATTAAAATTGTAGCCCTTAAAGTGTACTTTATTTTTGATTTTCACCCATTTGGGTCAGTGGTTTGACCACAACACGCCAAATTGTCCAGTCTATACATAGGGTTAGTTAGAGACTAAATTGAGTGTCCCCATCAATCTGGCCATCCAAATTACTTGATATTTGGACTATGGATCACTCTTAACTATTTCTCTGACATATCCAAAACTAGAAATTTTTGGAAGACATTTTTCTATGATTTTGTAAATATTTAATAAATAATATATGATTTAATTTTAGGGTCTAATGACCTCATAATTCCAAAACAAATTGGTGGATGATTCTAAGGGTCATGATATGACCCTGGTAAAAATATTAGCACAATTGAGTTTGATTTGATTAGGTTTTGGTGTGACCAAAGATTGGTCTCATAAGGGGAATATTAGGTCAAAAGTGCACAAGGTGGAGTGAGTGACCATTCCTCGTCCAAATGTGGTGAAACTTTGGCCACTGACTTGTAGTCACATATAACCCCCTCAGAAGTGGTTTTTGGTGGTTTGGGGTGGATATGCCCACAAACCCTAGTACAAACCCTATGGTTGCCCTTTGAGTATTGAGAAGGACATGTGGTCATATGTCCTTGTATTAACTTGAGTATTGGTAGACCACTTAATCGGGTGGCAATAAGCCCTAGATAATTTTACTAGAATTTTTTAGTAACATTTATCCCCTCTGAATTAATTAAGGGATAATTAGGGCACTTTATTTCAAAATGAAATTTCATGTTTATATAATCTTGGATGTTCATGAAACTTTGGACGTGAGCTTATATTAATATTATTGTTCCCTAATAATTTTGTTATTGATTTTGGATTGATATATTTGGTACTTTATTCACAACCTCAATGTTTGCCCTAATTGCGAGAAAATTAATTATGGAGTTGTTACTCACTAAAAAATTATGAAACTTGGTTAGAGGACATCCCAGGGCATTATAATGTTCTGTGATTTTTTATAAAATTATTGGAATAAATTTCATTTAGGATCATTCAAAAAGTGCCCTATGTTGAATATCTTTAGTAATTTATTTATGTGACCAAATGGACTTAGAAAATTAGTATTTTTTGGTCAGAAGTTTTTTCAGGTCACCTTGAATCTCTGGTAATTTTATCATGATTTTTGCATGATTAAATTTAGTACTTCCTTCTTTACTCTAACATTATGGTCAATGGTTCAATATTTTGTCTGGAGGTCAAAACCTTTTTCAAAATTGTAAATTCCAGTATTTATAGTTATTTTGATGATATACACTTGTTATATTTTTGTTAAGACAAATCATGTCAGAAAATGGTACTTGGGGTTCAAAAGCACATTTGGCCTGATTTTGCAGAAAATTAAATAAACGCCAAATAAATTAGGAAAATATTATCTTCTAGATTTAATCTTAAAATATCATGATTGACCACAAGTAATAATCTATAATCTTAGGTCATTTGGATGAATAATCACCACAAAGCTCTTTAGGTCTGCACATAATAAAACTGTAGAATTAAGGAATCATGTGAACCTCGGTATGAGATAAAGCGGTAGTTTGTGCACCTAGTCTGGTCTAGTATGAATGAGATCACCAATGGAAGTCAAGTTGTGAGATCCGGGTTGACTAGGGGCAAGGCTGTGCACGGGATCGACGGAGGATCATCTTACCCTCGAGAAAGAGGCTAAATACACTTTATGTTAGTTAATGTGTAATGTTAAGGGCTTGGGACCTGGGTAGATACCAATAATAGTAAGTACCTTGCAAAGGGAACGATGGGCTTCAGCTACTATCATAGTTCCTAGTGCCCCCGAGAGCCCCTTCACCGGGTATACCCTGGGCAGTCCAAGGTTAACCTTAAACCGTAAGACTAATATGTCCAAGAGCAATTAGTAAATATTAGGGCTTCTCCTTCACTCACCCCGATGACTCTGGAGGTTAGTTTGATTGGGTTTTCCAAGCAGAAGGCTCAGTGGTTGTAGAAATGTGTAGGTTAGCCCGGCAAGCCAAGGGCTCGGAACGTAGTTATAACGGACAGGTTAGTCCGGGGATCCGATGGCACAAGAATTCATGGCTGCCTGTGCATAATGTGGTGGGTCTTCGGTATTTGATGATCGTTTACACCAACGTCAATATGATGACTCGGTATGTGTGGTTTACACTTAGCCAAGGAAAATACTGGTGGGTTTAGTGAGTGTTAGTACGTGGTGACTCTGGTGTGTCCTTTAGAGATGTATGTAAGGGCTAGGTCGGGTATTGTGTATACCCACTTACGAGTGGGGTGGCCTGACCCACTGTCTCTGTTGGCCACTACAAAGACTCCTGGGAGTGAAGCTTGCTTCCTAAATAGGGGGAACTAAAGGTCTGTGAGCATAGAGTCGAGTGTGTGTGTGTGTTGCACTTGCATGAAACATGGAATACCAATCACTACATACATACCTGCATGTAACCAGATACCCCATTGTATAAACTAGTATGCGAAAGGTTATACGATGGGAGCCTTGCAAAAGACCCCTAAACTTATAAGTTTGTATGTGTATTCTTATAAGTTAAGGTTAATTTTATTACTTATTGTGCAGCACGTACTTATTGCTCTGTCTTTACCTTATTTGCATTACTGCTCTACTTGTTATAGAACTGCTAGATAAATCCACCATCACCTGCTCTTATTCATTCTCCACCTTAAATATCTTTCCTTTTCTCCTCCCCGCATGGTGCCTAGGAGTCGCGGGGGTGAGGGAAGGATGATAGTGGCTTAGTCTTTTGATTAACGGTCGGTGGACCACATCATTTTAGGGGACCAAGCAGCAGGAGCATCAGCGCCAATAGGACAAGGAGACAGGACATGAGGGGCAATTGCTACGCACTATTACTACTATATGACGACGGGTCGAGGATGGATTTCAGTTTGCTTACGCATTGATTATTGTGAGTTGTGAGAGAGATCATCTATACTGGACATGTACCAGGCTTAAGCCCATTTTCTACTCTCTTTCGTACTTAGTACTTTTTGCGGACTATTGCTTTTTTATATATATTGATAGTGAGTTGTGATATATGGACTTGTATTAATTACTTCTTTTTATTGATACACTGTGATGCGATCATTTTAGCCGACAGGATCGGCACTGTGTGGTGGCGTATAACTTGGTAGTTGGAGTCACCGTAAGGTGACGGTTCTGGGCGTAAGACCGGGTTGGGAAGCAAAAAAAGGGGGGCCTTACACCACCTCCTTTTAGGCTTGCTGGTAGGTGGACCAATGATAGAGGGTGATAAGGCCCTACTAGCAATGAAGAGGGTAAATGCTCACCTCTTTTAGAAAAATCCAAAAATTAACTTTTAGGAGTGTTTGACCAAAGTCAACACTTGGGTTCAGGCCATTTGGAGTCGGTTCCTGGTTGGGGTGTGGTGTCATAATTTGTGTGTGCACGCTTTTTGGTGCACAACTATTCTTGATTTGACCACGAGTTGACTATCTGTCACTGAAATTGACCGAGATGAACTTGGTTGACTTCTTATTGCCCATATGGGTACAATGCCATTGATCGGGGTTGAATCGGAGTTCATTTGTCAAATATCCAAAATCTGTGTGATGTAGCCCGCTAAGACGGTCAAAATGCTTATATACGTCGTTAAACTTCGGATTGTGATGCAACGAGTTCAAATGAGTTTGTATTGACTATACGAAGACAAAAAAACTGATAGAACTCAAATCAGAGTTCTCTAAGTCATTATCCAAAAATCCTATTTTCGGGACGTTCTACGAGGAATAGCCATATCCATCATATGACCTCGGAATTCAGTGGAACGAATTCTAACATGCGTGTATTGACCATATGAGGCCACATGAACTGTCAGAACTTAAATCAGAGTTCTCTGGCTCTTTATACACTGCCTAGGGTTACCTCCTACCCGAGTGTGTGTCGTGGGTAGAGGTTTAGGTCACTTTTATTGGGCCCACTAGGGTTCTGGTGGCCCAATAAAAGTCGGGATGTTACAATCCAATAAAAATAAAAGGATTTTCTTCCCCTAAAATTTGCTTAAAGTAGGGGGGAAAAGATAACATACTTGGGGAAAGAGTTCCGGGTTTTTTTTCTCGGGCGAGTGCCTTTGGTTCCCAAGTACACTCGTCTCATCCTTGATTTGACCATAATATTTTCACTGTTGGGTCTATTAATCCCAATGTCTCAGATTTTTAAGAAGTCAAACTAGTCAATGACATTCACAAACAATTGTATTTGATGTGTGCTTAAGTTCATGCATGCAGGTTGTCCTTGATTAGACAGGTGAATAAAAAGAGTATGCTGGAAGTTAGACAATTTGACTAAGGCAAAAGTGTTAAGACCGCTTAGACAGCTGAGACAGCTGAGAAGAATTTCTCAGCATAACTGCTGAGACAAAGACAACAGAAATTCTCAAAGTCCAGAAGCATTGAGTGAATCAGGTTCACTCAATGCTTCTAATGAAGAAGAAAGAGTTGAGACAGTTAAGAAGAAACCGCTGAGACGGGAGATAGTCTCAGCTGTGAAGAAGAAAGCGTTGAGACAGTTGAGAAGAAACCGCTGAGACAGGAGATAGTCTCAATTGTGAAGAAGAAACCGCTAAGACTGTTGAGAAGAAACCGCTAAGACAAAGCCAGTGAAAACTCTCTAAGTCCAGAAGCGTTGAGTGAGGTAGGTTCACTCAACGCTTCTAATGAAGAGCCAAGTCATTTGGCGTTGAGTGACTTAACATCACTCAACACATAATGTGTTCTGGAATTTCTTTTAAGTACAGAAAATGATGACCACTGCTCATGTCACCAGAAGTAAACAAGTCAAAGTATTTCATGCCATTGCGGGAAAGCTACAGCAGCACCGTATGACCACTGCTGACGTCACCAGAAGTCAATAAAGTCAAAATAGTTCATGTCCTTGCGGTAAAGCTACAATAGCGCCAGAAGCTACTATTTGTCCTCTTCTAAGTTAGGTGGCTCTAACAATCCTTGGCTGGGCCCACACTCAAATTGTGTTGTTGATTCAAATCAACAGATATAAAAAATAGAGAAAAAGGGTTTAGGGTTACAGAGAACACACGAATAAAATACGGAAAAATAAAGGCGACTGGACTTCATCTTCTTTGACAAGCTCAAAAGCCAAGTCCAGCTGTGCAAGCCAGCATGCAGAGAAAGATAGCTAAAGCTTTTTCCAGTTCAGCAAGTTTGTTCTTTGCAGAACAAGGCATCTGATTCATCTAATCAGCAAGCAGATTGTTGTGTGAAGGGTCGTTAGCCTTCAACAGCAGATAGTTGTTCTTCAGTGCAGCAAATAAACAGTTAGCTGTAAAACAAGACTAATTCCTTCTACAGTAAGAGGGCTGGACTGATATTTGCTCGTCCAGCAAGGTAGACTCAGAGATTTATATCTGAGTCAGTGGTTTAAATTTATTTCAACTTCTTTACTAAATTCCTATAGGATTCAGGGTGTATGAATCTTAGCTTTAGGGCCTTTTGTACCTGAGTTGTCGTTGACTAATTAGTCACTGAGGTAGGTGCCCTCCCACCCTTAATAGTAGGGCCTAGTGCCTAAGGTAGGTGACTATTGAGTCACTGAGCTGTAGGTGACAAGTGTCACTGAGTTGTAGGCCTTGGAGGAGGCTTGATGCAGGCCCATGGTTTCGACGGATAAAATTATGCGCTCTTAGGTTTGACAATTAAAATAAATATCTACCATTCAGTTTCTCTAATTAACACTATCAATTACTCCAACAATTAATGTCACAATTCTCAACATCAAAACGCAAAGGGACGCTACCCCTTATATAGATTGAACAAGGTCTAAAGGCCAATGTTCGCTCAAGCGAATAGGACTTACCCGATCCAAATAATTAGCAATTCAAATTAAAATTATTAGCTAGCAAGTCACAAAACAATACGAGAGGATCCAGACAAATTAATGATTCAAAATAAAGTCCAAACAAATCCCGAAAATTAATTAATATACGGGTATACCAAATCACTTGAACACAAAAGAAATCAAGGCTAAGGAAACCGATTTCCACAAGCGTTCACAAGATCTACCCACTCCAAATTATAAGAACAATATTCGAAAAATTAATGCTTAAAATTTAGATTTTAATTAGCACGATTTCAATATAAATCAGGACAAATTACTAGCCTTTTAATTCCACTAATTCTCACAATAATTTAGAAAAAACACAGAAAGAGTTGGTTTAGAAATCGTTACCCAAAATCCCAAGAAAAATCCGTCCACAAAATGAGTGGAGGAGGCGCACAAGATTGTGGTTGAATCTATCTTCACGCGTGTAACGGCTCCATCCATTCATATAGCATATAATACAAGGTACGGCCGGAACCCCACACCATATGCCACAAAACAGGCGGGGAAGTTACAGGATAATACCATAACACAATCGCATCCTAACTCAGAGCATGCTAGCAGAAGATTTTAACAATAAAAGAGAACCCCAACCCTGAATGTCCACTATATATATAAATAGCCACATTTATATATCAACTCGCAAAGGAATATACAGCAAATAAAACATCGTTTGGCCTTATGGTCTTACAGTTACTCTTTATTAGGGTGGATTCCAAACATCGGCGCGCAGGCCGGCCACACATGAGCAAAACACAACATTTTTGCTTAGCCTTCAAGGGATAGCAGCAGCAACAACAACAGCAGTAGCAGGGACTTCAGCACTTATGTGTCCCGCTCGGCTCTCCAGCACCTGCACAAGGACAGCCCACCAAATGGTGGCAAACAAGGAAACGATCAACGTTCAGCTGACCAATTTATAACGACCCTACCCCATTCTAGGGGCAGTGATATTCCTTCCCTGCAGGCATAGCAATTCATCGGCGGATATATATATCACATATTGTGCTCTCACGCATAAACAATCCATCACAACCGTCAGCCACGTGGCCTGATGATCCGTGCACTCAGGGCACATTCTTGGTGTACTGGCAAACCAGGGTCCCACCACCGTTCCAGGTCCAACACCCGACGGTAAAATTGAGCATTTAGTATTTCCGGCATGTAGGCCTAACACTCTCATTATGCGCTCCAACTGGCCGCAATTTCAGGTCTTCAAGTCAGACGGATATAACGCAGGTACAGATCAGTCACCCCCAGTTGCTCAAGTCACCTTGCCATCACCGAATACCAACGTACTCGAGGCTAAATTTAAGGCATGGGTCAGTTTCACCTTTCCTGTTCGGCACGAGGCCTTTTTAAGAGCTCATCAAGCTCACAATAGTCATACTATCCACCATGGACTGGCTTCACAATAGCCACAATGTCCACCACAGACTGGCATCACAAGAGCCACAATGTCCACCACGGACTGGCTTCACAATAGCCACAATGTCCACTACGGACTGGCTTCACAATAGCCATAATGTCCACCACAGACTGGATTCACAATCAACAAGGGGAGTTCATGCCAGCATCCTTCACAATCTCTTAGCAGGTTCCGCAGAACTCACTTTCTTCACCCAACTTCGCTCAAACCCTGTAGCATCCTGTAGTTGCCATAACACACAGCACAAGCATCACAAGGGTATTTTCCTGGACTACCACTCCAGTTCCTCCTGCCACTGCCCTTCACAAGTCCAACCCATCGACTCCACAAGCTACATGTTTAACCATGGAGTCTTCTCCGGTGTGAAATGAAACATCACCACTCTAGACCAACCTGTCCAGATGGGCTTCACACAGCAAGCCTATTCTGTACTACACATTTCTGGATCTATATGCAAGACTATTGGGGATTCTAAGAATCAACCCAAGGAAATCCCTTCGCAAACCACCCTCTAGTGGGGGAAATCCATTCACAATGCCAAAAAGGAAGGACTTCACATGTCCAAGAAGGAAGATCGTTACCCTTGATGACCTCTTTGGAGCCATGGAATTCTAGCTGGTTGGAAAGCGCCGTAGCGGCCTTACCTCCACAAATCTGGCCTCGGATCTCGCTTTGGAACTCGGCAGCTCCATCGGGGGCCGGATCTCTTTCTCCTCCTCCTCCTTCCTGTCCCTTCTCTCTAGCTTTTTTAGAAAGAGAATGGACCAAGTCAAATTGAGGATTCTCGTCTCAATCCTTGACTATGAACCAGCAGGGAGAAGCTTGGGCCATCAGATCCCAGGTGAAGGAAATGGACGGCCACAAATTTTCCACAAAGGTCTATTTTTGGGCTATCACGGCCTGTGACACGCCCATGTCACAGGTCGTGTACCATAAGCGGCAAACAACCGACTTACCCAGAGAAGGACACGACCATGTGACATGCACGTGTCATAGGCTGTGTGCCCTGACACGCTTTCAGACACGCCCGTGTCTGTGGTCGTGTACCTCAGGCGGCACACATCAGATTCAACCCGAATAGGACACAGCCATGTGACACGCCAATGTCACAGGTCGCGTGCTGATAGACACACCCGTGTCCTGCCCGTATTCATAAGGCCTCAATGCCTTGGGCAAATCTAGAGAGGGACACGGCCATGTGACACGCCCATGTCACATGTGACATGCCCGTATCATAGGATGTGTTCCCCACTCGAGGACCGTCATGAACCTTTACTCGAGTGGAGGTCGACGAACCAGAGTAGGACACGCCCGTGTCACAGGTCGTGTTCCATCTCAAGAACTCGTCAAGTGCATTTCGTCGAGCACTCGACAGGCTGCTCAACCACACAGAGCAGGACACGGCGTCGGACACGCCCGTGTCCCAGGCCGTGTTGCTCAACCTGAACCCAAACTTGGAATTTTTGGTGTTGCAACACTCCCTTCCTTACAAGAAATTTCATCCCGAAATTTGCTCAAAGTAAGGAAACAAAAATAAGATGTTATAATGCCAAAATGTCTGTCACAACAAGGGGTGCACGTTTATACAAACAGCTCGTGAAATTCAGCTCGCATGGTCTGCTCTCGCTACCATGTGACTCCTCACAGCCACTGTTATCCCACCGGACTTTGACCATTCCGATTATCTTGTTCCGCAACTGTTTATCGTCTCGATCCTCGATCTTAATGGGCCTAACCTTCATCATTAGCAGATACTCAACCGACACACGATCGTTCTCGATCACTTGAGCTGGATCTTTGACGGCTTTCTGAAGTGCAGATATGTGAAACACATCATGTAATCCACTCAATTCTGCAGAAAGAGCTAGCTGATATGCAGCTTCCCCAACTCGCTCTACCACGTCAAACGAACCAAGATATCACAGACTCAACTTTTTCAGACGCCGATTCCTGGACACGCCTTTGAAGGGTTTGATCTTCAAATATACCCAATCGCCCACCGCGAACTCCACATTCTGGTTCTTGGTGTTGTAGTATTTTGCTTGTCGATCCTGCGCTATCAATAGCCTCTCCCGAATAGAGCGTATCATCGAGTTACCTTCATTGACTTCTTTCCGCTTATAAAGTTTGGATTATCCTGCTTATGCCCAAGCTAATGGTGTACGACACTTCCGACCATATAGAGCTTCAAACGGTGCCATACCGATGCTCGCTTGGTAGATATTGTTGTAGGCAAACTCCACCAAATAGAGATGATCTTCCCATCTCTTACCAAAATCCAGGGCGCATATTCGAAGCATATCCTCCATTATTCTGTTGGTTCTCTCAGTCTGGCCATCCGTTTGGGGTTGAAAGGCCATACTGAACGTCAATTTTGTTCCCAACAATTGATGGATTAGCCTCCAATCGTTCGATGTGAATCGCCCATCACGGTCACTCACGATGCTACGGGGAACACCGTGCAGCCGTACGATCTGCTCCACATACATCTTTGCCAAGACTTCCACTAAATCGTCATGTTTGTTTGGAGGGAAGTGAGCCCTTTCGTCAACCATTTACAATCACCCAGATTGAATCATTCCCACGTTGAGACCACGGCAACCCGTGCATGAAATCCATTGAAATATCGTCAAACCTCCATTACCGAATCGGTAACGACTTCAAGAAACCTCCAGGCTTCTGGCATTCCACTTTTACCGAAGCACAAGTTTGATATTTAGCCACATAATATGCTATGTCTTTCTTTAGTCCTGGGCACCAGAACAACTTTTTAATGTCCTTGAACATCTTCGTGCTCCCAGGGTGAATTGAGTATTTTGTAAAGTGAGCTTCATACATCAATTCTTCTCTCAACTTACCCCTAATCGGGACGCACAAACGGCCCTCTTTCTGTAATAGGACATCATCCCAGGAGAATTTGCCTTCTAGCCCATCCTTTGCATAGCATTGGATACTTTCATCCAGCTCCGTTGCTCATCGAACCCTGCCCTCAAGGTCACATTGTACCTCTGTCCAGTTTAAGCATGCATCGGTTGTGGAATTATTGTCAACGCAAGAAATCTCTAACACTTCCAACTCCTGGCTCAGATGCTCATCATGCATCTGCAACCAATTTTCCCTTGACGAAACCCTCCGACTCAAGGCATCAGCGACCACATTTCCCTTCCGGGAGTATAATGAATGTAAAAGGTGTAGTACCCAAGGAACTTCATCCACCTTCATTGTCACATATTCAGATCCTTCTGATCCAACAAATACTTTAGGCTCTTATGGTCGGTAAAGATATCCACTTTTACGCCATAAAAATAATGTCGCCATAACCTAAGTGCAAAGATCACCGCTGCTAACTCCAAGTCATGGATGGGATAATTTCGCTCATGCACTTTCAACTAGCGTGAGCCATGAGCAATCACTTTGCCAAACTGAAGAAGCCGCTCCGTGAGGCATCACTATAGATCTCACAGTCATTTGTACCACACGGCGACGTCAACACAGGCGTCATGGTCAAACAACTCTTTAGCTCTTCAAAAGCTCGCGCGCACTCTGGCGTCCAAACAAACTTCTGTTCCTTCCACGTCAGTGTGGTCAGAGGCAAAGCGATCCATGAGAAGTTTTCTACAAAACGTCTGTAGTAGCCTGCCAGTCCAAGGAAACTCCTAACTTCGGCCACCAAAGATAACACCGGCAACTCCTGTATGGCTTTTATCTTTGACGGATCCACTATTATGCCCTCTCCACTTACCATATGGCGAAGAAAAGCCACTGACGACAGCCAAAACTCACACTTTGAGAACTTAGCATAGAGCTTATTCCTTCGCAAGGTATGCAACACCAACCGTAAGTAGTTTGCATGATCAGCTTCCGATTGTGAGTACACCAAGATATCATCAATGAATACAATCACGAACAAGTCCAAGTACTCTCGGAACGTTCAGTGCATTAGGTCCATGAACAGCGATGGCGCATTACATCGCCCAAACGGTATTACAGTGAACTCATAATGACCGTAGTGTGTTCCAAATGCAGTCTTGGGAATGTCACCTTCCTGAATCATCAACTGGTAATATCTATATTTCAAATATAATTTGGAGTAGACGGTTGATCCCACTAGCTGATCGAACAATTCATCTATCTATGGAATCGGATAATTGTTCTTCTCTGTCACCTTATTCAATTCACGGTAGTCAATACATAACCTCAAACTACCGTCCTTCTTTTTCACACACAGAACAGGTGCACTCCAAGGTGACATACTTGGGTTTATATATCCCTGCTCCAGCAACTCTTGCAATTGGACTTTCATTTCAGCCATTTCCTTTGGCGCGATGCGATATGGCGTGCGGGCCATAGGTTTCGCGCCTGGCACCAAATCCACTGTGAGGTCGGTCTCCCGATAGGGTGGTAGCCCAGGAAGATCCTTAGAAAACACATCTGCAAACTCTGATACAATCAGAACATCGCTCACATTGGCCTGTGGCTCAACAACCTGAATCAGCGTGAAGAATAACTCTGCGCCCTTCCGAACATCATTGACGACTTGGAGTGTAGACATCAAGGTCCCACTCACTCCTCGCATACCAGCAAACATAGTCTCAAGCTCGGTATTCTGGACCAGTGTGATCTCTTTTGACTTGCAATCAATACAGGCATGCTGCTCCGCGAGCCAGTCCATACCAGAGATCACATTAAATTCCGATATTGGCAGCACATATGCATTCAAACAGAAATCCTGACTTCCAATTTGAACCACCACATCGCAAGCCCTATCTGCAAGCATCAAAACATCCATTTGGTAATAAAACCCTTACGCTATCTATCTTCACATGACTAGGTACTCCAATCCGAGTTACGAAGTCCTTAGACAGAAATGAATGTGAAGCACCCGTATCAAATAGTGCTCTCGCTAGCGTGTTCCGAATCATAACAAAGCATGTGGCAACCACATCACATACAAGCCACATACAAAACATGCAATAATAAAAGCAATAAATAACTAAACTCGTACCTGTGACGACGTCACTTTGCTTTATGCCTCCTGCTGGCCAAGATTATAGACTCGGGGTTGCGCCTGGGATGCAGAGGACTCCACCACTGTCTTTCCCTTCTCAGCATAGGACGCTCCCGTCTTCTTTTCACCCTTTGGTGGAGCAACCTGAAAGTCAAAGGCTATATGCCCCACTCTTCCACAAGTAAAGCAAGTACGAGTCTCTGGCCTCGAAGTGGCCCCGACAGAACTGTTGAAGGAGCTTGCCTAGAAGGCTTGGACCTCTTGCCCCGTTTCTTTTGATAATACAATTTTCTAGGTCGGGGCGCTTTAAACTATAGCTTTGTCACAGCCAAGGAACTTTTTCCTTGCACCCGCTTCATATCTTTCTGCAGTGCACACGCAGTATCAACCAATGCCTGAAACCCTTGGTTCTCGGAACTCAAGAGTAGGAATCGCAACTCATCCCGCAATCCTTCATAGAACCTATTGGTTTTTCGCTGCTCATCGAAAAAGATGGAGCCTGCATAACATTCCAACCGTGTGAAATCATCCAAGTAAGTCTCAACACTACTTTCTCCTTTCATTAGCCGTTGGAACTCATTTTCTATGGCAATACGTTGAGCCGTTGGCAGGTGCTTTGCCAGGAATAGTCTCGAGAACTCCTCGATCGAAACTTGTGTTAACTGTCTGCCCGCTAAGTGGTGTAACTAGATCTCGTCCCACAAGAGCCGGGCCTCTCCTTCCAATAAGAAGGTGGCCAAGGTGACCTTCTGATCTTATTCCGTACTAATCGCCGTCAATATACGTTGATGCGAGATAACCAATCCTTTGCCTGCGTAGGGGATCCCACACCTATAAACGTAGGGGGATTGAAGCTCATGAACTGCTTCAACTACAGTTCAGCTGCTCGCGCATCAACAGCTGCAACAGGTTCTGGCCTTCCACCAACCTGTTCTAACACCACTGCCTGCTGTGCTTGCCCAGCAGGCTATGCATAAAATATTGCATACAGTGCCTCAACAACTTAGCGGACGGTTTCCACAGAAGGGGGAGTTGTAGGCACCTCAGCTGGTGTCGTACTCTCATCAGAACGCAGGGGCTCAGACTGCCTAGAGCCACTACGTGTCACCTTTAGGTGAACAAGACACACATTAGCGACCTTACACGAGCAATAACAACAAGATAGGAACACGCAGGTTCCTCAAACAAGTGTATTTGCATTCCTAAGTGGACAATCAAGAGTTCATTAGTGTTAATGCGGTTCGCACTGACACGTGCTCGCCACCCCACAAAAGAATTCGACCTCCATCGAGTACCCCTCTCTGCACCTACCACACCCTCAATAATATTTGTCCCAACATGCTTTTTTGAGAGCACTCTTTCCCGCCAAAAGACCCAAATCCACGCACTTCACCATTGTCCAAGCATACCTACCCTGGGACACACTAGCGTCATTCGACTCCCGTTCGTTTATCTCGTGTGCATGCCCCCCTTGAATTAAATGTCCAACACTCCTCCAGACTAGCCATATATTTCAATCTCCCACTACCTCCACGACATCCTCTTAGCGTCCATCTAGCACATGGAAGCCAAGCTAGACGACTGAAACTTCCCGGTGGTTCGATTAATTGATATGCAAAGGTGCAGTCGCACCTCAGGATGGCCTCTCTACCTACAGTCAAGCCTCTCACAGGCCTAGCTACTGCCGCTCATATGCCTTGTAATAGCCCATTTTTTAGCAGGCAAAGTTTTTGGGGTAACACGGCCTGGGACACGGGCGTGTCCCAGGGCGTGTCCTCCCTGGGTGAGCAGTCGACGAAGTGGTCAACAAAAATTTGGTCGACGATTGTCGAGAGCATAGGACATGTCCTGTGACACGGGTGTGTCACAGGGCATGTCAGTGCGGTCGACGAACACAGCCCGACGAATTTGAGCTGGGGCGTGTCTAGTGCCGTGTCATAGGCACTCGGCTTGAGACACGGGCGTGTCACAAGCCGTGTAAGTCTCGAGTGATTTTGAGGTAATGCAGCCTGATGAACACGGTCGCAGACACGGGCATGTCTGAAGGTGTGTCAAGGGACACGGCCCGTGATACGGGCGTGTCACATGGGCATGTCACTGGATTGGATAAGTCAGTTGATCACCGCTTGAGGCACACGGCCTGGGACACGGGCGTTTCATAGGCCTTGTTAGGCAAAAATTATGGTTTTGTTGTCAAATCGTGGCTGTCCATTCCTTCAGCTGAGATCCAATGGCTGAGCTTCCTCCCTGTGTCATTAAGGCCGGGAATGGGTTGAAAGAACTCTTTTGTAAGTGGGTTTCCTCTTTCTACACTTTTAGAGAGATAAAGGGAGAGGAAGAGGGAGGAGGAAGAAGAGGGGTTGGTCACCGGTGGTGCTGCAAAATTCCGACGAGAAATCCGAGGCCGGCGTTGCGGAGGAAAAGCTACTGTGGTTCTTCCTATCCAGTTACGAGCTCATGGCACCGAAGCGGTCTTCGAGGGTAATGACCTTTCTTCCTAGCCATGTGAAGGCTTCCTTTTTGGCATATGTATGTGATTCCCCAACCAAAAGGTGGCTGATTTTGGGAGTCTTTGGGTTGATTCATGGAATCCCCTTTGTTGGCATATAGATCCGAAAATGGAGTACGGAATAGGCATGTTGTGTGAAGACCATCTGGACAGGTTAGTGTGGATTGGTGATGTTGCATATACGAATCGGAGAAGACTCCGTGATAAATGTATAGTTTAGGAGTCGACGGGTTAGAACTATGATAGGAAGTAGCAGGAAGTACTGGAGTGGTAGTCCAGGAAAATACCTGTATAATGTTTGTGCTGCTTGTGTTATTAGGGTTCGACCTGTGAACGGAAGTAGCAGGAAGTACTTGATTGAAATTCCAGGAAATACCCTTTGTAATGCTTAATGTTCTTGGGGAGTCCACCTGTGAAGAGAGTAATAGGAAGTACTGGCGTGGTAGCTAGGAAAGACCCCTGACATTTGTGATATTTGCGTTGTCCACGTACTAAGAGAGTAGCAGGAAGTACTTGTGTGCCCAGGAAAGACCAGCTAATGTTGTGAGAGAATGGGTATAAGAGTTATGCCCAGGCTTAAATGCCAGAACAGGATCGGTAAGACCTACCCTCGCCTTTATTTAGTCGCGAGTACGGCATACTCGGTGATGGCAAGACAATTTGAGAAACGGGGGGTGGAGTATCCGACCTGCGCTATGTCCGTCCAACGTGAGACCAGAAAGTGCGGTCTGTTGGAGAGCATAGCAAGAGTCCTAGGCCTACGCGCCATGATACAATGTGGGGCTACGGGCCAATCCCGGTTCACTAAGACTATAAAACTCCGGCTGCACGCCACGGAGTAAAAGCTCAAGTGAGTTGCCATTGGGCCATGACCCTGATACGGTGGTGGGCAACTGATTTGCCAGTACACCAAGAATGTGCCCTGAGTCCACGAACCTTGGGCCGGGTGGCTGATGGTTGTGATGGCATGTGTGCATGAAGGCACATTATATGATATATACATACATTCTTGTGATATGTTATGCCTGTATGGAAGATTATCGCTGCCCCGAAAAAGGGGTAGGGTCGTTATAATTTGGTCATCTAAATGCTGATCGTTGTCTTTGTTTGCCACCGTTGGGTGGATTGTCCTTGTACAGGTTCTTGAGAGCCAAGCGGTACGAAAAATGGTTGATGTCCCTGCTGCTTTAGCTGCTGCTGCTGTTGTTATCCCTCGAAGACTCATTTTGATAAATGTTATGTTTTCTTTGGATGTGGTCGGCCTGCGTGCCAATGTTTGGGCCAATGTTTGAAAGCTCTGTAAGGCCATAAGGCCAACTCTTTATGTGTATTGTAAGACATTCCTATGATGTATAAAATGTGGAGGTTTATATATTGGACATTCAAATGAGGAGTTCAAATGTAGTGTTATAGGCTTCCACTAGAATGCAATGTGTTAGGTGCTCTGCGCTACTCTGGTATCACTCTGTAGCATTATCGTCTGTTTTGTGGTATATGTTGTGGGGCCCCGGCCGGACCTTCTACTATATATTATAGGAACGGATGGGGTTGTTACATTTTTGGTATCAGCTGTCTTGATCTTTCACTCTCGAAGTTGTGGTCGACTTCCTTTGTGGGGTGGCGAGCACGTGTCTGTGCAAATCACGTTAACACGTTTGACCTCCTGAATGTCCATGATAGGAATGCAAATTCTTATGTTTGAGGAACCTGCGCGTTCCTATCTTGTTGCTTACTTGTGTAATTTTCCGAATGTAGGCGACGAGTTTGATGGCATGGCAGCAGGAACCCCAACACTCGATGGGAAGCATGACATCAACTATTGTACCAACATCTCCTCCATCGATAAAAACGGCTCGACTGATTGTCGATGTTGTTTTTGAAATGCTCAAGGCTTACCATGATGGACAGGTTCAACACTCTGATCCGGTAATGCGTCCCATGCCGGGTAGTGAACTTGAGCAGGCGGCAAGGGGAAGTGACTCAGCTTCATCGATGAACATGTGTTTGAGCCAAGGAGAGGATACGGTTGAGGACTATTTTCATGCATTTGTTGCAATGAGACAACAACCCGAGTTTGTGTTTGAAACCGAGGGGATGAAGATCAATCGGTTTTATGATGGGCTACGTCAGGAACTCCGTTTCTTGTTGATGGTTCCTAAGTTCTTGGGATTCCAACCACTGGTGGAGGCAGCTAGACTGTTGGAAATGTACTTGATGAGAGCCCAGCAGATGCCTGCGACCAGGAAAGTGCATACTCCAAGGGTTGGGAAGTCTGCTCACCGTAAGAGGCAAAGACTCGAGAAATGTACTTGTTATGCTTGTGGTCAGGTAGGGCACATCGCTTGTGAATGTTGGGATGGTGTTCAACAGCCAAAGAAGCAATACAAATGTTATTCGTGTGGTAAAGCAGGACATAAAGCCCAAGATTGCCGTGTTGGCTCGTAGCGGCAATAAAGGAGAAGGAAATGTCGACATAATGATGTACATAAATAATTGGGCTCCTCATGTATGGTGGATTATGCATATGTTATATGTACCGTAAGCCGTTTTGGATGATAGTTCTATGATGGCGTTTATGTTATATAACTACAATACATGGATGTGTGGGATCAACGTGTTTGTCCGATAGCCGTGAACACGACAAGATTGTTGATGTTTTATGCCATGGGGACACTTGTGCCCAACCTTATCAGGAGTCATCGACGTCTGGTTGAGTAGGAAATCGGAGTGTCTTATTTGGAGATGGGAAAAGCAGTGGTGGAGTCCTCAGCATCCCAGGCGCAATCCTAAGTGTTATGAGTGCGCGATAATCGTATTGCTTGCTTTTGTTTGCATCTTGTGTATGTTGCTTGTGTGTGTTACGTGCACCACAGGCTTTGCGATGATTCATAGCATGCTGATGCAAGCACTATTTGATACGGATGCTTTGTATTCTTTTCTGTCTACCGAGTTTCTAGCGCGGCTTGGGATACCTAGTCGTGTGAAGACAGATAGCGTCAGAGGGGTGTTGCCAAATGGCTGTTGGATGCTTGTGGATCAAGCTTGCGATGTGGCGGTCCAAATAGGAAGTCGGGATTTCAGTTTGACTGGATCTGTATTGCCGATATCAGAATTCAACGTGAGATTTGGTATGGATTGGTTTGCGGAGCAGCATGCCTTGATTGATGTTGTTGTCTGCACTCCAAGTCTTGAGGCTGTTCGGAAGGGTACAGAGTGCTACTTCGCCCTGATTCAGGCTGTTGAGCCAAAGGCCAGTGTGCGTGCTGTTCCGATTATGTCAGAATCTGCAGATGTGTTTCCCAAGGATCTCCCTGGGCTACCACCCCAGCATGAGATTGACTTCACGATCGAGTTGGAGCCAGGTACGAAACCTGTGGCCCGCTCGCCATATTGCGTCGCGCCTAAGGAAATGGCAGAGTTGAAAGTCCAATTCCAGGAATTGATGTAGCAGGGTTATATATGCCCAAGCATGTCTTCTTGGAGCGCCCTGTGTTTTTTTGTGAAGAAAAAAGAAGGTGGCTTGCGGTTATGTATTGAATACTGTGAAAGATGACCGAGAAGAATAAATATCCGATTCTGCTGATGGATGAGCTGTTTGATCAGCTAGTGGGATCGTCCGTCTACTCGAAGTTGGACGTGAAATCTGGTTATTACCAATTGAGGATCTGGGAATAAGATATTCCCAAAACCGCATTTGGAACAAGGTACGGGCACTACGAGTTCACGGTTATGTCGTTTGGGTTGTGCAATGCGCCCCCAGTATTTATGGACTTGATGCGCCAAATATTCCTCGAGTAACTGGATCGGTTCGTGATAGTGTTCATTGATGATATCCTGGTGTACTCGAGATTGGAAGCCGATCATTAGAAGCATTTGTGGTTGGTGTTGAATACATTGAGGCAGAATCAGCTCTATGCCAAGTTCTCGAAGTGCGAGTTTTGGCTATCTTCGGTGGCTTTTCTGGGCAATGTGGTGAGTGGAGCGGGCATAGCTGTGGATCCAGCGAAGATAAAAGCCATAAAGGAGTGGCCAGTGTTGTCTTCAGTGGCCGAGGTTCGGAGTTTCCTTGGACTAGCAGGCTACTACTGAAGATTTGTTGAAAACTTCTCGCGGATTGCTTTGCCGCTAACCATGTTGACGCGAAAAGAACAGAAGTCCGTTTGGTCGCCATAGTGCGCGCGAGCTTTTGAAGAGCTGACGCTTCGGTTGACCACGACGCTTGTGTTGTCATCGCCAGGTGGTACCAATGGATTTGTAATCTACAGTGATGCTTCAGGAAGCGGCTTAGATCTTAAGTTGGCGGCGGTGAACTTATGGCGACACTATCTTTATAACCTAAAGGTGGAGATCTATACAGATCATAAGAAACTAAAGTATCTGTTGGAGCAGAAGGGCCCGAATATGAGACAACGAAGGTGGTTGGCGTTCCTCAGGAACTACACCTTTGAGATTCACTATACTCCCAGGCAGGGGAATATAGTCGCAGATGCCTTAAGTCGGAGAGCTCTGGTAAGAGTAGCTTGGTTGCAGTGTCATGATGAACGTCTCATACAGGAGATGGAAACGTTAAAGTTTTCTTGTGTTGACAAGAATTCCATTTCCAATGCATGTTTGGACTGCACGGAGGTGCAATGTGAACTTGCGGACCGAGTTTGACGGGCAACGGAGGTGTCTGAAGATCTCCTACGCTATGCAAAAGCTGGGCCAGAAGAAAAGTTCTCCTGGAATGACGGTCTTTTGCGGAAAGAAGGACATTTGTGCGCCCCAAATGTGGGTAAATTGAGGTGAAGAATTGATGTATGAAGCACATTATACAAAGTACTCAATCAACCTAGGAAGCACGAAAATGTTCAGCGATACGAAAAAGCTATTTTGGTGGCCAGTGCTCAAGAAAGATGTTGCTCTTTATATGGACAAATGTCAAACCTGTGCTATGGTGAAGGCGGAAATGCCAGAAACTGAGCGGTTATTTGCAGTCGTTGCTGATTCTAGAGTGGAAATTTGACGATCTTTCTATGGATTTCGTGCACGGGTTGCCGAGATCTGAGCGAGGGAACGATTCCATCCAGGTGATTGTTGATCAGCTGACAAAAGTGACACTTTTCCTACCGAACAAGCGAGATGATTTGGTAGAAATTTTGGCAAAGCTGTACATGGAACAGATTGTATGGCTCCACGGTGTTCCTCGGAGCATCGTGAGTGATTGAGATGGGCGATTCATGTCAAAGGATTTGAGGCTAGTTCACCAGCTGTTGGGCACGAAGTTGACTTTCAGTACGGCCTTTCATCCCCAAACAGATGGTCAAACTGAACGAACCAACAGAATGATAGAGGACATGCTCCGAATGTGCGCCTTAGATTTTGGAACGAGATGGGAACATCATCTCTACATGGTGGAGTTTGCTTATAAGAACAGCTACCAGGCGAGCATCGAGATGGCACCGTATGAAGAAGGAAGTGCCTACTACCTTGGCTTGGGTAGAAGGCGGCGAAGCTAGAGTTTCTAATCGTAATGAAGTCGATGAAGCAAACTCAACCACTCATGCTATTCGAGAGAGGCTACTCATAGCCCAAGATCATCAAGCGAAGTACTACAACGCCAAGTACCGGAACGTGGAGTTCGTGGTAGGCGATTGGGTCTACATGAAGATCAAGCACTTCAAAGGTGTATCCAGGATTCGACATTTGAAAAAGTTGAGTACAAGATATTTGGGTCCATTTGAAGTGGTTGAGCAAATCAGAGAAACTACATATCGGCTAGCTCTTTCGGTAGACATGTGTGGACTACATGATGTGTTTCACATCTTGGTGCTTCGGAAGGCCGTTAAAGATCCAGCTCAAGTGATCACGAATGATCGTGTGCTAGTGGATTATGGGCTAACAACGAGAGTTAGACTCATTCAGATCGACGATCGAGCCGAGAAACAGTTGCAGAACAAGACGGTGGGGATGGTTAAAGTCCAACGGGACAATTGCAGCCGTAAGGAGCTTATATGGGAGCGAGAGCAGACAATGCGAGCGGAGTTTCCAAAGCTATTTTTGTAGTGATTGCATAGTGAAAATTTTGTTGTAACATAAACGATTCATGTGATAATATTTTGGTTGTTGGTTACATTCTTGTATACGAAATTCGAGGATGAAATTTCTTGTAGGAGTGGAGGGTTGTAACAGCCCATTTTGCAGCAGGCAAAGTTTTTGGGGTAACACTGCCTGGGACACGGGCGTGTACCAGGACGTGTCCTTCCTGGGTGAGCAGTCGATGAGTGGTTGACAAAAATTTGGTCGAGGATTGTCGAGAGCATAGGACACGGCCTGTGACACGGGAGTGTCACAGGGCGTGTCAGCGCGGTCGACGAACTCAGCTCGGTGAATTTGAGCTGGGGCATGTCTACTGCCGTGTCATCGGCACACGGCCTGAGACACGGGCGTGTCACAAGCCGTGTATGTCTCGGGTGATTTTAAGGTTTTGCAACCTGATGAACATGGATGCAGACACGGGCGTGTCTGAAGGCGTGTCAAGGAACACGGCTCGTGACACGGGCGTGTCACATGGGCGTGTCACTGGATTGGATAAGTAGGTTGAGCACCGCTTGAGGCACACGGCCTGGGACACAGGCGTGTCACAGGCTATGTCAGGCAAAAATTATGGTTTTGTTGTCAAATCATGGTCGTCCATTCCTTCAGCTGAGATCCAAGGGCTGAGCTTCCTCCCTGTGTCCTTAAGGCCAGGAATGGGATGAAAGAACTCATTTGTAAGTGGATTTCCTCTTTCTACACTTTTAGAGAGAGAAAGGTAGAGGAAGAGGGAGGAGGAAGAACAGGGGATGGTCACCGGTGGTGCTGCGGAATTCCGAAGAGAAATCCTAGGACGGCGTTGCGGAGGAAAAGCTGTTGTGGTTCTTCCTATCCAGTTAGGAGCTCATGGCACCAAAGCGGTCTTCGAGGGTAACAACCTTTCTTCCTAGCCATGTGAAAGATATGGTACCTAAACACCTAGAGGGGGGGTGAATAGGTGACCTAATACTTTTAAAACTTTAATGACAGCAAACAGTTAATATCACAGATTTCTAACTATTTTATCACAGCAAACACACAGCATACACAACAACAATCACAGCACAACAGACACAGAGTTTTATAGTGGTTCCCCAAGCTTTGGGTACATCCACTTTCCCCATTCGCCTATCTAGTAGTGTACTAGATTCGGCCAAACTCCTCCACTGTCTCAGAACCCAAATTGGTTCCTACACCTCAGGCCCAAGGCCCTGCAACTCAGCTTTATCCCAAAGCCTACACTCAGCCACAAAGGCCTACACTCAGCCAATCAAGGCCTACACTCAGCCAACAAGGCCTACACTCAGGCCAACAAGGCCTACACTCAGAGATTTCAATCTCCTACACTCAGGCTCTCAAGCCCTACCCTCAGCCTTTATAAATACTGGCTTACAATTCACTCAGATCCAAAGGATCCTACAAGTTAAAATGAGTTTACAAATATTAACTCTACAACTCAGAAACAAGAGAGGGGAGTTGAGAGTTTCTTGATGAGTTCTTGGAAGAACTCAGCTGGATTCAATCTGACTTAGCTTTCTTCAAAGCTTCTTGAGTAGAACTGAATAAGAATGAATCCTCCTGCAGTTGATCCTTGATCTCTGCTTCTTAAGATCCAGAAAATCTCTGAACCCTTCTTCTCAGCCTAGTTCCAAAGGCTGATTTCTTGGATGGAGCCCTCTCTCTCCAACTTCTTAGATCTGCACTTGGATGGCTAGATCTTCTTGTGTTGATACTCTGTGTACCACTTCAATAACTACTTAAACAATAATCTGAACAACAGTTTCTGTAAACTGTAAGAGTCTATTTATAGACCTTCTTCATGGTAACCGGCTGGTCCGGTCCATAACTGACTTCTGACATTTCTGACAGTTGCTGTAGACCGGCTGGAACGGCAGCTGTCTAGTCATCCAGTCAATTCTTGAAAATCTCTAACTGTCTTAAAGTGTCGAGACTTTCTGTCTTTAAGTGTCGACACTTATAGACCAAGTGTCGACACCAATTGTGTAAGTGTCGACACAAGTCTACAAGGTGTCGACACAACTCCTTGTGTTGTAGATATTCTGTCTCGAACAGTTTCTTCTGCATGTGTCGACACTGAAATTGAGTGTCGACACAAGTACTTGATCTTCTATCTTTTGCTGAATTCTACTAAGTGTCGACACATCTTCTTTGTGTCGACACAACTTCTTGTGTTGAATCTGTTAAGTGTCGACACTGCTTCTTGGCGTCGACACATAGTCTTCTCTGTTGATACTTGCTGAGTGTCGACACAGCTCCTTGTGTCGACACTTGATTCTTCTGTTGAGACTTCAGCTGAGTGTCGACACATTCCCTTAGTGTCGACACTTGTACTTAGAATAATTTGACAATCTTGCTGTTCTTTGCTAAGTGTCGACACTGCTCCATGTGTCGACACTTTCTTCAAGTGTAGAGTCTTCAGCTGAGTGTCGACACATTGTTCTAGGTGTCGACACTTACTTCATGTGCTGACTCTTCTGTTGAGTGTCGACACTTTGTTCTTGGTGTCGACACTTTCTTCAAGTGTTGACTCTTCTTGTTGTGTGTCGACACAATGTTCTTGGTGTCGACACTTTAACTTAGTTTCTGCTGACTTTTGCTGAGTGTCGACACAGCTCCAAGTGTCGACACTTTCTGGTGTAGACACAGCTTCACTGGGTGTCGACACAGCTCCTTGTGTCGACACTTTCTGTCTGCACTTTTCTTCACTGAGTGTCGACACAGCTCCTTGTGTCGACACTTTCTGTCTGGTGTCGACTCTGCATCCCAGGTGTCGACACAATGACTCCAAGTGTCGACACTGCTTGTCTGGGTGTCGACACAAGTCTTCTTAAGTGTCGACACTTTCCCTCTGGGTGTCGACACATGGACTTAGAAACCTTTTGCTTCAGTCCAGTAATTACTTAACCTGCACAAGTAAACTCAACATACATCAAATACATTATGATGTATATCATTGAGTTGGGTGAGGCTTCTTCAAATCAGGTACATTTAATCAATGTACCCAACACCATGTGAAGGATTCCTTTTTGGCATATGTATGTGATTCCCCCACCAAAAGGTGGCTGATTTTTGGAGTCTTTGGGTTGATTCATGGAATCCCCTTTGTTGGCATATAGATCCGAAAATGGAGTACGGAATAGGCATGTTGTGTGAAGCCCATCTGGATAGGTTAGTCTGGATTGGTGTTATTGCATATATGAACCGGAGAAGACTCCATGATAAACGTGTAGTTTAGGAGTCGACAGGTTAGACCTGTGAAAGGAAGTAGCAGGAAGTACTGGAGTGGTAGTCCAGGAAAATACCCGTATAATATTTATGCTGCTTGTGCTATTGGGTTCGACCTGTGAATGGAAGTAGCATGAAGTACTGGATTGGAATTCCAGGAAATACCATTTGTAATGCTTAATGTTCATGGGGATTCCACCTGTGAAGAGAGTAACAGGAAGTATTGTCGTGGTAGCCAGGAAAGACCCCTGACCATTGTGACATTTGCGGTGTCCACCTGCGAAGAGAGTAGCAGGAAGTACTAGTGTGCCAAGAAAAGTCCCGCTAATATTGTGAGAGAATGGGTGTAAGAGTTATGCCTAGGCTAAAATGCCAGAACAGGATCGGTGAGACCTACCTGCTCCTTTATATAGTCGCGAGTACGTCGTACTCGGTGATGGCAAGGTGATTTGAGCAATGGGGGGTGGAGGATCCGACCTACGCTATGTCCGTCCGATGTGAGACCAGAAAGTGCGGTCTGTTGGAGCGCATAGCAAGATTCTTAGGCCTATGCATCGTGATACAATGGGGGGCTACGGGCTAATCCCGGTTCACTAAGACTATAAAACTTCGGCTGCACGCCACAGAGTAAATGCTCAAGTGAGTTGTCGTTGGGCCGTGACCCTGATACGGTGGTGGGCAACTGATTTGCCAGTACACCAAGAATGTGCCCTGAGTGCATGAACCGTTGGGCCGGGTGGCTGATGGTTGTGATGGTCTATGTGCGTGAAAGCACATTATATGATATATACATACATGCTTGTGATATGTTATACCTGCAGGGAAGAATACCGATGCCCCGAAAAATGGGTAGGTTCGTTATAATTTGGTCAGCTAAATTCTGACCGTTGCCTTTGTTTTCCAACATTGGGTGGATTGTCCCTATACATGTGCTGGAGAGCCAAGCGGGACGAAAAAGGGTTGATGTCCCTGCTGCTTTAGCTACTGCTGCTGCTGTTAGCCCTCGAAGGCTCATTTTGATAAATGTTATGTTTTCTTTGGATGTGGCCGACCTGCGTGCCAATGTTTGGGCCACTGTTTGAAAGCTCTGTAAGGCCATAAGGCCAACTCTTTATGTGTATTGTAAGACATTCCTATGATGTATAAAATGTGGAGGTTTATATATTGGACATTCAAATGAGGAGTTCAAATGTAGTGTTATAGGCTTCCGCTAGAATGCAATGTGTTAGGTGCTCTGCGCTACTCTGGTGTCACTCCGTAGCTTCATTGTCTGTTTTGTGGTATATGTTGTGGGGCCCCGGCCGGACCTTCTAGTATATATTATATGAACGGATGGGGTTATTACACGCCTTGCACCCAAAATTGTCACGATCGAGATCCTAGATGGGATCATTTTGATTTTGGATCGGATCGGATCGAGGATCGCAAGATCCTATCATTAAACTACATGCTCAATTAATAAAAAAATAATAAATTGATTAGTATGTGAATAACTATATTAAATTTTTTGAATAGCTAAATCAAAACAATTATATCATACTAAGTTCAATTTCAGTTTCAGATAAGATATCCAATGTTTACTAATAATAAAAACAAATCTGGACTGGAAGTGACCGAAGAAGCCGCTCTTGGCCTCTATTTGCAGTCAGCAATCAACACTTGGGATACGGTAAAGTAGCATAATATGATTCTGTGATAAGGTATAAAGGCAGGGTTGGGATAAGGTTAAATAGTGGGTTATGGGCATTGGACCGATTGAATGGTGTTAGGATAGGGTTGGATATGTTTCTAGTTACCTTTGGTCATACTGCTAGAATCGGTTCAAGATGGCGATCCTAAAGATCATGAGATCCGAATCGCGATCCCAGTCGTAGATGTGCTGATTTCAAATCTTAGGTAAGATCTGGATCGATTTACAAAATCTGGATCGAACCAGATCGTAATACTGATAATCATGCTTGTGCCCTAGAAGTTCATGTGTTTAATGGATCAAACCCATTAGGGAGTATTGCATGAGCGAAGCAACTTTTTGATATACCACACCTTAGGCCATAAAAGTTCCCACCACACAGGCATGGGGGGTTTGACTCACCATATTGTACTCCAATCGGCGATCTCCTCTAGTTTTGTTAACCCATACTTCTACGACCACATTCAAAAGCACAAGATCTAGCGTTGTCTCTAAAAGTGGTGGTAAGGAGGATCCACCTGACGGGTTAGACTGTTTAACTCTAGAGGGGGGTGAATAGAGTATTTTTAAATTTTTTAGATTTTTATTTCAGAGTTGAAAATAGTGATACTAATAAGTGTATTCAGAGAGTGCAAAAATAAAACTAAGCTATCCAGCAATCAGCACATAGAAAGAATTAAAATAGCATCACAGACGACAAAAACTTTTATAGTGGTTGCCCTAAAACTTGGGTACATCCACTCGTCTACCACCCTATTAGGAATCCACTCAGGTTATTGATCAGGTGCCCTGTCACCAATCAGGTTTTTGTTCAGGTTCCTGTCACCACAAGATCTGCTTTAGGTAGATCAGGAAACCCTTCAGGCTTTTGATCAGGTGCCTAAAAACCAAGTCAAGTCTTTTGATCAGGAGATATGCAACCAAGTGATTAACTTTTGAAAGGAGCTAAAACCTTGTGTACAGTGGTGTGAAACAAATGAACTAGATGTTATCTTCTCTTTCTCAAAGCAACAGAGAAGATTTGTGGATCCTTGAAGGTGTCAAAGCTCCCTCTGAGATTGATCTTGAAATGACTTGAAACTTGGTGGAGAGGACTCTAGGGTTGTCAAGGTCCTCTGGTAAAAATATCATGATATTTAGAGGCTGATAAAATCACCAAAACCCTAACCCTAGTTTAGGGAACAAAATTTTACATGTAAAATAGGCCATCAAGACTTTATGAAAATTGTGAAACGTGGGTAGTGTGGTGATAGGGTTATTACGAGCCCCTTGTAAATTTATTGGAAATTCTGGAACATCAATTTTAGTACCTCCTTTGTAATAAATTGATTTGCCCTTGATAGTCATTTATTTATTTTGATCTCACTGTTCATTGAAAAATTATGAAAATCGGGTAGAGGGTATTTTAGGTCATTATACTCATACCTGATTTTAGTATAATTTTTAGAAGTATATTATCAGTACTTACTTCACAAGCTTACAATTATGCAATTATGTTCAAAAATAGATTCAGAGCTCAATGATGTTTAGAAAATTGTGAAACATATGTAAAAGTGCACTAAATTCATTATGATCATGATGAAATTTTATCATAATTTTTAGATGAATGTTTTCAGTAGTTATTTCATTGATTTATGGAAGAGGGTTATTGTTCAAAAATAAAATTAGAGTTTATTATTCACTAAAAAATTTGGAAACTAGGTCAGGAGTGTTTGTAGGATATTTCAGTCATGCTTGAATTTTCTCTTAATTTTTGGATGCCTATTTGCAGCACTTATTTCTTTAATTGATAAATATGTGTTTACTTTTAAAATTTTGGATCAGAGTCCTAAACCTTGCAAACAAATTTGAAAGATTTGAATTTACTGTCTATTAGTTGCCTAGTATTTATCATAATTTTGTGGAGCATTTTTTATGAATATAAAATCCACTTCATATTCAAAAGTAGGGCATTTGGATATTTAGGGAAAATAAATAAAATATCTGTTTAATTAGTAAAATTCCAAGTTTCTGGATTTAGACTAAATATATCATGATATGCGCTCATTAATTATCTTAAGATTATTGGATGAAAATTTGGAGTACCTCGTATCATGTACATCATATAGCTTAGGTTGGTCTGCATTTAGTTAAACTGTAGAAAAGGTGATGGCATTTGAATAGGGCATATGGGTTGTGGTTAATAGTTGCTGGTTTACGTAAAAATGAAATTGAGTTCATCATTGGAAGTTGGGATGAGTAGAGTGTTGGGTCTACTAGGTTTAGGCGGTGCTCGGGATTGACGAAAGATCGTCTTTCCTGTAGAGGGAGAGAGAGATTCAAAACACACTAGGGTTAGATCCATAGTAATATAAAAGGGATCGGGAACCGGGTATTGACCAAAAATAGTAAGTTCCTTACGAAAGGGAGCTTTGGGCTTCAGCCCATCGTAGTTCCTAGTGCCCTCGAGAACCCTTCACGAGGTATGTCCTTGGGCAGTCCTGGGCTAACCTAAACAGTTGGCAAAATAAACTGCAAGAGTAACTAGTAAAACTAGGGATTCACTTTGACTCACCTCGATGTCTCGGGATGTTAGATTGGGCCACTCGGGCAGTAGGATCGGTGGTTTTGATGATGTACAGGTTAGCCCAACGAGCTTTGGCTCGGTTGTCGAGTGTGACGGACGGGATGGTCCGGGGAGCTTTGGCTCAGTTGTCGATTGTGACGGATGGGATGGTCCGGGGAGCTTTGGATTGATTGTCGAATATGACGGACGGGATGGTCTGGGGAGCTTTGGCTTGGTAGCTTATACATAAGGTTGCATGTGCATAAAGTATAAGGTGGTGGGTCTTCGATATTGGAGGGTCGATGAACCGACGCCAATACGTTGGCTCGACAATTGTGGTTTTGCACTTTGCCAAGATAAGTCTGGTGGACTTGCTGGCAAAGAGTACGCTGGATCTTCGCTTAGTACACCAGCATCGAGGCATACGATAGGTCTGACTGGTAGTGCAATTACCGATTTAGAGGTGGGCGAGGCCCAACCCACCGCTTATGTTTGCCACTACGGAGGTATCCTGGGAGGTTAGGCTCCAAAATGGGGGAACTAAAGGTCTGTGTGCACAGAGTCAGGTCGTTGTGTTTCACTTACATGATTCATGGCATAACAGAACATAGCATAGCATAAATCATTACATTTAAACCTGACACCTATTGTATAAGTGGTATGGGACGCTTTATACAATAGGCTCTGCAAAACGACCCCTTAGATTATAAGTTTCCATGAGCGTGCTTATAAGTTAAGGTTATTATTCTTTTAATATATATTGCTTGCTTGAAAAACGACACCTCAACATATAAATCAGTATGAGACTTTTTATATGATGGGAGCCTTGCAAAAGATCCCCTAACTTATAAGTTTGTTTGGACATTCATATAAGTTAAGGTTACTTGTTTCTTAGTTTACCTTTCATTTATTAATGCATATATATACTTGTTCTATTAATATACTCATGCTAGAATAGTTCCACCATCACCAGCTTTGTTTATTCTCCACCTTCAGAGCTTCCATTTCCTCATCTCCGCACGGTGCATAGGGGCCATGGGGGAGGGGTAGCAGATGATAGGAATTAGTCTTTTAGACTAACATTTTTCGAACCAAATCATTTTAGGGGATCATGGAGCCCAGCATGGCGAAGCAGCCCCGGAGGTTGGCACACTTAGAGATGGGAAAGTCTAGTACCGGAGTTCAGACAGCTGGGACTGTGAGTCCCGATCGCTAGTAGTTGTTTTAGTTTTGCTTCCGCGATGAGATATATATAGTGAGCACATTGATGTATCGGGCGAGAGCCCTAATTTTAGTACGTTTATTATTATTACTGTGGACTCTCCCTTCGTGGGGATTATTTATATATATGTGATCTCTGTGGACATGTGTTTCATTTACTCTCTTGCTACCTTTTTCTGTGATCGATATGGACGGCAGGATCGGCATTTTGTAGTGACGACCTTCCCGGGTTTGGAAGTGTCACCGCAAAGCGGCGGTTCCCGGTGCAAGAACCCGTGGGTTAAGAAAAAAAGGGGGTCCTACAAGTGGTATCAAAGCAGACCTCGATCAAAAAGGTAGCAGTCCACAAACCCTAGGTCACCCCTACACGAGTTTAGTTTGGGGACAAACTAAGCAGCGGAAGCAGTGGTGTGCCCATATGGGGGATCACATGTAAATTATCCACTTTATATTTGGTTTGGGTCTATTATATACAAATGATCTTTGTTACGCAGCCTCCGGCACAACCTAAACAACAGGGCGGAGACCAGCAGACTCCGAATATTGCAACACCTCCCACGGTCCCCACAACTTTTCTACAGTTAGAGATGGGGCAGACATTGACAACCATACTGGAGGCTTTCTGGGCCCAGCAGGTTCCGGCTCCGCAGCCAAACTCAGGGGCCAATTGGCTGAGCATCATCCGAGGTCGCCGGAAAAGGCCCCTCCAGCGGTCGTGCCGCCGCCCGGCGATAGCCCCCACCTCAACCAAGGTGGTGGCGGAGGTGGCCGGCCAGGGATGTGGCCGGGTGGTCAGGAAATCGAGTTGGAAGACACTCTAGGTCGGGTAAATCTCACCCGTCGGTTGGAGGAAGAAGATGACCAGTGATCGTCGGATTGCGTCAAGATCTGTGCAAGATCAGATTATACATATATCATATATTTTGTATATTCTATCACACAAAGTCAGTTACCTTAAGAATTAATTTAAAAATAACTAGATGCTTAATCATAGAAAGCAATCAATATAAAAGTTGGATCCCTAGGGGTGTACCTTAATTTAAAAATGATTTGGACTAATTAGGATTTGTGGTTTGATCAAGGCACTCATTTTGGTGGGGTCTATACCTAGGGTTAGATAGTGACTAAAATGAGTGCACCCACATCATCTCTTGTCCAAATGACATGACATTTTGACAGGGAGTCATTCTAACCTATACCTAGGTGCTCTCAAAAAATGGGAATTTTTGAAGATATATTTTCTATAATTTTTGGAAATATTTAATAAATAATTTACAAATTAATTAGGTGTCTTAAACACCTCCAAAACATACAAAAGTTTGGTGGGTGATCTTGGGGAATATTATAGGGCTCTGGTAAAAATTTCACCCCGTTTGGCTTTTATTTCATATGGTAACTATGTAGTCAAGGGTTGGCCCCTTTTAGGTCAAATTAGGGCTAAGTACCCTAGGTGCTCTTGAGTTGGCCAACCTCACCCAAAGGTGATGTATCTTGGCACTCGACTATATTAGCACACAAAATACCACCTCCACTGTTATTTGGTTGAATTTGTAGGGTGGATCCCTAGGACACTAGGGTAGGTCTTATGTGTGCAAACCTAGGGTTTGATGGTCAAGGGGTCAAGTGACCTTTAAATGACTTGAAACTTGGTAGAGAGGACTTTAGGTTTGTCAAGGTGCTCTAGTAAAAATATCATGAGATTTAGAAGTTGATAAACTCCCCAAAACCCTAACCCTGTTTAGGGTACAAACCTTATACATGTAAAATAGGACATCAAGACTTTATGAAAAGTTGTGAAACTTGGGTGGTGTAGTCATAGGGTTAATATGAGCCCCTAGTAATTTTATTGGAAATTTGGGAAAATTAATTTGAGTACCTCCTTTGTAATAAATGGATTTGCCCTTAATAGTCATTTATTTATTTTGATCTCACTGTTCATTGGAAAATTATTAAAATTAGGCAAAGTGTGTTTTCCGTCCTTCTACTCATACTTGAATTTTATTATAATTTTTAGAAGTATATTATCAGTACTTACTTCACAAGCTTACAATTATGCAATTATGTTCAAAAATAAATTCAGAGCTCAATGTTGGTTAGAAAATTGTGAAACTTATGCAAAAGTGTACTTAGGTCATTATACGAATGAGAAAAGTTTATCATAATTTTTAGATGAATGTTTTCAGTAGTTGTTTCATTGATTTATGGAAGAGGATTAGTGTTCAAGATTATAATTAGAGTTTATTATTCACTGAAAAATTTGGAAACTAGGTCAGGAGTGTTTGTAGGACATTTCAGTCAGGCTTGAATTTTCTCTTAATTTTTGGATGTCTATTTACAACACTTGTTTCTTTAATTAATAAATATGTGTTTACATTTAAAATTTTGGATCAGAGGCCTAAACCTTGCAAAAAAATTGGAATATTTGAATTTACTGTCGATTAGTTGCCGAGTATTTATCATAATGTTGTGGAGCATTTTGTATGAATATAAAAGCCACTTCATATTCAAAACTAGGGCATTCAGATTTTTAGGGAAAATAAATAAAATATCTGTTTAATTAGGAAAATTTCAAGTTTCTGGATTTAGACTAAATATGTCATGATAGGCCCCCATTAATTATCTTAAGATTATTGGATGAAAATTTGGAGTACCTCCTATCATGTACATCATATAGCTTAGGTTGGTTTGCATTTAGTAAAACTGCATAAAATGTGATGGCATTTTAATAGGGCATATGGGTTGGGGTTATAAGTGGCTGGTTTGGGTAAAAAATGAAATTGAGTTCATCATTGGAAGTTGGGATGAGTAGAGTGTTGGGTCTACTAGATTTAGGTGGTACTCGGGATCGACGAAAGATCGTCGTTCCTGTGGAGGGAGAGAGAGGGTCAAAACACACTAGGGTTACATCCAGAGTAATATAAAAGGGATCGGGAACCGGGTATTGACCAATAATAGTAAGTGTCTTGCGAAAAGGAGCTTTGGGCTTTAGCCCATCTTAGTTCCTAGTGCCCTCGAGAACCCTTCATGGGTTATGCCTTGGGCAGTCCTCGGCTAACCTAAACTATAGGCAAAATAAACTTCAAGAGTTACAAGTAAAACTAGGGATTCTCTTTCACTCACCTCGATGTCTCGGGATGTTAGGTTGGGTCACTCGGGCAGTAGGCTCGGTGGTTTTGATGATAGGCAGGTTGGCACGGCGAGCTTTGGCTCGGTTGTCGATTGTGACAGACGGGATGGTCTAGGGAGATTTGGCTCGGTTGTCGATTGTGATGGACGGGATGGTCCGGGGAGCTTTGGCTCGGTTGTCGATTATGATGGATGGGATGGTTCAGGGAGCTTTGGCCCGGTAGCTTATACATAAGGTTGCATGTGCATAAAGTATAAGGTGGTGGGTCTTCGGTATTGGAGGGTCGATGCACCGACGCTTATACGTTGGCTCGGCAAGTGTGATTTTGCACTTCACCACGATAAGTCTGGTGGACTTGCTGGAAAAGAGTACGCAGGAGCACCACTTAGTGCACCGGCATCGAGGCGTATGATAAGTCTGACTGGTAGTGCAATTACCGGTTTAGAGGTGGGCGAGGCCCAACCTACCTCTTCTGTTTTCCACTACGGAGGTATCCTGGGAGGTTAGGCTCCAGAAAGGGGGAACTTAAGCTCTGTGTGCACAGAGTCGGGTGGGGGTGTTGCACATGCATGATTCATGGCATAACATAATATACCATAACATATATCATTGTATTTAAACCTGACACCTATTGTATAAGTAGTATGGGATGCTTTATAAAATAGGCTATACAAAACGACCCCTTCCTTTATAAGTTTGCGTGAGCGTGCTTATAAGTTAAGGTTATTATTCTTTGGATATACATTGCTTTCTTGAAAACCGACACTGAAACGTATAAATCGCTATGAGACTTTTAATATGATGGGAGCTTGCAAAAGATCTCTTAACTGATAAGTTTATATGGGCATTCATATAAGTTAAGATTACTTGTTTCTTAGTTTACCTTTCATTTACTACTGCTTATATATACTTGTTCTGTTAATATACTCATGCTAGAATAGTTCCACCGTCACCTGCTTTGTTTATTATCCACCTTCAGAGCTTCCCATTCCTCCTCTCTGCACGGTTCCTAGGGGCCATGGGGGATGGGTAGGGGATGATTCGACTTAGTCTTGTAGACTAACAGTTTTCGGACCAAATCATTTTAGGGGATCGTGGAGCCCAGCATGGAGGAGCAGCCCCGGAGGTCGGCACACTTAGAGATGGGATAGTCTAGTACCACAGTTCAGACATCTGGGACTGTGAGTCCCGATCGCTAGTAATAGTTTTAGTTTTGATTCCGCGATGAGAGATTTGTAGTGAGGACATTGATGTATCAGGCGAGAGCCCTAATTTCAGTACCTTTATTATTATTACTGTGGACTCTTCCTTCGTGGGGATTATTTATATATATGTGATCTTTGTGGTCATGTGTTTCATTTCCTCTCTTGCTACCTTTTTCTTTGATCGATATGGCCGACAGGATCGACATTTTGTAGTGACGACCTTCCCGAGGGTGGAAGTGTCACCGCAAAGCGGCGGTTCTTGTCCTAAGACCCCGTGGGTTTAGAAACAAAAAGGGGATCCTACAGATTGAACTCAACCCAGCTAAATGTCCACAATATATAAACCAACATTTATATATATAACATTATAAAGGAATGTCCTCCAAATAGACAACAAGTCTGGCCTTATGGCCTTACAGTTACTCTTTATACATATGGCTTCCATACATCGGCACGCAGGCCGGCCACACATGAAAATACTATCATATGAACTTCTTTGGCCTTCAAGGGCCAGCATAGCAGCAGCAATAACAACAATAACAAGGTTTCAGCCCCCTATTTTCCGCTCAGCTCTCCTGTACCTACACGGTACAATCCACCGCACGGTGGAAAACAAGGCAATGGTCAGCGTTCAGCTGACCAATTTATAACGACACTACCCCTTACCCGAGATAGTGGTATTCCTTCCCTGCAGGCATAGCATTTCACAAGCAGATATATATATCACCCAATGTGCACTCACACACAATCAATATATCACAAACGTCGCCCACACGGCCCGACACTCCGTGCACTCAGGGCATATTCTTGGTCTACCGGATAAACCAGTCGACCACCGCCATTCAAGGCCCGAAGCCCAATGACAAACTTGAGCTTTTTGCTCCACGGCCTTCACCCGGAAACTTTAGTCTTAATGGTGCGTAGGCCTAAGATTCGCGCTATGTGTTTCTGCCGAATGCCAATCGCCTAGGCACTCATGGTAGACAACCATAACGGGGATACAGTTCAGCCCTTACCCGTTGCTCAAATCGTTAGTTCAGAGATCAGACTAACGCGGGTTGGCATCCCCTTGTCCGTTCAGCATGAAGCCCTTTTCAAGAGCTCATTAAGTTCATAAATAGCCTCACTGTCCCCGAAGGACTAGCTTTACAATCACAGGTTATCTAGCAGCCAGCGACACTCACTCTCGCCCGGCGTTAATGACAGAACTCACTTTCCATCCCTAGCCCTACCTTATCTGGATCAACCATCCAGCAATCCCTGCAGCCATCTACTGTACCAGTAACACTGGTCATTTATAGTATACATCACAAGCACTTAGTGGGTATTTTATTGGACTTTCACTCCAGTACTTCCTGCCACTATCCTTCACAGGCACAACCCACCGAATAAGCAAACATATTCATTTATGCGCGGAGTCCTCTCCGTTGTGCTAAAGAAAACATCACCAATCCAGACCAACCTGTCCAAATGGGTTTCACACAGTATGCCTATTCCTCACTTCACATTTTCGGATCTACATGCAAGACATCTTGGGGATATCCAAAATCAACCCAAGGGGATCCCTCAACAAGCCACCTTTTCGTGGGGGAAACCCATGCATATGCCAAATCAAGGACTTCACATGTCCAAGGAAGAAATATCATTACCCTTGATGATCGCTTTGGATCCATGGAAAACTAGCCGGACGAAAAGTACCGCAACGGCCTTGCCTCCACTAATTTGGCCTCAGCACGCGATTCAGGGCTCTCAAACTCCACCAGCAGCCGGATTCCTCCTCCTTATCCCTTGCTCTCCCCACTCTCCACTCCTTTCCAAAGAGAGAGAAAAGCCTTAGATAAATGAAAGAGTTATCCTCAACTCCTGGCCTTATAACTGTAGGGAGATCTCAGAACTATTGGATCCTAATTGAAAGGAATGAACGGTCACAAAAAGCCCTGAAAAACCACTTTCCTGGGCCAGACACGGCTTGTGAAATGCCCGTGTCACAGGCCGTGTACCTTAAGCAACAAAGAAACTGACTTATCCAGACCAGGACACGGCCGTGTGCCAGACACGGCTTCAGACACGCCTGTGTCCAGCTCGTGTTCAACAGTCTCCCAAGCACAGAGAAGGACACATCCCTGGACACGCCCTTATCACAGGCCGTGTGCCCCACTCGAGGATCGTCGAGTGCATTTCGTCAAACTCACTCGAGAACTCATCGAGCGCATAACAGGACACGGCCCAGGACACGCCCGTATCACAGGCCGTGTACCCCACTTGAGGATCGTCGACCGCATTTCATCGAGCTCACTTGAGAACACCCTGCCAGCTCTCGAGTGCAGGACACAGCCATAGACACACCCGTGTCCCCAGTCGTGTACCTCACACAGTGTAGGACACGGCTTGGGGACAAGCCCATGTACCAGTCCGTGTTACCCACTCTCCTCAACAAAGTCATCACTGAGATTTGGAGCATTATACAAATACCCGGGTGTTGACACACTTCCTTTGGAGTAGTTGACAAGCTTCAAAAACTATCGACATAGCTCTTCATTCAGTCTCAACACTACCTTTGTAGAATGTGTCGATATACTTCAGAAAATGGTCGACAAAGCTCATCATCAAGTTCTCGACACACAGCCTTTGTAGAATGTGTCGACACAAGTCCTAGGTGTCGACACAGCCTATTCAAATGTCGACCCAAGTCCTGGATGTTGACATAGTTGCTCCATAATTATCAATACAATAATGTCTAAATGTGTCGACACAAGTTTTGAGTGTCGACACAGTTGATGTCGACTTAAACTCTGGGTGTGGACACAAGTCCTGTGTGTCGACACAAACTTGCTTCTGATCTCGACAGAGCTCCTTCAAATGTATCGACGCAAAATAATTGTCTCGACACTTTTGTACTTAGAATATTTTCTGCATTCTTCTGCCTGCACAAACAAACTCAATACACCATCAAATACAACCCGATGTATATCATTGAGTCAGGTGAGACTTCTCCAAATCAGGTACACAATTTCCAATGTACCAAATAGTAATCTTCTTCGAAAATGCATCCTATTTCTCCCGTGACTACTCTTTTCTTCCGAATGTTCCTGCTTCTCCTACCACCCCCTCCATCCCGTCTACACCTACCAAGATTTCTCCTCCTCCGATGTATCCACTGTCTCCTCCTCCTCTCTCCGCCTCTGCTATCTTCCTATTCTCCACGACCATCTCTCTCTACTCCCGGGCTAGCTCTCTCCACTACAAATGCACCGAATACTGAGGAACATGCCGACCCAGATCTTCCCCTTATTCTTCACAAAGGGGTGTGGACATGTACCCAATACTCGTTTGTTGTTGTTGTTTCCTATGCTCGTCTTACTCCTTCTTGCAAGACTTTTGCGTTCGATATCTTTGCCACCGTAACTCCCCGTACCTTCCAGGGAGCCCTTATTATTCCTCATTGGAAGGCTGCCATGGATGAGGAAATTGCAACCCTCTCTGGGCGGGGTACATGTGCCCTTGTTCCTCCTCTGTTGGGAACCAATATTGTTGGTTGTCACTTGGTCTTTGTTGTGAAGTTCAGTATGGATGGCAGTGTGGATCGTTACAAGTCATGCCTTGTCGCCAAAGGATTCACTCAGACTTCTGGTGTTGATTATTTTGACACCTTCTCTCTCGTTGCTCGTCTCAGCACTATTCAGGTACTCCTCTTTGTAGTCGTCGACATGGATTTGTGCATTTACCAACTGGATGTCAAGAATGTTTTTCTCTATGGTGATCTTCAGGAGGATGTCTACATAGAGCAACCTCCCGGATATGTTGCTCAGGGGGAGACATGGGTATGCAGGCTGAAGAAGGCCATCTATGACCTAAAGCAAAGCCCTCAGGCTTGGTTTGACAAGTTTAGCGGCATTGTGGCGACAATGAGTTTTACAAGAAGTTCTGTAGTTCACTCATATTTCGTTCGCAAAACCTCCCTGGGTCTGGTGGTTCTTGTCGTATATATGGATGATATTCTTCTCACTGGAGATGATCAGTCTGGGGTAGCCTTGACAAAGAAACATCTCCGTCAACACCTGATCACGAAGGATATCGGATCCCCAAAAAACTTTTTGGAGATAAAAATCCTCAAAAGCCCAACTCCTTGGCCCTCTTCCAATATAAGTATGCTCTTGATCTTCTAAAAGAGATAGGGTTGACTGGGGCTAAACTTGCCCAATGCCCCATGGATACTAGAAAAGATAAAACCTGGACAGATTACTCGCCTCCTCTATCAGATATTACAAGGTACAGGCATTGTTGGGTCCATTTACCATAATGTCCTAGATTTGAGGAGGGCAATCTTGTTAATGTCATACATATATCAGTAGATGACAGTGATGGGACAGATAGCCTATGTAGCTAATTCAGGAAAACTCTTACCTAAGATTTGGTTTGAGAAAATTGACTAAGTCCAATTTCATCGAACTAAGTTCAGAGTTTGTCGAGCTGAGAAAATCGTTCGTCGAGATAAGCTCAGAGTTTGAGAAATTTAGAGAAGTCTAAATTCATCGAACTGAGCTCAAGGTTCGTCGAACTGAGCTCACTGTTCGTCGAACTCAGTTCTGCATTCGTCAAACTTAGTTCATAGTTGAGTAAGGCTGGCTGAGACAGTCAACGCCTATAGTTTAAGAGGCAGAAATATATCTAAGTCCACAGGCATTGAGTGAAGGTCATTCACTCTACGACATAGCCTCTTGAGTGTTGAGTAACACTCAGTCAGTCAAAGCCAATACTTTTTAAGAATACAGAAATTTGGCTAAGGCAGAAAGCATTGAGTGAGGCATGGTCAC
Organism: Platanthera guangdongensis; assembly: GCA_039583875.1. Lineage (NCBI taxonomy): Eukaryota > Viridiplantae > Streptophyta > Magnoliopsida > Asparagales > Orchidaceae > Platanthera > Platanthera guangdongensis. Next base: position 166,242,484 of record CM077158.1, on the reverse strand, counting down.
TCAATGCTCTCAACTCCATGACGCAGAATTTGTTAAAGCAAAAAGCATTTAGTGTGGCATGCCCACTCAACGCTGTCAACACTTATGTTGCTGAAGAAGCAAAAATCACTAAGACAGAGGGAGTTGAGTGAGGAATGTTCACTCAACGCTCTCAAAGCCATGCATGCAGAAGATTCTGCTGAAAGGGTTCAGGAAAAAAGCGTTGAGTGTGCTTTACTCACTCAATGCTATCAACGCCTTGTGAAGACAAAATTTTGTCTAAGTAGTTTGGCGTTGAGTGATGCTCACTCACTCAATGCCAAGCAGCAGGAAGCTGAGAAAGCAAGTTGGCGTGGATTGAAGCTGAATTACTCAAAGCCTAGAAACAAATTTATAATCTAAGTAGTTTGGTATTGAGAGAAGGTAACTCACTCAACGCCAAGCGATAATAAATCTGTCTAAGTACTTTGGCGTTGAGTGAAACTCACTCACTCAACGCCTATACTACTGATGCTTGAACTTTGAATAAGTATTCAGGTGCTGATGTCAGCAAGTCAAAAAGTCAATAATATTCAAATTGTTAGCGGCAAAGCCACGGTACATGACAAAAGGCGCCCCAAGCCTACTGTACGACAGATGGGCGTTAAAGCTAGATGCAGCTAGAAGCTGCAGGTGGGGCTTTGTAACGCCCCGGATTTTTATTACGTACGCATGATGGGCGTTACGTTGGCTTTGATTGTAGTTGAGCATGGTTTTTCCCGCGGGCATGCGCGTGGCTGTTTTGGTTGCACGATTGCACGATTCCCCAGCAAACCGTAGTCCAAATAAGGGACTCGGTGAGGCCTCTTAGGGAATGCCTGCACGTTTTCGCGCCCGGGGAATGTTGCTCAAAATCAGTTGTTGGTTCAGGAAAAAAAAAGGGGTAAAAAGTGCTTAAGGCAAAAATGGTCTAGGACGTCCCAGGAACATTTTTCACAAAAGGGGAAAATGGTCGTTTTTGTGCTAGACACGCCCCATGTCACGGGCGTGACCCAGGCCGTGACCTGGGCGTGACCTTCTTGACTCGACGATTTTTCTTGCGTCGAGTTGAGATCGACGAATGGGGTACACGCCCCCTGACACGGGCGTGTCACGGGCCGTGTCCCGCTTCGTCGAGTGTCGAGTGTCGATCGTCGAGTATCGAGCGTCGAGTATCGAGTGTCGAGTCGTCGAGAGAGGGGACACGGCCTGTGACACGGGCGTGTCACAGGGCGTGTCAGGCTGGGTCGAGTGTCGACACTTTTCTGTCGACGAGGTGTCGAGACACGGGTTACACGCCCTAGGTCACGGGCGTGACCGACCCGTCACGGGCGTGACCGACCCGTCACGGGCGTGTACCCCGGCCGTGTACCGTCTGGATAAGCGTGGAATTGCCGCCTTTCGGCGCCGCTTATGGTACACGCCCTGTGTCACGGGCGTGACACAGGGCGTGACCGGCCCGAAAATCGACTTTTTCCAATTTTTTTTGTGCCGTTCATTTCCTTGATCCTGCATCGAACGGTTCAGCTCTGTTCTGGGTAACATAAGTCCGAAACAGAGATTGTCTTTCCCCATTTGCATCTTCTTCTTCTTCATCTTCTTCTTCTTCATTCTCCAAGAGAAAGCAAAAGAGCAAGGGAGCAAGCAAGGCAAGGGAAGAAAAAGCAGCCGTCGCGGCATCGCCTCGATTCAGGCAAGCGGTGTCCTCCACCCTTGCCAATCGTCGTACATGATTCAATTCTCTATTTTTTTTCTAGCTCTTCCTTATTAACCTTAGTGTTGCTCTTTCAATTCAATTGCTAACCTTTAATTGTTCTTCTTGAATTTCTCTTTCATTTCCCTAGTATGCAATTCCCTAGTGTGTTCTTCTTGATGCAAATGATACACTTAATTTGACTCATATAGCAAATTCCTTATGCTACATGCTAAAATTCCCATGTTTAGATTTGCGCTTCATGGTGTTAACAACGTTCCCTATACTGACATTAGTGAAGTCCCTATGTTAAATTCCCTATGCTACATTCCCTATGTTCACTTCCTGATGTATCCATTTGCCTATGCTAACGTAATTCATGTAGTTAATTTGTTAATCAAATTATGTGGCCTATGTACTCATGTTATGTATTGCGCACACTCTACGTTGGCACTTGGGAGTCATGTGTGAGGACGATGAAAGGAAACGTGTTACCTTGGGTTATGGGGTGTTTTGCGAGGCGAATTCGTGAAGCATGGCGGGAGCGTTTGTGTGAGAGTTTTGCAAGGGGTGGTGTGGTTTCAGCCTGTGGCCACCGGGTTTTGTTTTTGTGGTTAGAGAGACCACTTTGGCCCCGATTTGGGCTGGTTTTGTTTGGTGCGTTCCACTATAGGGCCGCCACCGATAAGACCCTTGTGAAATTGAACTTAACCGCCGCTTATGCTTCACTTGTCTAGTAGGTTCTTGTTCTATGAATGATGGAATAGGCATGTGTTTTGCCCTTTGGTTTCTGCGGTTTGAGCAGGACTTGAAGAACTAGCACGCACTTGGTGCGGTTGATCCTTTGGCATGACATTGTTTTTCTACATGTACGCACTTGTTTTGTGCACTCTTTTGACTTAAGCATTGCTATGGGGTCGGTAAGCCCCTTCTTGATCCATTATGAAATTTGTACTCTCTTTTGTATAGTTTGGTTGATTGCTGAGGTATTCTTTCTTGAATGCCTCAGGTGCAGGTTGTAGCCGGTTGAGCGGCTAGGTTGGTTGGAGGCGTTTCTTGGAAGCTAACCGAGCATTCAAAGCGAGGTAGTTCTTCTTTTGTTGTACAGACAGATATATGCCCCAATGGGTTCGTGTCAGCTTGTTGGCGCCCATTTGGTGGATTTTCTTTTATGTAAATATGAACTACTGCTAATGTAACTCCTTTGGATAGAATGTACTTGCTTTTGGGATGGTTTTCTGGTAGGTTGCATTAGGTATTTTGAAGTTACCAAAACTATTATCGTAGCTCATGCATACATGTTTTCATCAATTAAAACGTATTTTCAAATAACGTCGACAAAGAGAATTTCTTATAAGAATATCACTATAGGCTGCATATAGGAGCTCGTTATAACTAAACAAAGTATTTCCGCCGCGCACAACTACAGTTTTACTATGTAAGGCCGAGGGATACGACCATTGAATCCAAACATTTTCCTGCATATAACTGTTGAATTTCAACTTGTAGAGTAAGCGTCAAGAGTTGCCTGAACGTGTGCAGTTATCCCCTGCACGACGTGGCATCATAACCCGTAGTTCCTCTTGCTCTGATACGATATGCTCGTTGAGGAAATGCGGGTTTTGACAGTTGGTATCAGAGGGAGGTTTGCTTGACATTTGGTCGGGCAAACTTTCCTTTTTGTTTTGTAAGTGTAAGCATCATTTCATACACACACCGAGGTGCCATCAGTATGTCTTGGCCGAAGCACGTACACTACACTCATGGCATGAACAGAAGTATACGGGGCATATTATGTAGTATGGGATGCATAATATGTGGTTGTATATGGATCCACCATAGGGGCAACATGTGAGGGTTATGTAGTATGGGATGCATAACCTCACCACATGAATGCGACTAGCACGTTTTCTTTTCTTCGTTGCATGCAATGCTATGTAGTATGGGATGCATAGCATTGTGATGCGTACGACCGCTCATGGCATGCATTAAGGCCTTTTCTAGAATGCATAGCACAGCACGCATAACATAACATTGCATGAGCACAACGTGCCAAGCTAAGACTTACATGATGACACCTGTACACTCATGGTTTTGGGTCAAATCAAGTCATGCATCCATCGGTTAGGCACAAATTAGTGGGATGACGGTGAGTCATCTTTAGGTTAGGCATACCATCATTCTCAAACGCCAAAGCAAGTTAGCAGTTGATGTTCATATTTTGATATGTATGGTCTGTACATAGCCGTTGTGTGGTTTGTTGGGTTTGAGATTGACAAGAGTGAACGTGTTTCTAGGATGTCGAAGCGTCCAGTGACAAGGCAAACTCCCCAATCCGAGGGTGAATCTTCGGGCGCGCAGAATAATGCACTGATAGATAGTCTTCGCCAAAGTAATGAGGCTTTGACGAGGCAGGTGCAGGAAGTGCAGTCCCAGCTTCAAGCTATGTCATCCGCTATGTCTGGGCTGGCACCAAGAGGACAAGAGACGGTGAGAGGCCCCACTAGTTCGACTCCTTCAGTGGCAGTGACACCCCCAGTTGTGGTTCCTCCTGCGATGACGTTTATCTCGCAGTTTCAACGACTTGGACCACCGACGTATGACGGAAAAGCAGACTTCGTAATCTTGGATGACTGGGTGATCACGTTAGAAGAAATGTTTGTGTATGCTGGTGTGACTGAGGACCAAAAGGTGATGCTTGCTGCCTATCAACTTAAGGGATTGGCGAAAGGTTGGTGGTTACGAGAAAAGGAAGGCCTAGGGGCGGGCTGCTCGTGGGAAGTGTTCAAAGAAATGGTACGACGCAAGTTCCTACCGGCAGTGGAAAGGGACCGCCTGATGAATGACTTTTTATACTTGAAGCAGAGGAAACTCACAGTGAGTGAGTATGAAATTGAGTTTAGCAAGCTCAGTCGGTTTGCCCCGAGCTTGGTAATGACGGAAGCTGATCGAGTCAAGCGGTTTTTGGGCGGACTCCGCAGCGACGTACAGCAGTTCGCAAGTGCTTATGGAGCGACGAGTTACACTGCTGTGGTTGAGGCTGCGTTGAAGGTGGAAGCGATCGAAACTGCAAAACAAAGAGGACAACTGATGAGGAAGGATAAGAGGAAGCTGGTGGGAGGGAAAAGCTCCCAAGACGCAGATGTAAGGAAGAGAAACAAGGAGACATGTAGCTTCTGTGGCCGAGCTGGTCACCCTTTGAGACATGTTTCAAGCGGTTGGGGATGCAAAAGAAGGAGCAGGTGCACGCCATTCAGGGTGCGCCAACCAGAGACTTGGAGTGTGCATTTTGTGGGAGAAGAGGTCATGATGTGAGCCGCTGCTGGGCCAAAGACAAGGTATGCTTCCAGTGTGGCAGACCAGGACATCTTCGCGCAAGGTGCCCACAGGTTCAAGCTGTGTTGCAACCCGCACCACTCCAGGCTTTGCCTCCGCCTCCGCGCTTGGACAAAGGCAAAGGGAAGTTGAATGTGGTCTCTGCAGAGGAAGCGCATACATCACCGCAGGTTATCTCAGGTTCGATTCCGTCCTCTGGTTCTCGTTTTGTGTATGCCTAGTATGTGTAGTTCTTAGCGTAGCATATATACCTTATAGGAACCTTTAAGGTCAAGAACCGTTGGGCGCGTGTTCTCTTTGATTCTGGCGCGACCCATTCATTTGTAGCGCGAACCTTTCTGGATCGATATCATTTGACACCAGAGCGAGTGGGGAATGCGTTTTTGGTGAAATTTCCTTCTGGCGCTTCTGTGGTGGCAGACTGGGGTCTTCTTGATTGTCCCATTTTGTTGGGGGATTTTATAGCAAGGGTTGATTGCAAGGTAATCGATTTGGAAGATTTCGACGTCATTCTGGGTATGGACTGGTTATCCCGCTATGACGCCGTCATCCAGTGCAGAGGGAAGCGCTTGGATTTTGTCAAGGACGATGGTCAGCCAGGAAGTGTGTATGGTGATTCTTACCAGGATTCTCCAGGGCTTTCGGCGGTATGTGTTCGGACGTTATTTGTTTCCGACTGTTTTGCTTGTCTTTTCTCAGCTGTGGGGACGAGTGCTGTTTTGCCGCGTTTGGAGGAAATTCCTGTTGTGCGTGATTTCCCAGATGTTTTTCCTACTGACCTTCCTGGTCTTCCCCCTGATCGTGACGTCGAGTTTGTTATTGATTTGGAGCCGGGTACGCGACCGATCGCGAAAGCGCCGTACAGGATGGCCCCGCGTGAGCTAGCAGAGTTGCGTACACAGTTGGATGACTTATTGGCAAAAGGGTTTATTCGGCCGAGTTCATCACCTTGGGGTGCACCGGTGTTATTTGTAAAGAAGAAAGATGGATCGATGCGCCTTTGCATCGATTACCGGGAATTGAACAAGGTGACGATTAAAAACAAGTACCCACTGCCAAGAATCGATGATTTATTTGATCAACTGCGTGGCAGTTCTGTTTTTTCGAAGATTGATCTCCGCTCGGGCTATCATCAGCTCAAGGTCCGAGAATCTGATATTCCGCGAACTGCGTTTCGATCAAGGCATGGCCACTTTGAATTCCTTGTGATGTCGTTTGGATTGACCAATGCACCATCAGCTTTCATGGATCTGATGAACAGAGTGTTCAAGGACTCTTTGGATAAATTTGTGGTGGTGTTTATTGATGATGTTCTTATCTACTCCCGCAGTGCTGAGGAACATGAACAGCATCTGCGATTAGTATTGGCCACTTTACGAGATCAACGGTTATTCGCCAAGCTAAGCAAATGCGAGTTTTGGTTGCCGCAAGTTGCTTTTCTGGGTCATGTCATTAATCACCATGGTATTTCAGTGGATCCCGAAAAGATTTCTGCGGTCATGGAATGGAGAAGACCGGAAACACCCAAGGAGATTCGAAGCTTCTTGGGCTTAGCCGGCTATTATCGCAGATTTGTCGAAGGTTTTGCGACGTTGGCCGCACCTTTGACTCGATTAACCCAGAATAACGTGGCATTTGAATGGAATGACAAGTGTGAGACCTCCTTCCTGGAACTCAAACGTCGATTATGTACCGCTCCTGTGTTGGTCTTGCCGACGGAAGGAAAAGAGTATGAAGTGTTTGTGGATGCGTCGCACGTTGGACTTGGTTGTGTGTTAATGCAAGACAAGAAGGTGATTGCGTATGGGTCTCGGCAGTTGAAAAGTCATGAAAAGAATTACCCAACGCATGATTTGGAGTTCGCAGCGGTGATCTTTGCCTTAAAGTTGTGGAGACACTTGCTATATGGTGCACAGTGTAAAATCTTTACAGATCATAAGAGTTTGAAGTATGTCTTCACGCAAAAAGAACTTAACTTGCGCCAACGACGATGGCTTGAATATGTCGCGGATTATGATGTGGACATTCAATATCATCCGGGGAAAGCGAATGTTGTCGCCGATGCTTTGAGTCGGAAGACTGGGAAATTATTTCATCTTTCTGTTGATCGTCTCGTAGAGGAATTTTTATTGATGGAGATTTCCGTGGGAAGATATGAACCGCAAAGTCATTCGGCAATAGAAGAACCGTCATGGCTGATGCTTACAAGACAACATCAAAAAGACGATCCGGATCTTTTACATTTATTTCTTCGGACTGAAAAGGTGAATTACCGGATTTTGCGATTGATGGTGCAGGCACGTTAAAGTATCGTGGGCGCTTTTGTATTCCTGCAGTTGGGGAGATTCGTGAGATGGTGTGTAAGGAAGCACACGGCGCAAGTATGGTCTACCATCCAGGCTCAACCAAAATGTACCGTGATTTGAAACAAAGTGTCTGGTGGTATGGAATGAAAAGAGATATAGCGCAGTTTGTATCGGAATGTCATACCTGCAAGCGGGTGAAAGCTGATCATGGGAGACCTGGTGGCAAGTTGACACCATTGGAGATTCCAACCTGGAAGTGGGAAAGCATCTCAATGGATTTTATTACAGGTTTACCAAGATCTCCCCGAGGACATGACTCCGTGTGGGTGATCGTGGATAGATTGACCAAGTGTGCTCATTTCATACCCTTTAAGGTCAACTACCCGATGAAGACAATAGCGGAGCTCTATGTGAACGAGATCATCCGACTGCATGGTGTGCCTGTGAATATCATTTCAGATCGAGATTCCCGCTTTACCTCTCGTTTTTGGCGCAGGTTTACAAGAGGGTTTGGGGACAGATTTGCGATACTCCACCGCTTATCATCCTCAGACGAATGGCCAAACCGAGAGAGTAAATCAAATTGTCGAAGACATGATTCGATGTTACATTCTGGAGTATGGCGGAGCATGGGATGAACGTTTGCGGCTTATGGAGTTCGCGTATAATAATAGCTATCAAGAAAGCTTGCAAATGGCTCCGTTTGAAGCGTTATATGGGCGACGATGTCGAACCCCACTCTTTTGGACTGAGGTTGGCGAGCGGCCTTTGTTGGGGCCAGAGGCGCTCGAGGATATGGAAGTTGCAGTACGAGGTATTCGGGAGAAGCTCCGAGTCGCCCAAGAGCGATATGAAAAGTATGCCAACCGACGAAGGTCGGAATTAGAGTTTGTGGTGGGGGATTCTGTTTTCTTGAAAGTCTCCCCAATGGTTGGGATTAAAAGGTTTGGGAAAGAGCGCAAGTTAGACCCAAGATTTGTGGGTCCCTTCAGGATTCTTGCGCGAGTTGGTGCATCTGCCTACAAACTGGAATTACCTGTGAACTTTCCTGGTGTTCACAATGTGTTTCATTTGAGCCAACTGCGCAAGTGTTCTGCGGAATGACACGCAAGTGTTGGACGTTGTGCCGCCATTGGCGCCAAACCTTTCTTATGTGGAGATGCCCATCCGGATATTGGACTCCCGAAGATCGTGTGTTGCCAAGGAATAAAGAAGATTCCTATGGTAAAGGTGTTATGGAAAAATCAGGATGTGGAAAGCGCGACGTGGGAGCTCGAGTCAACGATGAGGGCGGCTCACCCTCATTTGTTCCCGTAAGCTGGTATGTGATTTAGTGTTTGATTATATGTGATATCATGTTCTTGGTTTGCTTGTGTGTTGGGTTTTGTGAAAAGTTTCGAGGCGAAACTTTTTTCCCTTTAGGGGGAGTGATTGTTAACGCCCCGGATTTTTTATTACGTACGCATGATGGGCGTTACGTTGGCTTTGATTGTAGTTGAGCATGGTTTTTCCCGCGGGCATGCGAGTGGCTGTTTTGGTTGCCGAGTTGCACGATTCCCCAGCAAACCGTAGTCCAAATAAGGGACTCGGTGAGGCCTCTTAGGGAATGCCTGCACGTTTTCGCGCCCGGGGAATGTTGCTCAAAATCAGTTGTTGGTTCAGGAAAAAAAAAGCCACCTGTCAAAAAGTGCTTAAGGCAAAAATGGTCTAGGACAATGTCCCAGGAACATTTTTCACAAAAGGGGATAAACTCTTTCAAGTTGTTTGTGCTAGACTCCACGCCCCCTGTCACGGGCGTGACCCAGGCCGTGACACTGGGCGTGACCTGACTCGACGAATTTTTCTTGCGTCGAGTTGAGCTCGACGAATGGGGTACACGCCCCCTGACACGGGCGTGTCACGGGCCGTGTCCCGCTTCGTCGAGTGTCGAGTGTCGATCGTCGAGTATCGAGCGTCGAGTATCGAGTGTCGAGTCGTCGAGAGAGGGGACACGGCCTGTGACACGGGCGTGTCACAGGGCGTGTCAGGCTGGGTCGAGTGTCGACACTTTTCTGTCGACGAGGTGTCGAGATCACGGGTTACACGCCCTAGGTCACGGGCGTGACCGACCCGTCACTAGGGCGTGATACCCCGGCCGTCGTACCGTCTGGATAATCGTGGAATTGCCGCCTTTCTGGCACCGCTTATGGTACACGCCCTGTGTCACGGGCGTAAGACACAGGGCGTGACCGGCCCAAAAATCGACTTTTTCCAATTTTTTTGTGCCGTTCATTTCCTTGATCCTGCATCGAACGCTTCAGCTCTGTTCTGGGTAACATAAGTCCGAAACAGAGATTGTCTTTCCCCATTTGCATCTTCGTTCTTCTTCATCTTCTTCTTCTTCATTCTCCAAGAGAAAGCAAAAGAGCAAGGGAGCAAGCAAGGCAAGGGAAGAAACAAGCAGCCGTCGCGGCATCGCCTCGATTCAGGCAAGCGGTGTCCTCCACCCTTGCCAATCGTCGTACATGATTCAATTCTCTATTTTTTTTCTAGCTCTTCCTTATTAACCTTAGTGTTGCTCTTTCAATTCAATGCTGCTAACCTTTAATTGTTCTTCTTGAATTTCTCTTTCATTTCCCTAGTATGCAATTCCCTAGTGTGTTCTTCTTGATGCAAATGATACACTTAATTTGACTCATATAGCAAATTCCTTATGCTACATGCTAAAATTCCCATGTTTAGATTTGCGCTTCATGGTGTTACAACGTTCCCTATACTGACATTAGTGAAGTCCCTATGCTAAATTCCCTATGCTACATTCCCTATGTTCACTTCCTGATGTATCCATTTGCCTATGCTAACGTAATTCATGTAGTTAATTTGTTAATCAAATTATGTGGCCTATGTACTCATGTTATGTATTGCGCACACTCTACGTTGGCACTTGGGAGTCATGTGTGAGGACGATGAAAGGAAACGTGTTACCTTGGGTTATGGGGTGTTTTGCGAGGCGAATTCGTGAAGCATGGCGGGAGCGTTTGTGTGAGAGTTTTGCACCGGGTCCCCCGTCCGAATCGGTTTCGAGACGACTGATGGCCTACCGTTTGTTTTTGTGGTTAGAGAGACCTAGCTTTGCCCCGATTTGGGCTACGAAGTTTTGTTCTGGTGCAGTTCCACTATAGGGCCGCCACCGATAAGACCCTTGTGAAATTGAACTTAACCGCCGCTCGTATGCTTCACTTGTCTAGCCGGTTCTTGTTCTATGAATGATGGAATAGGCATGTGTTTTGCCCTTTGGTTTCTGCGGTTTGAGCAGGACTTGAAGAACTAGCACGCACTTGGTGCGGTAGATCCTCTTGGCATCGACATTGTTTTTCTACATGTACGCACTTGTTTTGTGCACTCTTTTGAACTTAAGCATTGCTATGGGGTCGGTAAGCCCCGTTCTTGATCCATTATGAAATTTGTACTCTCGTTTTGTATAGTTCTGGTTGATTGCTGAGGTATTCTTTCTTGAATGCCTCAGGTGCAGGTTGTAGTCCGGTTGAGCGGCTAGGTTGGTTGGAGGCGTTTCTTGGAAGCTAACCGAGCATTCAAAGCGAGGTAGTTCTTCTTTTGTTAGTACAGACAGATATTTCATGCCCCAATGGGTTCGTGTCAGCTTGTTGGCGCCCATTTGGTGGATTTTCTTTTATGTAAGGGGATATGAACTACTGCTAATGTAACTCCTTTGGATAGAATGTACTTGCTTTTGGGATGGTTTTCTGGTAGGTTGCATTAGGTATTTTGAAGTTACCAAAACTATTATCGTAGCTCATGCATACATGTTTTCATCAATTAAAACGTATTTTCAAATAACGTCGACAAAGAGAATTTCTTATAAGAATATCACTATAGGCTGCATATAGGAGCTCGTTATAACTAAACAAAGTATTTCCGCCGCGCACAACTACAGTTTTACTATGTAAGGCCGAGGGATAGCCGACCATTGAATCCAAACATTTTCCTGCATATAACTGTTGAATTTCAACTTGTAGAGTAAGCGTCAAGAGTTGCCTGAACGTGTGCAGTTATCCCCTGCACGACGTGGCATCATAACCCGTAGTTCCTCTTGCTCTGATACGATATGCTCGTTGAGGAAATGCAGGGTTTTGACAGGGGCCCACTACTCTCCAAGAGCCGTTGATCAGCGGACTACATAAGGAGGAGATGGACCAAGGCACAAGACAACTTTTGAGGTCTTCATCAATAAAAAGGAGTTAGCAGACGACTTCATCTTCCTCGCCATTGCTGCATGTAAAAAGCTTGAAGCACTCCAGAAAGAAAAGTTCAGATAGCTGTGTCATCTCCATCTAGCACAGCAGGATCAGATATTATTCTGAAGAAAGAAGAACCTTCAGCCTGAGGCTAGTTCAGTTAGCACTTTGAAAACTGAAGATCAACATATCTTTAGTCTTCTACAACAAGTTCAGGAGTAAGCTCCTGAGTTCCTCCAACAAAGTTTTATCTGCTGTGGGGAGAGATAGAGCAGAAATTCTTTGCTCTAGTTGTTGACACACTGAAATTTCTCGGTGTCAAAGTCAAATAACTTATTTCTTGTTGTAGGATCCTTCTGAATCTAAGCTGTAGGGCCTTTTGGCCTGAGGTTGGTGACAAGTGTGTCACTGAGCTATAGGTGCCTGGAAGGGCACTAAGGTTGGTTCCTGGAAGTGTAATAAGCTGTAGGAGTGTTGCAGCACTCTGAGAGTAGGGCCTTGTACCTGAAGTTGTAGGGCTGAAAAGCCTGAGCTGTAAGCCTTAGAGATAAGGCTGAGGTAGGTGGTTTGAGGACCACTGAGTTATAGGAGCACTGCAGTGCTCTAAGGTAGGAACCTTTGTGGTTCTGAGTTAGGGTTTTTAAGAGAACTTAAGTGTAAGGCTGAGGGCCTGAGGTGTAAGCTCCGGGGAGCATTTTGGAGGAGTTTGGGCATTGTCTAACAGGAAGTTAGCAAGGTGGGAGGCGAGTGGATGTACCCATAATTTTGGGGAACCACTATAAAATACTTGTTTGCTTTTTCTATGTGTGTTTTCTGTTTTCAGGTACATAAAAAGCTCTAAATCACTTAGAAACTCAAGAAGAAATAAAAGACCTAGACAAACTTATTCACCCCCCCCCCTCAAGGTTGATAGCTACCTTGTAAATAGGAACTTTCAAGTGGTATTAGAGGGAGGTTCCTCAAAAAGGATTTAACAATCTGAGTGAACTCCAAAGGTAGCTACAGTTAAGTGATCATGGGCTCTGGAGAGAGTCAGAGAGAACTGAGTTCCATGAAACTTCCCATCTGCAGGAAGGAGTATTTGGAATATGGAAAGAGAGGGTGAGGCTGTTCATGGAAGCGTATGATCCAAGGATTTTTGTAATAGTCAAGGAGGGACCTTCCATCCCTATGAAGGTCTCTGTTCTAAATGCTAATGACCAGACCCCTAAGACATAGCCTGAGATGACCAAGGATGAAATCATCCTTGCTGGACTGGACAAGAGAGCTCAAAATATTATTGCTAGTGTTATTGATGACTCAACCTTTCTGAATCTAGTTCACTGCAAGACGTCCAAAGAGATGTGGGACACACTTGTGGTCTACATGGAGGGGACTGAAGAGGTAAGGGATGATAGGAAGTCTCTGCTCAACCAAGAGTATGAGGCTTTCAGGAAAAACCTGAAGGAGAACATAACTGCTTGTTATGAAATATTCTTCAGGATCATAAATGAGTTGAAGACCTATGGGAGGGTCTTCAATAATTATGAAATAAATGACAAGTTTCTCAGATCTCTCACTAGAGACTGTGATACCAAGATCTGTGTCATAAGAGAGGTGGCTAAGTTTGCTGATACTGCTCCTCAAATTTTGTTTGGAAAGCTGCTCTCCTATGAGATGCAGTTAGTTGCCAGGAAGGAGAAGGAGGCCGCCAGCAAATCCCTGGCCAAGGAAAGTTCCTGGCGTTCAGATCAGAAAGCATAAGGAAGGGCAAGGAGAGGATTCCTTCTCCACCAAGAAGACCAGCTGAGTCAGATAGCTTAGATTCAGATGCATCAGACAGCATTATGTCTGATGAAGACTTTGCTGCATTCTCCAGGCAACTCCAGAGGCTGATGAAGAAGAAGCATTGGAAGAAGAGGTCTTCCAACTCCACTCATCACAGGAAGAATCAGTCCAAGAATGACAGGTATAGTTCCAAACCTAATAAATATAATTCTTTTAAAGTAGTTTGCTACTGTTGCAGCAAGCCTGAGCATATGATAGCAGACTTCCCAGAGAAGAGGAAGGAGGCTGAGGAGAAGAAGCAGCACCAACACAAAGGAAAGAAGGAGAAGTGCTTCATTGCCAAGAAGGAAAAGAGCTGAACAGACTCATCATGTGAGTCTGAAGAAGTGGAAGCCTACATTGGGCTAGTTGTTGTTGCTGCTAATGATAATGTTATTGCAACAAAAAAGGTTAATCATCTAGTGAGGATAGAAATCAGGTCCCCTCTAACACTATCAGATAGTGACTCAGAGGTGGATGAAGATGTCCATAGCTACAGAGGGCTGATGGCAATGATAAATGAAGAGGGCAACCATGATCAGCTTGGTTAAAGCAAGGTACATTCATTATCTAATTCTGCTTCTCTGTCTGAGTATGACACCAGTCCTTGCTCAGAAGCCTCTTAACCTAATGGTGAAGAAGATTCTGGATCTGAAGGAGATGTCAATCAACTGATTGACAAGTTTGGAGAACTTCTGAATGCCTTCAAGAAGGTCAACAAGTTGTCTAAGACGCAAGCTAAATAGATTTCGTCTCTTAAGCTTGCAGTTGCCCAGCAGACTACAACAACTAATCTGCTGGACCAGAAATCTACGGAAATAAGTCAACTGAACCCTCTTGGACATCCAAATATCCTCCATCAAGAGTACGAACTCTCTCATCAGGGAGCTTGAAGATATGCTTGAGAAGGAGAAAAGAATAATGGCTAGCTTTTCTAAGCCAAGTACAGTACTACCCTTAATAGACACCTTCTAATCTAAAAAGGGTAAGAAGGGGTTGGGATTCAAGCGAAGCACAAGAGTTGCCCATTCCAAAAGGAAGGGCAAAGCTCCAACTCCACCTCAGCCTATTGATTCGAAGCCTCCCATTCTTTTTAGAAAAGTTATGTTACCTTCTAAATGGTATGACCAAGAAAGATCCTGTGGTCACTGGGAGAAGGGTTGTTCATCTGGGGTGAATAAAGATGTTCACTGCGATGGTGAAAGCTCTAGCCAGGTGAGTGCTTTTGCAGCTACCCTTGAGAAATTTCAGATGACCCAACCTGGACCATTTATTTTGGTGCTTCAGAACCAACACTCAAGAATGTTGCTGCAAACAAGTCTCTGAATCTGACAACTAAGGGTCAGACTAAGGGTAAGTGAAACATTTAGGCTGATTTGGGCATTTCTGATGCCATCAAAAGCATGCTCTCTGAAAATAAGCTTGCTGCTCATAGCACTCAGAGCAGACCAAACAAGCCAACTAGAAGACTTAACTTTAGTCAAATTCTAGCTGAAAGAAATCAGAAAAGGGTTGCAACACATCTTCCCCCTATTAGGAGTGCTGCCAACTAAGCTGCATGGCCTACATAGAAGAGAAGATATAACATACATGACTATTAGTGATGTGGTAAAACTGGGCATTTTTCCATTGACTGTTGACATAATCCCAATGTGGCCAGAGCTAGGGTCAATCCACCAGTCAGAAATTATGTTGGTAGACATGTTTATTTTTGATACTAATGTACACCTAGGACCCAATTGATATTGAGGTCCTAAGGTAAAGTAAATTGTGTATTGCAGGATAGTCCAAGTTGCCATACCCATATATGGTACTTGGACAGTGGTTGTTCCAGGCACATGACTGGAACAAGGAGCAACTTAAAGGAGTTTACTCCAGTAAAAGATGAACCCAAAGTCATCTTTGCTGGTTCAGATAGAGGTATAACCAAGGGATATGGTAAGATCACCAATGGCATAGTCACCATCACCAAGGTGGCTTATATGAAGGGTTGCAACACAACATTATATGCATATGCCAGCTCTTTGATCTTGGCTATGTTATTGTCTTCCACAAGGATGAGTGCCTAATTAGGAGGTTAAGTGACCAAGATGTCATCTTAATAGGTACTAGGAGTGGGAACGTTTATTGCTTAAACTTTTTATGTCTAAATACAGATTCTCCTATCTATCTAGTGGCAAATGAGAAAGTCTCCTACTATGTCCAGTGGCACAAGACACTAGCCCATTTGAATTACAAGACTATTGGTAAGCTCTTTAGTTAAGAGCTAGTTAGGAAAGGTCCCAATATGAAGTGCTCCAAAGAGAGCATTTGCTTTGCTAGCCAAAAGGGCAAGCAGACTAAAGCCTCCTTCAAGAGCATTGGGGCCAAAGATTCTGTGAGGTGCTTATACCTCCTGCATATGGACCTGTTTGGTTCTATGCTAGTTCATAGTCTTGGTAGGAAGGTCTACACTCTTGTGGTGGTTGATGACTTTTCCAGGTTTGCTTGGGTATTATTCCTAAAGAGAAAGAATGAAACTCTTGATATCTTCACTAAGTTTGTCAAGCAAATTCAGAATGCATTAAACAGCTTTGTGGTCAAAATCAGAAGTGATCATGGACTAAATTCCAGTCTGATAGCATGACAAGATTTCGTGAAGAACATGAGATTCTTCAAGAATTCTCTTCACCTAGAATACCCTAGCAAAATGAGATTGTTGAGAGGAAAAATAGGACTCACATAGAGGCTGGTAGAACACTGTTGAGTGATACAACTCTCCCAGAATATTTCTGGGCCGAGACAGTAAATAATGCATGTCATGTCCTCAATAGGGCCTTTATCACTAAAAGTCACAGGAAGACTCCCTATGAGATCTTGAAAGGCAGAAAACCAAACCTGAGCTATCTCAGAATCTTTGGTAGTAAGTGCTTTGTACTTCATAATGGATATTCCTATGTGACTAAGTTTGCTGCCAAATCCTTTGATGGAATTTTTGTTGGGTACAACAATCATAGCAAAGCCTATAGGATTTACAACTTGAAAAGCCAAGTTGCAGAAGAATCAGTTCATTTAGTGTTTGATGAGTCTACTATGATTAACAGTGAGCTACAAGCTCCTCATAAAATACTGCAGGTTCAGAACAAATGATGGACAAACTGACCATCAAGGAAGCATCTCCAATTATACAGGTCAAAGTGGATACTCCAGAAGATCTACCAGATACACTGGAGTGGATGAAGATCAACAAGAGGCTGCACCTGAAGCTGAACCAGTTGCTGAAAGAAGACTGCCACCTACAGTTAGACACATAAGAGATCATCCTGCTCACTAGATAATTGGTGAGGAAAGCCAAAGATTTACAATAAGGAGCAGAAGTCAGAATACTGCAACGTATGCAAGCTTTCTATCCCAAGTGGAGCCCAAGAAGTTTGAAGAAGCCAACATAGACCAGCATTGGATTGGAGCTATGCACGAGGAACTGAACCAGTTCAAGAGGTGTAAGGTCTGGAAGCTGGTTCCCAGATCACAAGGATATAATGTCATTGGAGTCAAGTGGATCTACAGAAACATGCTTAATGAAAATGGCATTATAATGAAGAACAAAGCGAGACTAGTGGCTAAGGGGTACAGGCAAGAAGAAGACATTGACTTTGATCAAACCTTTACCACTATAGTAAGATTGGAGGCCATCAGACTGTTCCTTGCATTTGTTGCACACAAGGGATTCAGGGTCTACCAGATGGATGTGAAGTCAGCCTTCCTGAATGGTGACTTAAAAGAGGAAGTCTATGTTGAGCAGCCTCATGGTTTTGTCATTCCTAACTCACCTGATTATGTTTGTAGACTTAGGAAAGCTCTATATGGGCTGAAGCAAGCCCCTATAGCATGGTATGCAACTTTTTCTAGCTTCCTCATTGAGAATAAATTCTCAAGGGAGAAGATAGAAAAGACACAATTCCTAAGGGAATCTAAGGGTAAGATCATCCTAGTTCAGATCTATGTAGTGACATCATCTTTGGATCTATTGATGACAATCTCTGCAAAAAGTTTGCTAAACTTATGCATGGGAAGTTTGAGATGAGCATCATAGGTGAACTTAAGTTTTTCTTGGGCCTACAAGTAAGACAGACTGATGATGGCTTGTCCATATCCCAGTCTAAGTTCACTAGGGAGTTGATAAAGAAATTCAGCATGGAGAACTCCTCCACCAAGAGAACTCCCATGGGATCAAGTATGCTTGTAGACAAAGATGAGGCAGAGAAACATGTTGATGAAACTTTGTATAGAGGGATAATTGGCTCCATTCTATATCTAACTGCAAGTAGGCCAGACATCATGTATGGTACATGTGTTTGTGCTAGGTATCAGGCTTGCCCTAAAAAATTTCACTACTCTGTAGTTAAGAGAATCTTGAGATATCTTAAGTGCACTCCGGGTCTTAGCCTATGGTACCCTAGGAATGGGGAGTTTGAGCTAACATGCTATAAAAATGCGGATTTTGCAGGCTGCAAAGAAGACAGGAAGAGCATATCTGGCACCTGTCAATTTTTGGGAGGGAGACTGGTATCTTGGAGCTGCAAGAAACAAACCAGTGTTACAATATCAACTACAGAGTCGGAGTACATCTCAACAGGTAGTTGTTGTGCTCAGTTGCTGTGTATTCAGTACGAGCTTCAAGACTACAACCTCCAAATATGTAGAACTCCTCTATTCTGTGATTCTACTAGTACAATCTCAATTACTAGGAATCCTGTCACCCAAAGTAGGATTAAGCACATAGAGATTAGATATCATTTCATTAGGGAGCACGTGAAATATGAAAACATAACCCTTAAGTTTGTTCCAACAGACAAGTAAGTAGCTGACATATTCACTAAGCCACTGGATGAAGCTAAGTTTAACACCTTCAAATTTGATTTGGGTATGTTAAAGTTAGTATAGCTTCAGTTGCTCCTCATCTGTTTGCAAGATATTTGGTATTCTTCATATGGAGTTGTTCTATAAAGAAATGAAGGTTCTCCAATTGAGGGGGAGCATGTCTAGCATAACTTTAACAATTCTCTGCTGTCTAATTGAGGGGGAACAGATGATAAGATGATCAGATGATCAAATGAATCCTAGCAACTATTTGCTAAAGTCAAAAATTGTAAGGAAAAGATGATCAGATGATCAGATTAATGCTAGCAGCAGCAATTCAGGGGAAGCAGGTGTAGTAATGTTCCACTCTGCAGGTTGGGAAGTGGGGTAACTATAGTTCACTTCTCAATTTCATAGTTTTTAGTATTATTGTTGCATGGTTCCGTGTATGTCATTGACTCACTTGCTTAAGAGTTTTGACTTCCTCAAATAGGGGGATATTGTTGGGTCCATTGCCCACAATGTACTAGATTTGAGGAAGTCAATCTTGTCAATGATATACATATATCATTAGATGACAGTAATGGGACAGATAGCCTATATGGCTAAGTCAGGAAAACTCTTCCCTAAGATTTGGTTTGAGAAAATTGACTAAGTCCAATTTCGTCGAACTAAGTTCAGATTTCGTCGACCTGAGCAAATCATTTGTCGAACTAAGATCAGAGTTTGAGAAATTTGGCCAAGTCTAAATTCGTCGAACTGAGCTCAGAGTTCATCGAGCTGAGCTCACTGTTCGTCGAACTCAATTCTCTATTCGTTGAACTCAGTTCAGAGTTGAGTAGGGCTGGCTGAGACAGTCAACGCCTATTGTTTAAGAGGAAGAAATGTGGCTATGTCCACAGCCATTGAGTGAAGGTCATTCACTCTATGGAATAGCCTCTTAAGTGTTGACTAACAATCAGTCAGTCAAAGCCAGTACTTTATAGAATATAGAATTTTGGCTATGGTAGAAAGCATTGAGTGAGGCGTGGTCACTCAATGCTCTCAACGCCATGACGTACAATTTGTTAAAGCAAAAAGCATTGAGTGTGGCATGCCCACTCAATGTTGTCAACACTTATGTTGCTGAAGAAGCAGAAATGGCTAAGACAGATTGCGTTGAGTGAGGAATGTTAACTCAATGCTCACAACGCCATCCATGCAGAAAAGTCAGCTGAAAGGGTTAAGGCAAAAAGTGTTGAGTGTGCTTTACTTACTCAACGCTATCAACGCCTTGTGAAGAAAAAATTTTGTCTAAGAAGTTTGGCGTTGAGTGATGCTCACTCACTCAAAGCCAAGCAGCAGGAAGCTGAAAAAGCAAGTTGGCGTTGAGTGAAGCTGAATTACTCAACGCCGAGAAACATATTTATAATCTAAGTAGTTTGACGTTTAGAGAAGGTAACTCACTCAACGCTAAAAGGCAGTAAATCTATCTAAGTACTTTATCGTTGAGTGAAACTCACTCACTCAACGCCTATACTACTGATGCTTGAACTTTGACAAATTTTCAGGTGCTGATGTCAACCAGTCAAAAAGTCAACAATATTCAAATTTTTAGTGACAAAGCTGATAACTCTAATTATTTTTATATATAGATTTTATTTAATATATAAAAATAAACTTGATCAGGAGATGAAACTGAAGATTTCTGGAAAAATCAACTTGACACGGCCCAGACACGGGCGTGGCCCCCAGGTCACGGGCGTGACATGTGGTCGTGACCCATAAAGGCGCTCTAGAGTACTTTCCAAGGCGGATTAAAGTTACACGCCCCGGTCACGGGCGTGACCTATGAGTTACGGGCATGACCAGTAGGCGTGACCAACAGACGGAGGCCAGAAGTCAGTTCCAGACCATTTTCATACTACACGCCCCTATCACGGGCATGACAGCAGGCATGATATCCAAGCGTACCGCACTTAATGTCGCCAGTTTCAGATCCAGTCAGTTTTTGGCTTACACGCCCTAGGTCACGGGCGTGACCTTGGGGCGTGACCCTTCAGTAACAGACAGAATTATTTCCCTCCATTTCGAGTTCCCGCCATTTCCAGTAACAGTATAGACACGCGCTAGTTCACGGTCGTGACCTAGGGGCGTGACCCTTCAACAACTGCCAGAGTAAATTCCCGCTGTTTCCAGTAACAGTATAGACATGCCTTAGGTCACGTGCGTGACCTAGGGGCGTGACGCCCAGAACGACAATTTTGGCGGTTTTTCTCCAACTTTCCCGGGATTTCAAGACAATGGTTTCTGAGTTACACGCCCTAGGTCACAGGCGTTATCGAGGGGCGTGACCTTCCAGAAATTTTCCTATAAATGTCATACAAAGCCAGAAGTTGGGACGCATCTAGGGAGGCATCTAGGAGTAGTTCTTAGCCAGTTTTAGTAGTTTATTTTCTTATCTTTGCATTTTAGTTCTTTGTGTAATATCAATTTCATAGATTAGTTTTGCTTTGCTTTATTTCAATTCAAACACTTTTTCTATCATGTTCTTGTCCTTCTTTTATTGTAGTTATTTCATCATGTTAAGTAGCTAAAATTTATTTAGCACTTGATCATGATGAACTTTGCAATGAAATAAACTTTTTTTATATTTCTCAAAATTGTCATGCTTTCTATTTGTGCTCGCTATCGATTTGTCTTTGATTATTTTTGTGTCGAATTCATATTTCGCGGATATGTTCTTCATTTCTAGATCCGTATCTTAAATGACCGAGAGGTTTCAAATATGAGTAAATCGCTCAAAATAAAAAGAGTTGAATGTACTCCTCGAGAGAGGACGACATAAATCCGCCAGATTGGAGTCAAATCCAATAGTGGGGTTCACCTCTTAAAGCAAGCTTACAGGTTTCGACTGGTCGAGGGGTCTTAATCGATCAACCTAAGGTCAGTCAAAAGCATAAGCTCGAGAGAGAAGCTTTTGTATTGTTGGAACCTCCACGGTCGAAGTAAGTGATTAGTTGCTTGCGCTTTTATCATTTCAAGAAAGTCTATTTTAATCCAAAGGGATTCTAAGTCAAGTGTTAATTTGCATTCCATAGAAATTTCTCTTTATTTTAATTATTCTCTATGATTATTATTAGATAAAATAATATTAATTTGCATGAGTAGAAGTACTCAACAGGCCCCGAGTCTAATACGACATTTCCTATACTATATTTCGATACGTACACTTGCCTATTTGGGATTTTAGTTTGGATTTAATTTTAAAACTATATAAATTCCTCCATCAAGTTTTTGGTGTCGTTGTCTGGGAATTATTTTGTTGATATTTTGAAAGCAGAGATTTTATTAATTTTATTATTCTCGTTCTCCACATCCATTTCTCTTTTGAATTTTCTTTTTCAAATTCATTTCTATTAAGTACAGATTGTTTTATTGTCTTTTTACAAAAAAAATGATATCTCAATTGATCATTAAGGTTGCCGAGCTTACACATAAAATTAATCTTTTGCAAGCCGCAAGTCATCGCCAAATTTCTTGTTATTATTGTGGTGCTGCTCATCAAAGTGATAATTGTTATTATTATCATTATCAAAAATTTTGTTATGAAAATAATTTTGTAATTAATAATTATGCTCACTTTGATGCTAATTCTTTTTCTAATTTTCATGAAAATAATTTTTCCAATTCTTCTAATTTTCAGGAAAATAATTTTTCGAATTTTAACGAGAATAAATATTTTGATTTAAATATTTTTTCTTCTACCTCGAATTTTGGTCTTTCTTGTTCGCAAGATCAACCAGAAGGATTCCCGAGTTATGAGAATAACTATTTAGATCCTAATTTTTATTCTTCTTTGATTACACCGCAACCGACTTCTTCTAATTTTGGGGATTTTACACAATTCATAGTTGATGCTCACCAAAATTTAGAATAAAATATTTCTTGTTTTAATGATTCTTCACCCTCTTCAAATAGTTCACCTAGGACAAAACATGAATCTTCATGTGCCCCTTGGTGTCTTATTCATAATAGGAGGAAGAATTATTATATCAAGAATTTATTAAAGTTATGGACACACCAGGTGAAATAGAAGAAAAATATGTTTCTTCTCCTATTTGTCCCGATTTTCCCTCTCCTCATGAATCTTCAAACTCCACTTATGAATATTTAGAAATTGAAATTCATGAAAATATTGTGCCCAGTAATTTTATTTTTAATGAACTTCTAGATAACAAATTTTTTTTTGAAAATAAATAACCGGAGCATAATCATATAACTTCACAAGAGCCTCCTACTTGCGGAGATTTTTCTGACACGCTTATTTTTGATTTTTCCTATACTAACAACTTTCAGTTTGAAGATTTGTCGTTGCAATCAAATGTTGTCCCCGAATCATTTGCCGCTCATCTACAAATATTCAAATCACCTCAGGTATGGATAGGTGATTCGAATATACATTATCGAGTCAATTCCAAGAAGGAAAATCAAGAGGAAAGCGGAGGAGTAGCCAGGTGAGCTACTTTGGCATCTTCGCCAAAGTGCGAATTAAGGGAGTTGCCTGTGTACTTTAGTTTTTATTTTCCATTCTCCTAACCCCAACCGTCTAGCTTAACGACGAGAAAAAGAAAAGCGCTCTTAAGAGACACACCTTGTTTATCTTTTTTTTATTTATTATTTCTAAAACAATTTTAATTTAGTTTTTTTTGTTTACCCCCTCCTACTTTCATATAAACATTGGAGACAATGTTTATTTTTAAGTATGAGGGTGAGATCTCTTTAGTGGTTTTATTTTTAAAAAAAAATGAAAAAAAAATTAAATTTAATTTTAAATTTTTAATTAGGGAAATCATTATTTCTATATTTATTCACATGCAAAATCTCTAGTATTTCATCGTTTACATAGTGTTTAGAAACTTTTCATGCTTCAATTGAATTTTAAATTTTGGAGTAGAATTATTGGTCATGCTGTGTTTCTAGTTAAGTGCACATGTGAGTAGAATTTTATGTATAATTAAACATTCAGTATATAATTAGAGTTTTTATCGTTCTAAATGCGTAGAAACAGTTTATTTTAATTTTACTTTGAAACCGGTAAAATCTTAAAATAATTTAGGAGAGTGTGTAGAAGTTTACTAGAGCGATATTTCGCGGATCAAGAAAGAGGTGTTTTTTCTCGATGTATAGAACTTGCCCTCTAGCTATTCTCAATACTTTGCATAGGTTAAACTCATTAGTGTAAATATGATTTAGGCACTTCTTTTTGCACGTTTGAGCATTTGCACCCGCACCTAAACATTTTATCTTTGCTAAGCCAATTTGAACCTATACCCTTTCTTTTGTTATAGCTCCACCAAACACTTTACCAACGCCTAAAAAGCATCCTAATTACACACCTAAGACTGAGGTTGAAATATATATATACAAAAATGATTTATGAGTGATTAGGAGCCATTTTATTTTGGTAGCTAATTGAGAAAAAGAGTTGATTTATTTTTACTTCCACCTCAAAAAAATATGAAAATAAATAGAGGAAGTGGAAAAATCTTCAACATGTTAAGGAGAAGAAACAAAGGGATTTAGGAATTGGCGGCGTTCTTTAAGCCATAACACTTTATTTTTTGCAATATCTCTTTAGATCTTGGCGTGTCTATCCATCGTTTTTACCTTTGATTTTTCATACCAAAAAAACCTAAGCCTATGTTTCAACCTAGTTAAGTCCTAATGATTTGTGCTTATAAGTTGAACAAGTGCCCTAACGAGAGTATGAAAGGGCAAGCCTATGGCCATCAACATTGATGAATTTCTTTGCAGGGTATCTCGATCTTTGATTTGTGCAATGTTATCTTAGTAAACACACTACTTTCTCCATGAATGTGATTTCAAGATTTACCGGGTTTTCAACTTTGAAAGTAGAAATAATAAGTGGTAACACATTCCAAAAAAAGAAAAACTAATTTGTATGCTGAATAGGTTTTTCTACTAAAATAGCTACGCACATAGGCATAAGATTTCGCATTTTACTCCTTATGTTCAATTTTTTCTAGCGTTGAAAATTTTCTTCTCTCTATAGAAAGTTGTTTGCTCGAGACAAGCAAACAAGTACGTATGGGGGTATTTGATAACTCTAATTATTTAGTTATTTTTATATAGATTTTATTTAATAAATAATAAGATTATAATTATATTTTAGTAATTATGTTTCTAATTGCTTTCTTTTTATATTTCATGTCAATCTGGGCTATTAATATCAATTTGGAGCTTGTAGGACTGATCAGGAGATGAAACTAAAGATTGCTGGAAAAATCAACTTGACACGGTCCGGACACGGGCGTGACCCTCAGGTCACGGGCGTGACATGTGGTCGTGACCCATAAAGGCGCTCCAGAGTACTTGTCGCGGCGGATTAAAGTTATACGCCCCGGTCACGGGCGTGACCTATTGGTCACGGGCGTGACTAGCAGGCATGACCAGCAGTCGAAGGCTAGAAGTCAGTTCCAGACCATTTTCAGACTACACGCCCCTATCACGGGCATGACCTTTTGGTCACGGGCGTGACAACAGGTATGACATCCAGGCGCGTCGCGCTTAATGTCGCCAGTTTCAGATCCAGTCGGTTTTCGGCTTACATTCCCTAGGTTACGGGCGTGACATTGGGGCATGACCCTTCAACAACAGACAGAATTATTTCCCGCCGTTTTGAGTTCTCGCCATTTCCAGTAACAGTATAGACATGCCCTAGGTCACGGGCGTGACCTAAGGACTTGACCCTTCAACAACTGCCAGAGTTAATTCCCGCTGTTTCCAGTAATAGTATAGACACGCCCTAGGTCACGAGCGTGACCTAGGGCCGTGACCCGCAGAACGACAATTTTGGCAGTTTTTCTCCAACGTTCCCAGGCTTTCAAGATGACGGTTTTCTGAGCCTTACACGCCCTACGTCACGGGCATTACCGAGGGGCGTGACTTTCAGAAATTTTCCTATAAATTGCATACAAACCAGAAGCTGGAAGGCATCTAGGGAGGCATCTAGGAGTAGTTCTTAGCCAGTTTTAGTATTGTATTTTCTTATCTTTGCATTTTAGTTCTTTATGTAATTTCAATTTCATAAATTAGTTTTGCTTTGCTTTATTTCAATTCAAGCACTTTTTCTATCATGATCTTGTCCTTCTTTTATTGTAGTTACTTCATCATGTTAAGTAGCTAAAATTTATTTAGCACTTGATCATGATAAACTTTGCAATGAAATAAACGTTCTTTATTTTTCTCAAAATTGTCAAGCTTTCTATTTTTGCTCGGTATCAAATTATCTTTGATTCTTTTTTTGTCGAATTCATATTTCGCGGATATGTTCTTCGATTCTAGATTCGTATCTTAAATGACCGAGAGGTTATAGATACGAGTAGATCGCTCAAAGATAAAAGGATTTGAATGCACTCCTCGAGAGAGGATGACATAAATCCGTCGGATTGGAGTCAAATCCAATAGTGGGGTTCACCTCTTAAAACAAGCTTAGGGGTTTTGATTTACCGAGGGGTCTTAATCGATCAACCTAAGGTTAGTCAAAAGCATGAGCTTAAGAGAGACGCTTTTGTATTATTGGATCCTCCACGGTCGAAGTAAGTGATTAGGAGCTTGTGCTTTTATCATTTCAAGAAAGTCTATTTTAATTCAAAGGGATTCTAGGTCAAGTGTTAATTTGCATTCCAAAGAAATTTCACTTTTATTTTAATTATTCTCTATGATTATTATTAGATAAAATAATATTAATTTGCATAAGTAGAAATACTCAACAGGCCCCGAGTCTAATACGACATTTTCTATACTATATTTCGATAGGTACACTTACCTATTTGGGATTTTAGTTTGGATTTAATTTTAAAACTATATAAATTCCTCCATCAAAAGCCACGGTACATGACAAAAGGCGCTGAAAGCCTATTGTTTGACAGATAGGCGTTAATGTTAGATGCGGCTAGGAAGCTACAGGTGGGGCCCACTGCTCTCCAAGATCCATTGATCAACGTGCTACATAAGGAGGAGATGGGCCAAGACAAAAGACAACTTTTTATGGTTTCATCAACAAAAAGGAGTTAGAAGCTGACTTCATCTTCCTCGTCATTGTTGCATGTAAAAATCTTAAAGCACTCCAGAAAGAAAAGTGTTGGGTATTGTATCCACAATGTACCTGATTTGAAGAAGCCCCTGGACAAGCTAAGGTCAATAGACTATGTATTTGATAAAATCCTTCTAGTTGTGCTTGTAGTTTTTCCACGCTAAGTGCACACCAATGTCAGGGTGCAGTAGGTCAATATACACGGGTCTGCACGACGTAATCCCTCGTTGAGCAGATCAGTGTGTTGGCCTACGTGTACTCTTTCTATTGGAGTGCACTTATTTTCAAGCACAGGGCTGTAAATATGCAGGAGCAGACAAGGAGCAAGGATGGGTCAAGGAGCATCTCACAGGTGGAAAGACGAAATTTCGTCTAAGTTAGAATCGACGAGAATCACCAAGTGATTCTCGCCGATTCGGCGAGAATCACTTGGATTCTCGCCGATTCGTCGAGAATCAGAAGTTGATTCTCGCCGAACTCGATCCAGCAACTTCTAAGCAAGCACCTCTGCGTCTAAGTAAGAATCGACGAGAATCACTGGTTGATTCTCGCCGTCTCGACCTGGCTTTAAAAGCAGTGCGTGCAACCAAGGCAAATTCGACGAGAATCATCTTTGATTCTCGCCGAATCGTCGAGAATCACCTTTGATTCTCGGCAACTCGGCGAGAATCACTTTCGATTCTCACCGATTTTGACTTGGCGTTTTTCTGGAACTTCCTGAACCGGATTCTGCCGCTGTTAAATTTCTGGACCGGGATTTGGGGATTTCTATTGTGGGTCCCACAAACGGTCATATTGGAGTTAACTACAGTATTTATACACGGGTATTTTTGAACGGAATACCTAGACAGAAAGAAGCCGAGCGAGTGCAACCCTAAAATCGCGAAATCTCTCCGCCGCCTCCGTCGCCGCTCGCGCAAGTCCGTCGCCGCTGCTGATCGCAGTTCTTCCCGATCTCCGGCGACAGAAGCTTAGCAAAGCTTGAGTCTCACGTGTCTATCCAGAGATCCCTTGTCTCTCGATTTGTTGACCGGGAAAAACTCCCCCGTCCGAATCGATCGAGACGACCGATCCTAGAGTGACCGTTGGTAGACCTAGTTTGCTTTGCAACGAAGATTGGATCTCAGAAGTACTGCTACTGCGCATCGTCGTTGTCGTCGATCCCGAACCAAGCCGCCGCTCGGATTGTCGCCGCCGGTTTCGGGAAGATCCTTTCCAAGAGAGACCAAGGTTGTAGACTTTTTGTTGACTTCACGAACACGTCGTCGAACGAAGAGGAACACCGTAGTCTCCAAACGAAGTTTGTATCTCGTGTACATTCCATATTTACTTTTGTTGTAAAGGAACGATTGTTCCGTGTTGTAAGGGTTGGGTGCAACCCATTTTGTGGGAGTGTTGACTCTCACGTGTGGAAGGGTTCCTTCCGTTAGTGCAGGGATTGGATTTCAATCCCGTTGGAGAAGTGACGGAGTCGTCCCTTGTTGAGGAGATAGGTCGAAGGGGGAAAGTGGATGTACCCAAGTCGAGGAACCACTATAATTTGCCTGTGTATTCTGTGTGCTGTGCTTTCTATTTTATTGTGCAGGTACGTTCGTAAATTCCGCAAAAGCGCTACTCGTCACCTATTCCCCCCCCCATAGGTGCACATAGCTGACACTAGGTGGACTTTCAAGTGGTATCAGAGGGAGGTTACTCATCAAAAAGGTCAACACCTTGAGTTGAATCCTACCCCTAGTGTCAAGAAGAAGACAAATATCTACTATGGACGGGCTCAAGTTCTCCGGCAAGATCCCAGTATGCACCAGGCTAAACTTTCCGATCTGGAAGGAAAGAATCAGGTTTTACATGGAAGCAGTCGATCCTCGACTCTTCATGATCGTGGAGGAGGGACCTTATGTCCCCACCAAGGCCTCCACCATCGATCCCACCAAGAAGGTGCCGAAGACACTTTCTGAAATGGACAAAGACGAGATGGTGCTCGTGGGACTGGACAAGAAGGCACGAAACATTCTGGTGAGCGCAGTTGATGATTCCATGATGCAAAATTTCAGCAACTGCAGGACAGCTCAGGAGATCTGGCAGTGCCTGATCATCCTAATGGAGGGCACGGATGAAGTGAGGGATGATCGGAGATCCCTCCTGAACCAAAAATATGAGGCCTTCAGGCAAGGGCCTAAGGAAGAGATCGGAGTCACATACGAGAACTTCCTAAAGATTGTCAACGCCCTCAAGGGCTACGGAAGAGTGTTCACCAATGGTGAACTCAATGACAAATTCCTTAGGTCCCTTACTAAGGAATGGGACACAAAGATCTGCGCCATCAGAGAATTTGGCAGACTAGCAGAAACTGATCCACAAATCCTATTTGGGAAGCTGATGTCCTATGAACTTCAGCTGAAACACCAGGAAGGCAGAGGAAGAAGCAGAGAAGGCTGCTGCAAAAGAAAAGACTGTGGCCCTAAAAGCCAGTTACTCCAGAAAGGGCAAGGGTGCGATGTCATACCGTGCGAGGAATAAGGAAGAGGAGGAGGACTCTGAACCATGCTCCCTCCGGCTCAGAGCTGTCGGAGGAGGATTTCTCCCTCATCACCCGGGAGTTCAAGAAGTTCCTCAAGATGAGGAATCAAAGAAAGAAAGACAGCTCCTCCTCCAGGCATCAGAAGAAAAATTATTCTTCTGACAGGTATGCATCTAAACCTAACAAACATCGTTCTTCTGATATTATTTGCTTTGGATGCAATAAGCCAGGACACGTCGTGGCCGACTGCCATCAAAGCAAAAGAGAAAAAGGGAAAGGAGAGGAGCTCAAATCCTCCAGAGATAAGAAGAAGGAGCGGAGCTACATCGCCAGAAGGCCAAAGACACTAAGTGAGTCTGATTCCTCAGACTCCAGTGATGATGAGGAAGCCTACTTCGGGCTGGTGGGTCGCTCCGACTCAGAAGGAGAATGTCCCCCATTTACTGGGAAGGTAAAAGCTCACACCCCTCTCTCCGACTCCGACTCTGATCCTGAGTCTCAGGATGATGAACCTGAGGATGGCCCTTCAGCCCGTGAAGCTGAGCTCCTCGAGAAGTATGAGCTTCTGCTCAACACTTTCGATGAGTGCCGAAAGAGACTGAAGGCTGAGAAGAAGGAAGTAAAATTCCTTAAGGGTGAGTGTGTATCCCTAAGGGAAGAGGTCACTAGCTTGATTTCTCTCTGACAGGAACACCTTGACCTGACTTCCAAGCATTCAGAGTCTTTGAAGCTCCTTGATCTAAAGCAGGAGGAAGTCGACAAGTTGGAAGAACTACTTGCGGCAGAAAGGAAGATCGTCAAGAGCTTCTCCATGCCAAAAACAGTTCTTTTAGTCGTTGATACCTTCTGTGCTCAGGCCAAAGGAGCTGTCTTGGGGCATATAGGGGTATCTGGTTCTTCATCTAAGAGAAACAAGAACCAGAGGAAGAATAAGGCCGCCAAGAAGGCCTCTGCTGATGAAAAGGGTAAGGCTCCTCTTAGTCATGTTGCGTTCAGAAAGCCTGGCTTTCCTTGCAACCAACACGACTTTGAGTCAACATTTGGGCATCATTTCCGGCCCTCGGTTGCAAAGCCAAAGAGCCGGTATGACGGTTGGAACTTTCCCCGGAACTTCGGTGAGAGTGCCTTCAAGGCACCTTATGAGGAAATCCACATAGGAAATTATGGTCCGTTCTCTAGCGGCCATAATGGAAAGCAGGCACCAAAAGCCAAGCCTGTTATACAGAAGGTGACAAAGTCATGCGATTGTTGTCACCATGAGGCCTCCACCTCCAGATCCAAGGCCCCAGCAGTACCCACCGTTCCCAGGGTAAGGCAGGAGCCTAGGAAGAGGTACAACAGATTTGACTGTTGGTGCTGTGGCAAAGTCGGTCACTTTGCCATGGATTGTTGGTTTAATCCAAGGAACTACGAGACTCCCCATGTTAGCAATGCGAGACAACCACTCGTAGGGTTAACCAACCGAGGGGGAGTGTGCTAACCAGGAATCTAGGACCCAAGTTTGATTGGGTTCCTAAGGCAAATTAATTTTGTTTTGGCAGGAATGTCCAAAGGCCACCAAAACGCCGATCTGGTATTTGGACAGTGGATGCTCCCGGCATATGACCGGGACAAGAAGCCTGCTGCGTGATTACACTCCAGTCGAGAATGGACCCAAAGTCATCTTTGGAGGGTCAGATCGAGGAGTCACCAGAGGTTATGGTATGATTTCCAACGGTATAATCTCTATCACCGACGTGGCTTATGTTGAAGGGTTAAACCATAACCTGATCAGTGTAAGTCAGTTATGTGATAAAGATTATGACGTTAAGTTCTGCAAGGATAAATGTCTGATAATTTCACGTACCTCTTCTGAAACGGTATTATCAGGCATTAGGAGCAGAAATATCTTTTGTTTAGATTTTCTCAGTTTAGATTCATCTACCCCCGTATGCCTTGTGGCAACAGGCAGTGCATCTCTTTGTGAACAATGGCACAAGAGATTGGCACATATTAATTTCAAGACAATTAGTATGTTGTTTTCTAAGGACTTGGTAAGGGATGCTCCCAGTATCAAGTGCATCAAAGATAGCCCATGTCCTGCATGCCAGATGGGCAAACAGACTCGGGCTACCTTTAAGAGAATCGCTGACAAAGACTCTTCCCGATGTCTTTACCTTTTGCATATGGACTTGTTTGGTCCAATGCAAGTTCATAGCTTGGGAGGCAAGTCCTATACGCTAGTGATAGTTGATGATCATTCTCGGTTTACATGGGTGTTCTTTTTGAAACGAAAGTCAGATACGTTTGACATCTTCACTAATTTTGTCAAGCAGGTTCAGAACGAATTTAACTGCTCCGTGGTCAAAATCAGAAGTGACCATGGAACAGAATTCGAATCTGGTGCAATGACAGAATTTTGTGAAGAACAAGGTATCTTTCATGAGTTTTCCTCCCCGCGCACTCCTCAGCAAAATGGAGTTGCGGAGAGGAGAAATAGAACTCTCATTGAAGCCTGCACGACAATGTTGAAAGACGCTTCTCTCCCGGAATACTTCTGGGCAGAGGGTGTCAATACGGCGTGTCATGTACAAAACCGAGCATTGATCAACAAGCATCATCGTAAGACGCCCTAACGAGCTACTGAAAGGCAGGAAACCAACCATGTCCTACTTGAGGATTTTTGGTTGCAGATGCTATGTACTGAATAATGGGAAGTACCCGCGTACTAAATTCGGTGAAAAATTCTTCGAAGGCATATTCATGGGCTATAGTTCCCATAGTCGGGCATATAGGGTCTTCAATAAGAAAACCCTAGTGGTAGAAGAATCAATAAATGTTGTATTTGATGAAGGAAGTTTGCTTAACAGCAATTCTTCCAGTATTATTCTTGAAGATGCAGGTGCTAGACTTGAACAGCTGAGTCTGGATGAGACTGCTAAAGTTGACGCTCCCAAGTACGTCAAAGTTTCCACCTCCACGTCATCTGAAAATGTTGAAGATCAAGATGGAACAAATCTCTTAGAAGAAAGAGAAGCCCAAGAAGTAGTTGAAGCTCCAGACGCCAGACTTCTAGAGCTCCGGCACGTGAGAGATCACCCTAGAGATCAGATCATCGGGGATCCTCGTGTTGGTGTCAGAACTCGAAGAGGTACAGTTAATGAAGTATTGCATCTTAGCTTCCTGTCACAGGTTGAGCCAAAGAAGTTCGACGAGGCGAACAAGGATGCGGCATGGATTCTGGCCATGCAAGAGGAACTACATCAATTCGAACGTTGCAATATTTGGACGCTGGTTCCCAGACCATACAAGCAGAATGTGATTGGCACAAAGTGGATCTTCAGAAACAAGCTGAATGAACATGGTGTCATCGTAAAGAACAAGGCCAGGCTGGTGGCTCAAGGTTACAGACAGGAGGAAGGGATTGACTTCGACCAGACCTTCGCACCAGTAGCAAGGCTCGAGGCAATCAGGTTGTTCCTGGCGTATGCTTCACACAAAGGATTCACAGTCTATCAAATGGATGTGAAATCAGCATTCCTGAACGGAGACCTGAAAGAGGAAGTATACGTCGCTCAACCCCCAGGTTTTGTCGATCCTACTCATCCCAATCACGTTTATTTTCTTAATAAGGCCTTATATGGGTTGAAACAAGCTCCACGAGCATGGTATGAGACTTTATCTATTTTCTTCTTGAGAACAAGTTCTCCAGAGGTAAAATAGATAAAACATTGTTTCTCAGGGAAGTCAAAGGCAAGATTTTGCTGGTGCAAATCTATGTCGATGACATAATATTCGGCTCAACGGACAACAATCTTTGCAAAAAGTTTTCTAAACTTATGCGAGGAAAATTTGAAATGAGCAGTATGGGAGAGCTCAAGTATTTCTTAGGACTTCAAGTGAAACAGTCTGAGGATGGAATCTTCATCTCTCAGACGAAGTTCACAAATGAACTCCTTAAGAAATTCGGTATGGAGAGTGCAACCTCTATGAGGACTCCAATGGGATCCACCATGTCTCTGGATAAGGATGAGAAAGGTAAACCTTTTGATGAAACCAAATACAGAAGCATCATTGGATCCCTGCTCTACCTTACTGCCAGTCGACCGGATATTATGTTCTCCACATGTGTCTGTGCCCGATATCAGGTGAACAC
Source organism: Platanthera guangdongensis (assembly GCA_039583875.1). Classification (NCBI taxonomy): domain Eukaryota; kingdom Viridiplantae; phylum Streptophyta; class Magnoliopsida; order Asparagales; family Orchidaceae; genus Platanthera; species Platanthera guangdongensis. Next base: position 166,209,521 of record CM077158.1, on the reverse strand, counting down.
TAAGGAATCTCACTATGTCGCTGCAAAGCGAATTCTGAGATACCTTAAAGGTACTCCTAATCTTGGCTTGTGGTACCCGAGAAACAATGATGTCGAGCTAATAGGCTTTTCAGATGCTGATTTTGCAGGGAGAAGGGATGACAGGAAAAGCACCTCCGGGACGTGTCAATTCCTCGGCAGGAGTCTTATCTCATGGAACAGCAAGAAACAGAATTGTGTTGCAACCTCCACAGCAGAGTCAGAGTATATCTCGGCAGGAAGCTGTTGCGCACAACTTCTATGGATCAGAAACCAGTTAGCCGACTACGACCTTCAGTTCAAAGAAGTACCCATGTACTGTGACTCCTCCAGTGCAATTGCCATTGCCAACAATCCGGTGTCGCACAGCAGAACGAAGCATATTGAAGTTCGTTACCACTTTATTCGGGAGCACGTGGAGAACAAGGATATCTCTCTCTGTTATGTCCCCACGGACAAGCAGATTGCTGATATATTCACAAAGCCCCTAGGCGAGGCCAAGTTCAATCTTTTCAAGACTTAATTGGGGATGCTCAATTATGACGAATGAAGACTACAGAGGCTCCAGGCCCGTGCAAGAACTGAGGGGGAGCAAAGGGTAAACCGCTACAGACCCTGATTTGTAGAAGCCGAAAAGGGGAGATTACCCTCTCGGCTAAGGCTATGGTGGCTCCAAGCTTGCTCCCAAGAAATTGGTATTGGTAATGGATAACTCACTCAACTCTCTTTTCAGTTTATGGTTTTCATTCTCATTTGCTCTATTCACCTTAGCTTGTAGGGTTTAGGCTTCTTCAAATAGGGGGAGATTGTTCGGTATTGTATCCACAATGTACCTGATTTGAAGAAGCCCCTGGACAAGCTAAGGTCAATAGACTATGTATTTGATAAAATCCTTCTAGTTGTGCTTGCAGTTTTTCCACGCTAAGTGCACACCAATGTCAGGGTGCAGTAGGTCAATATACACGGGTCTGCACGACGTAATCCCTCGTTGAGCAGATCAGTGTGTTGGCCTACGTGTACTCTCTCTATTGGAGTGCACTTATTTTCAAGCACAGGGCTGTAAATATGCAGGAGCAGACAAGGAGCAAGGATGGGTCAAGGAGCATCTCATAGGTGGAAAGACGAAATTTCGTCTAAGTTAGAATCGACGAGAATCACCAAGTGATTCTCGCCGATTCGTCGAGAATCAGAAGTTGATTCTCGCCGAACTCGATCCAGCAACTTCTAAGCAAGCACCTCTGCGTCTAAGTAAGAATCGACGAGAATCACTTAGTGATTCTCGCCGATTCGGCGAGAATCACTAGTGATTCTCATCGAATCGACGAGAATCACTGGTTGATTCTCGCCGTCTCGACCTGGCTTAAAGCAGTGCATGCAACCAAGGTAAATTCGACGAGAATCATCTTTGATTCTCGCCGAATCGTCGAGAATCACCTTTGATTCGCGGCGACTCGGCGAGAATCACTTTCGATTCTCACCGATTTTGACTTGGCGTTTTTCTGGAACTTCCTGAACGGATTCTGCCGCTGTTAAATTTCTGGACCGGGATTTGGGGATTTCTATTGTGGGTCCCACAAACGGTCATATTGGAGTTAACTACAGTATTTATACACGGGTATTTTGAACGGAATACCTAGACAGAAAGAAGCCGAGCGAGTGCAACCCTAAAATCGCGAAATCTCTCCGCCGCCTCCGTCGCCGCTCGCGCAAGTCCGTCGCCGCTGCTGATCGCAGTTCTTCCCGATCTCCGGCGACAGAAGCTTAGCAAAGCTTGAGTCTCACGTGTCTATCCAGAGATCCCTTGTCTCTCGATTTGTTGACCGAGAAAAACTCCCCCGTCCGAATCGATCGAGACGACCGATCCTAGAGTGACCGTTGGTAGACCTAGTTTGCTTTGCAACGAAGATTGGATCTCAGAAGTACTGCTGCCGCGCATCGTCGTTGCTGTCGATCCCGAACCAAGCCGCCGCTCGGATTGCCGCCGCCGGTTTCGGGAAGATCCTTTCCAAGAGAGACCAAGGTTGTAGACTTTTCGTTGACTTCACGAACACGTCGTCGAACGAAGAGGAACACCGTAGTCTCCAAACGAAGTTTATATCTCGTGTACATTCCATATTTACTTTTGTTGTAAAGGAACTATTGTTCCGTGTTGTAAGGGTTGGGTGCAACCCGTTTTGTGGTAGTGTTGACTCTCACGTGTGGAAGGGTTCCTTCCGTTAGTGCAGGGATTGGATTTCAATCCCGTTGGAGAAGTGACTGAGTCGTCCCTTGTTGGGGAGATAGGTCGAAGGGGGAAAGTGGATGTACCCAAGTCGGGGAACCACTATAATTTGCTTGTGTATTCTGTGTGCTGTGCTTTCTATTTTATTGTGCAGGTACGTTCGTAAATTCCGCAAAAGCGCTACTCGTCACCTATTCCCCCCCCCCATAGGTGCACATAGCTGACACTAGGTGGACTTTCAAAAAGTTTAGATAGCTGTGCCGTCTCCATCTGGCACAGCAGGATCAGGTCTTGTTCTGAAGAAAGAAGAACCTTCATCCTGAGGGTGGTTCAGTTAGCTACTTGAAAACTGAAGATCAACAGATCTTCAGTCTTCTACAACAAGTTCAAGAGTAAGCTCTTGAGTTCCTCAAGCAAAGTTTTCTCTTTTGTGGGGAGAGATAGAGCAGAATTTCTCTGCTCTTGTTATTGACGCACTGAAAGTTTTCTGTGTCAAAGTTAAATAACTTATTGCTTGTTGTAGGATCCTTTTGGATCTGAGCTGTAGGTCCTTTTGTCCTGAGATAGGTGATAAGTGTGTCACTAAGCTGTAGGTGCCTGGAAGGGCACTGAGGTAGGTACCTGGAAGGGTACTGAGCTGTAGGAGTATTGTACCACTCTGAGAGTAGGGCCTTGTGCCTGAAGTTGTAGGGCGGAAAATACTGAGCTATAGGCCTTAGATATAAGGCTGAGTTAGGTGGTTTGAGGACCACTGAGTTGTAAGAACATTGTAGGGCTCTTAGGTATGAACCATTGTGCTTCTGAGGTAGGGTTCTGAAGAGAACCTGAGTGTAAGACTGAGGGGGCCTAAGGTTTAAGATCCGATGAGCATTTTGGAGGAATTTTGGCCTTTTATAACAGGAAGTAATCAAGGTGGGAGGAGAGTGGATGTACCCATAATTTTGGGAAACCACTATAAAATACTTGTGTGCTTTTCTGTTTGTGTTTTCTATTTGCAGGTACATAAAAAGCTCTAAATCACATAGAAACTCAGGAAGAAATAAAAAGAGAAAACAAAAGACCTAGACAAACCTATTCACCCCCCTCTAGACGTCTGGTCAGCAAACTCATTTATCTCATGGTAACCAGACCTGACATTTCCTACGATGTAGGCAAGGTTAGCGAGTTCATGCAAGCTCCTAGGGAGTGCCATCTACAATCTATCCTGAGGATATTGGAATATATTAAAGCGATTTCAGGTAAAGTACTATAGTTTCAAAAGAATAGTCATTTAAAGGTTGAAGCGTACTCGAATTCTAGCTATGCTGATGATAAAGGAGATCATAAGTCCACATCGACTTTTGCACATTTGTGGGGGGGGGGGACCTTGTGAGTTGGAAGAGCAATAAATAGTCGGTTGTCTCCAGGTCTAGTGCAGAAGTGGAATATCAAAGTATGGCATCGAACATATGTGAATTGAAGTGGTTACGGGTTCTCATGCTTGACTTACGAGAGGCCTACAACCATCCTCTACCTATGTTCTGCGACAACAAGACCGCTATATATATCTCCAAAAATCCAGTCTTCCATGAGAGAACAAAGCACATAGTAGTCGACTGTCATTTTATTCTGGAAGAGATTTTGAAGAAATAGATTTGTACTCCGTTCGTTACCTCTGACAACAAGTTAGCAAATATCTTCACCAAGCCTGTGTCTGCTTCCTTTTTTCAAATTTACAACAAGCTGGACATGATTGATATATATGCTCCAGCTTGAGGGGGAGTGTTGTTGTATGGTGACAGGGCGGTCTGGCGGTCTGACCCTGGCGGCTTGAAGACCGCGCGGTCTGGCAGTTTCTCTCCAGCGGTTTGGTAGCCGAGATGTTGCTGATTGGAGACCGGACGATCTGGCAGATTGATGCAGGCGAACTGAAGACCGGGAGGTCTAGCAGTCTCCCATAGCGACTTGTCTTCTCATTATAATTGATGTCGGGTGGTTAGCCTATTCATCTAACCGTGCGGCTTGTGCGGTCTGTTTTTTATATAACCGCTTGTACCTGTAATTATTTATCTCACATTGCTTATTTGTAATCTCTCCCCTCTCTTTCATTCTATAAAAGGGAGGTTATACCTTTGTAATACTCACTTTTTTAGATAATAAAAATTATGTTATTCCAATTTTTTATCTATTATTTCTTGTTATCACACACCGGACGTTATGAACTGTGTCATCCCTGCCGGTGTAGTAAGACATTTTCGGCTCCCTGAACCCTTCTGGAATTGGGGATAGCACAACTAACTCACTGAAGGGGCTCCCCCCGACTATGCGAGTGCGTAGCTTTCGCAAGGTCACCTCACTGACCCGACCTGCACTCGGCAAGTCCGGGAACAACTCTCGCCTGACGGGATCCTGCCCGCTGCCTTCGCCTTCCTTCTCCTTCCTGGTCCACCTGATTGAGGCATTCTCTCCAAAGAGGGTTGCATGATCACTAGGATGACTGGTGTTGAGCACTCGCCGCGAGTGGCACTTAGCCAGCATTGCAAGGTCTCCATGGCCTCATTTCTAAAATCATCAAACATGCCTACAGTCACTAAGCCTGGTGGGGGTGGCAACTGCTCTCAACCAGATCATTGCCCTTCATCTCCAGCCATGGAACTAGCTGAGGTTTTTCTGTGTTGATCACTCTCCACGCTTACTGCACTAAAGTGTTGAAACCAAAAATTTTAGCTCTGTGGAGTTCGGGGGTCCCAAATGTGCATGACCTCACACCTACTTCACTCAGGCTAGTACACCAGACCAAAAACTTAGAAATCTAGTAACTGAATTGAGATCTCAGCTAGAAGGTCCCACCTCACAGCTAGAAGTTCTAAGAGTACTTCCCCTCATTAGCGAATGTTGAGCTAATGGCACCTCAGAAAGCACTATAGGATAGAGAAATGAGAAAGTTTTCCCTCTGAGGTACCCCCTCAGTTCTATTTATAGATTTCCAACCTTGTTCGACCAACAACGTAACCCCCCCTGTTTAAAAATGCTATAGGCAAGCCAACTGGGCCTGCCAACAATGTAACTACGCTGATCTGAGGAGCTAAATGCAGGCATCTGAGAGCATCCAAGTAATTCTATCTCTGGTCCCCACTGGGCGAGTGGTCCATGGAGGCACCATTCGCCTAAAGGGGTGAAAGCTAGGAGAGCCATGCATTTGCTCACTAGGCGAGAACCTGCTTTCATGCGCAATAAGGTGCGAGCCTTGGCGAGTACGTAATGAAGACCGCATTCGCATGAAGGCCTGGCGGCTCCTCTCCTGGGCTTGAGCGAATGCCCCTTGAGGTGCGTGGTGGGTGCGGGTAAGCGTACCCCACTCGCCACTTCTAAAACTCTTGGATCAGAGTGTCCTGCAATGCCCTAAACTCCCCCGAGCCTACCGGAGGTGGCTACTCAGTGAATACGGGGTTGTACAGTTGATATTAATTTGCTAAGATCTGTCACATCACAACACACTTCACCCTAAGATTGCCCGCATTTATATCCAAACACAAATTCTTATATGAACAACATGATAACCTATTGCCCCCAATAGAGGCGTTCCAAAAAAAATCAGGAAAGCACGCCTAGGAAAAGCATGTGGATGGCTGGCTAGCTGCCCACCCATCAAGTTGATTGCTGGGTAGGAATTTTTTTTATTTTTTTAATAAAAAAATTAAATAGATAAACAAATATATATTAAAAAAATTACACGGGGCATGCCTACCCCCAGCCTGCCTTGTAAGGCTACCCATTAGAGAGAGAGACTGAGACCAGATAAAGCCGGGCCCGGACCACAAAAGCAAGGGCCCTGCTCAGGCCCATGCCTATCGAGCTTTTTGGACATAGATAAATCATATGGATCAATCCTCTGGCTTCTTTGTGAAGTTGTCGAGAAAGTGGAGATGTGTGTTTCCACTAACATGCTCTTAATGATCTCCCGGGTTTGCGAGCGATCTTAGATCACTTATTTTGTTCTCAGATATCTTAAATAAGTTCTACCCTAACCCCAAACAATTCTAGGACCAACACTCTTAAAGGTGCAATGAATGTGGATCGTGGCTTCATCTGAAATCCATATTGTACTATGGTTGATCAAAAATACCACCATAAACTCATTTAGAATTTACCACAAAGCGAGATTTGGTTGTCATGGAACAGTCATTAACATCCTCTCTCAATTAGTTGGCATGATAAAAAAGATTGCCTATTCTTTTTTTCCTTCTGTTATTTCAAAAACTCATTCTCTAGTATCACTAACCAATCAATTGTCTTATCCAAACCCACACCACCAGTCTACATCTAGTTTCACTCATTTGGATGATGAGGACTAATGAGTAGGATCATGAATACTTGGCTCCATTTTTTGCAGGTGTAATCTACTTTCTTTTTAACAAATTTTCGGCACCCCAAACTACCCATATATAATGGTAATGATGGTTGTGGCCCGCATTTGAGATGTTTTGAGTATGCTCTTGCCACCAAGATTCTCTCGGGATTGTTGAAGTGTCAACTGCTTTTGCACCATCTTTAATTTGTTTTTTTGGTCTATCTGCGGGAGATTCACAAATTATGACAATTTCATGAAACTTTTGGCCTCTACTTTGCGAGTTCTAAGTGGATGGAGTATTGACCTCGTCATATTCTTGACCTGCGGCCAAGTGATTATGAATAATTGTGAGAATATGTTATTTAGTTCTAGAGAATTAGAGTCGGAGTGCAGTCAGATGATGATAATATTTTGCTAGCCGTTCTTGTGAGGGGACATCAAGATCCGCTACCAACAACTTTTTCCAAAAATTTTGAGCATTCACTGACATATGGATGTGATAAGCACAAATAATACCTAAAAATTATAGAATATACAGTATCTTAAACAGATAAAGTAAGGACACCTATCTTTTCTAGTACAGGATATGATGATATTAATGTTATATTTTTTGAGTTCATCATTAATTATCATATTTAGCTTCTCTCTCATTATCTTACCAAATATTCATTTGAAGAAATACAAATTATTAAAGATGTGAACAAAAAAACTTAGTACTACATATAGGGCCTATTTGGGGGGCTGCACAGCTTGCATCATGCAACCGTTTTTCCTACCGCCCTCCCAAACAATTTATTTGGCGCTTGTGGTGGCAAGAAGCGACCGTCGTTTCCCCTACTGCGGGTCGTGACTGGCAGCATTGTAGCCTTAAAAAACAAGGGATGCATCCTGTTTTTCTAAAAAATAAATATAAAAATATTGATGTTTTAATATATAATATATTATAAGATAAATTGTATTAAAAATTAAAAGAATTAAAAGTATTTTTATACCTTCTAATATATTATTTTTTATAAGTAACTTTTAATATGCTAAGTAATTAAATAATTCGCTTTTATTATATTAAAACATTAATTATCATTTTGTATATAATTTTAAAATATTAACATTTAATTTAATTAACTTTTGTAATTGAAATAATTACTATTATAATGTTTAATATAAATATTTTAATATAACTAATTGTTTAATTATAATATAAAACATTTAATATAACTAAATGTTTAATATAATATATTAACATAATTAATGTTTAATATAAATAAATGTTTAATATAATATATTAACATTTAATATAATTAAATGTTTAATATAACTAAATGTTTAATATTAACATAAATAAATTATATAATCAAATGTTTTAAATATTAATATTTTAATTATACTAATATTTTAATTTTCTCGATAATCATATAAAAATTAATATATTCATATTTAAAACTTATATTAACTAATTATTAATATATTAACGCATTAATGTTTAATTATACATTATATATTAATATAAAATGTTAACATATTATATAAAATGTTTTAAATATATTATTATATATTAAGTTTGTGGGTAGAATAAATGAAATAAATATTTTAAATTATTTAATAATGCACATAATAAATAAAAATTATATTATATACATTATTCCAAAATATTATATATATATATATTACAAATTTAAAGTACATATTTTTCTATGAGTGTATCAAACTTTATACAAACTTATATTATATAAATTTTATATTAATAATATAATTAATTAGCTAGATTATAATAAATTATATTAACATTTTAACTTATTAGTATTAATTGAAATGTTAATATATTAATTTTTTAAAATTATGTATAATTAAAACTTAATATATTAATTTCTAAACATTAATTATCGTTTAATATATTAACTTATAATATTTTAACATTTAATATAATTAACTTTTATAATTATACAAAATTAATATATCATTGTTTAATTTTTATTATCATTGTTTAATTTTCATTACTACTTAATTCTACACCATTGTTTCACAAAATGTTACAAATACAATTTTCCAAACAGTTACATGGATTTACACCACTGTAAAAATTTAAATTCCATCACAACTATTTCCCATCATTGCTTCTCCCAGTGCTATAGCTTACCCAAACATGTCCATAATGAAAATTTATTTGAATGCAATACTAATTTAGCCATATAATATTATGAACATAGTAGAGTATAAAATATTTGAAAATGATTTCACGTTTAAGTGTGAATATTATTTTAGACCGTCATGATTTCTATATTTTACGTAATTTTTGGACAATATGATTTATTTGAGATTTGTACCTATGTGTAGTGAAAGATATTGTACCTAATCACCTAGAGGGGGGGTGAATAGGTGACTTAAATCTTTTTAACTTTTTAGGCAGAATTCAGATTATAACACAGAATTATATCTACTTTATCACAGCACACAATCAGCAATCACAGAATTCCACAAGCACACAGTAGACACTCAGATTTATAGTGGTTCCCCCAGGTTTGGGTACATTCACTTTCCCCCTTCGCCTATCTAGCATTGTACTAGATTCGGCCAAACTCCTCCACTATCTCAGAACCCTAAAACAGGTTCCTACAGCTCAGGCCCAAGGCCCTACAACTCAGCTTCTTCACAAAGTCTACACTCAGCCAGCAAGGCCTACACTCAGCCACCAAGGCCTACACTCAGCCACAATAGGCCAACACTCAGAGATACAACTCTCCTACACTCAGGCACTCAAGCCCTACACTCAGCCTTTTTAATTACAGGCTTACAAACTCAGATCCCTAAGGATCCTACAAGAAAATATGAATACAAGAATGTAATCTCTACAACTCAGAGACAAGAGAGAAGAGTTGAGAGTTTCTTGATGAGTTCTTGGATGAACTCTGCTGAGATCAATCTGACTTGGCTTTCTTCAAAGCTTCTTGAATGTAGAACACAATAAGACTGATCTCCTCTGCAGTTGATCCTTGATCTCTGCTACTTAAGATTCAAAATAAATCTGAACCCTTCTTCTCAGCCTGGTTCCAACGGCTGACTTCTTGGATGGAGCTCTCTCTCTCCAACTTCTTAGATCTTCAGTAGATTCTTCAAGGAATAGCTAGATCTTCTTCTTGTGAATGATCACTTGAACTGGTGTTCAATCTTCTTTCTTAATCATCATTTTTCTGTAGACAGTGTAAGCCTATTTATAGGCCTTGTTCATGATAACCGGCTGGTCCGGTTCATAACTGACTTCTGACAACTCTGACAGGTGCAGTAGACCGGCTGGAATGGCAGCTGTCAAGTCATCCAGTCAGTTCTTGAAAATTCTGTAACTGTCTGAAAGTGTCGAGACTGTCTGTCTTTAAGTGTCGACACTTATAGACTAAGTGTCGACACAAGTTGTCTAAGTGTCGACACTAGCCTACAAGGTGTCGACACAACTCCTTGTGTTGTAGATTTTATATCTCGACACTGCTTCTTCTTCATGTGTCGACACTGATATTAAGTGTCGACACAACACTTTGTTCTTCAGCACTTTGTTGTATTCTTCTAAGTGTCGACGCAACTCCTTTGTGTCAACACATCTTCATGTGTTGAACTTGTTAAGTGTCGACACTTCTTCTTGGTGTCGACACATGTCTTCAGTGTTGATTCTTGCTGAGTGTCGACACAGCTTCTTGTGTCGACACATTCTTCTTCTGTTGAGACTTTTGCTAAGTGTCGACACATCTCCTTTGTGTCAACACTTGTACTTAGAATATTCTTAAACTTTGCTAAGTGTTGACACAACTCCTTGTGTCGACACTTTCTTCAAGTGTTGAGTCTTCAGCTGAGTGTCGACACATTCTTTCTTATGTCGACACTTTCTTCAAGTGTTGACTCTTCTGCTGTGTGTCGACACATTGCTCTGGGTGTCGACACTTATACTTAGTCTCTGCTGACTTTTGCTGAGTGTCGACACAGCCTCCAAGTGTCGAAACTTTTTGATGTAGACACAGTTTTACTGGGTGTCGACACAACTTCTATGTGTCGACACTGCTTCACTGCACTCTTCTTCATTGAGTGTCGACACAGTTCCTTGTGTCGACACTTTCTGTCTGGTGTCGACTCTGCATCCCTGGTGTCGACACAATGACTCCAGGTGTCGACACTGCTTGTCTGGGTGTCGACACAAGTCTTCTTAAGTGTCGACACTTTCCCTCTGGGTGTCGACACATGAACTTAGAAACTTTTTCATCTTTCCTGCAAATACTTAACCTGCACAAGTAAACTCAAAACACATCAAATACATTTTGATGTATATCATTGAGTTGGGTGAGGCTTCTTCAAATCAGGTACATTTAAATCAATGTACCCAACAATCTCCCCCTATTTGGAGAAGTCATAACCCTTAGTCAATGATATACACCATACAGAATAAAATCATAGCATGATGTAAAGCAGGATTATATATCAAGGCAAACATAAACATGTATTAAACAAGACATGTATATATAGATAGCATCTCAGAACAATTATGAAATAAATTTATCACACAGCAAATTTATCACACAACACATTGTTCTAACAGCTTTGTCATATTCATTTTTCAAAAGTTTACAGAATGTTTAACATCAAAAGATTACATAGTAAACTTAAGAAAATTCTATGCTATTTTTGATCAGCATCTTTGATCACTATCCCTTTTCCAGACTGAATCTTGGCTTGTATAGGAGCTTCAGCAGCTTCAGTAGAAACAGGTTTTTTTCCCTTTCAGCTCCTTCTTCTTTAGTTCTTCAGCTTTGATCTTTTGCCTCTCAAAATAATGATAAGGCTTGGGAAAGTACTTGCTAGGCTCATGAGCAGTAGGAGATAGCTTTCCCATCTTGGCCTTCCTTCTATATTGGACTATGGCTTCTTGCCTTGTCTCATGCTTTCTCCATTCCAATTCAGAAAACCATTTATTTTTGTCTTGTATATTATCTTTTGTAGCTTTCTATGTAGTTAAGATAATGTTTCTTGAAGTGGGGCTCCACTGCTCAAAGTCTGGTCTTTGTTCAGCTTGCTCCCTGAACCTCTTCTTAGACAATCTGGCTTCTTCTTCTTTCTGCAGAGCTTCTTGCATAGCTTCAGATACTGGCTGAACAACTTTCTCTATGATGACATTTTATTTTCCCTCAGGTGGGCTATACATTGAGTGTATATCAGCTTAAACCATATCAAAATCTGGAGGAGGGTAGATGACTTGAGCCACTTCAGGTTGCTCCCCTCCTAGATATGCAGGGTTAATTCCAGATTCTGCAACATTATCATCATCACAAAGAGGAGGATATCCAAGAGTAGATCTGATAGAATTAGAAATCCATTTAGCATGATCAGAGCTGGCTTTGACTAACACCCTCTCCCCCTTTATGACTTCTTTAACCATGTGATCTCTTAGATCATCCTTTTGAAATCTTATTTGTGCATTAAGATAATTAACTCCATCCTTGTAGAAAGGTTTTAACCTTTGGAGTTTTTTCAGATATCAGCTTCTGAGAGTCTTGAATTGCAGTTGTAATAGCAGTTAAGCTCTCTTGCAATGCTTTATCAAAATCTGCCTTAGCAGTAGCAGTAGAAGTAGTTAGTCCAGCAGCTATGTTCTGCATCTCAGTGATAATAGCATTGTGAGATTCTGTCAAGTTATCATTCATCCTGATCTGATTTTCCAGTACATAGCCTTGATTTAGTGCAATGTCATCTACTTGAGCCTTTATTTTCTCTTGATGAGTTGCTAAATAGACTACTGTATTCCCTCCCTTGTTGAAGCAGTCAGTCATCTCCTTTTTATTATGATTCATTTCAAATCTTATAGACTTTATTTCCTAGGCCAAATCAAACTGTAATGATTTTTTGCCCTTCATCCACATACTTCTCAATGGCTTGCCTGCGCTCATCCAGCTTAATTTGCATAGCAACCATCAGAGCACTGTAATCTACAGTTGGAGTTGGCTGTAGTGCTGGCTGTGGTGCTATGGTTTGCAATGCCTTCTTATAATTTTGACTTCTTCTTTTGAAAACTTGAAAATTCCTTTTCTTAGCCCTTGTTGCCTCGTCATCTTCAGAAACAGAGGTGCTGGTTATTTCTACCCTCTCCTTAGGGCTTGGAGGTAACTCCTTCTGCACTTCTGGTGCCTTCTCAGGTTCTTGCCTTGCAGGTTCTTCCAGAATCTGCACTTGCTCCCCCTCAACTGGAGCATTCTCCCCCTCAGCAATAGCAGTCTCCTTGTCAAGATCTGCTTGATCTAGATTGAGGAAGAGATCTTCCATAGTAAACTCTTGTGGAGAATGAGCTGGAGAAATTCTTGGCTCATCTACCACTGGATCAGATACAACTTGAACTTCAACAGATGTGTCTTCCATGACAATATCTGGGAGTTGGCTATCCAGCTGAGTTTGCTGATTAACATTACTTAATGGATCAGATAAAACAGTATCCACTTTAAGGAAATCTAAAGCATTAAGCTCAGTGATTACCTCAAGAATGATGTTTGTAGCTTGCTCACTCTCAAGAGGAGTTGGCTCTTCCACAACTAGTGGCTCCCCCTGGATTTGATCCTGGTGTAAGGGGCTAGCTGGTGGTAGCTCCCCCTGTCTTTCTGCAGTATCATGTTGAGCTGGAGACCTCCCAGCATTTCCTTCTTCATTCTCATCAGGTGTGAAGACAACTTGCTCTTCACTACCAGAGCTGCTAGTGGAAACCTGAGCCACTGGAGCAGTTTTCTTCTTCTTCTTTTGCGGAGTAATTTTATCTGGTGTGATTTTCTCAGGGGTTATCTTCTCAGGGGTTGGCATCTCCTTAGACAAAACCCTGTCCCATCTGGAGAAGATCCTCATGTCCATTTTCCTCATATGATTGATTTTACTGCCAGCAGCTTGACCCATAACCTCTGGTATGCTACCAGCTAGGTATAAACTTATTATTCTACCCAAATTGGGTTTCTTCAGACTTTCTTGATCTTTTCAAAGACTACAACAAACCAATCTGTGTTCATTGTGTAGATTATCCTTGTCATAAGGTTGAACATATGGGCAGAGACCCTGTCATGCCCTCCAGGATTACTTAAGATTACCTTGCCAACAATTTCAGAAGGGAATTTCCCCTGGCTGTTCATCCCCTTTCTATCAAACACTGATCCAATTTTCATCTCTGAATCCAGACCACACAATGTCAATGCATCTCTGGTCTTAGAAGCAGTTACTTCATCTTCTTCCTTAGTTCTTGGTAACTGTAGTACTTTCCTCAAACTTTTTGGTGAGACTTTAACCTTTTCACCATGAACCCTGGACTTGATCTTGAATCCAGATTCGTCTACTTTAGCGCCATTCAGAAACTCTAGAACTTCCTTCTTCCAGATCTTAGTAGGCTCTGAAACAAGAAATTCTAACCCTGAGTTTGTGACTAGGGTTATCACAGTCTTGATCTCCGGGTCTACATCACCAAACGCGTCTCGCACCAGTTCATAGCCTTCATTGACGTTGTCCTCGAGCTTTGGCGCCATTAGGGTTTGAAGAATTTGACTGGAGAGAAGAGAGGTGTCGACACACAAGTTTAGTCTCGAAACTTTTGAAAGCGTGTCGACAGACTAAGGCAAAATCCTATTTATACCTTTCTAGGTTTGAAGATGAAAAGGCGGGTCAGCTAACTTAAATTGTGTCGACACTGTTGAGAAGTGTCGACACAGACTTATAATGTCTCGACACACTGTGTCGACACAAGTTTAGTCGACAGATAATATGTGTCGACACTTGGTTATGTGTCGACACCACTTAACTCGACACATAGTCGAGTCTTTACTTAGATAATTCTAAGTAAACACTAAGTGTCGACACCACCTTGGATGTGTCGACACTGACTCTGTATGTGTCGACACTAATATTCTGAAGTGTCGACACTAACTTCCTAGATATGTCGACACCTTTTCCCTGAAGTGTCGACACCACTTTTCTGTGTCGACACAGATATCTCTGTGTGTCCAACACCTTTTCACTTAGCCATTTCTATAAACTTATTCTAAGTTTATCATATCTAGTTCAATTTTAAACCTATTGAACTTAGTTTCTTCTAAGGGCTTAGTATACATATCAGCTAGTTGATTATCTGTTCTAACATATTCCAGTAAAATATCTTCTTTCTCTACATGTTCCCTAAAAAATGATATTTTATTTCAATATATTTAGTTCTACTATGGGAAACAGGATTATTTGCAATTGATATAGCACTTGTAGAATCACAAAAGAGTGGAGTTCTACTTACCTGAATTCCATAGTCCTCAAGCTGATGTTGTATCCATAGAAGTTGAGCACAGAACTTCCTGCGCCACATATTCTGATTCTGCAGTGGAGATAGCCACACATGTTTGCTTTTTGCTACTCCATGATATCAGTCTTCCACCTAGGAATTGACAGGTTCCAGTTGTGCTTTTTTCTGTCTTCTTTGCATCCTGCAAAGTCTGCATCTGAATAATCTGTTAGTTCAAAATCCACATTCCTAGGGTACCAGAGGCCTAGATAAGGAGTTCCCTTTAGATATCTCAATATCCTTTTGACTGCTGTCAAATGAGACTCCTTAGGGCATGCTTGATACCTTGCCAGACACATGTACTTACATGATATCTAGTCTACTTGCAGTCAAATATAATAGGGAGCCATACCATACTTCCTTATGAGTTCTAGGGTGAACTTAGACTGGCAGGATAATCCTTCCAGTCTACTTGGAGACCCAGAAGAACTTTAGTTCTCACATACTACTCATCCAAATTGTCCTATAAGAGCAAACTATCCAAACCCCATAGGACTAGTCTT